>JBBPDA010000081.1:5416176-5427211 GCA_037974385.1 Arnoldichthys spilopterus | reverse complement strand
AGTGCCCGGGCCGGGACTCGAACCTGAGACCTTCAGGTCTCAAAGACAGTGTCCTAACCACTAGGCCACCACTGCCCTCAACTGCTAACTCTTAACAGTTGTGGTTTTTGGTGCCAGTTACATTTAATAGCAGTTATTTCTCATTCATAGCTCTGGAGATATGAAGCTTCCGAATTTACAAATGACACTACATCTCGGATTCTGCACAGAGCATGAGATATTTTATTTTTATTTGAATTTGATGAAAAATATGTGTCCTGAGTGTGAGATCTGTTTTTTTCTGTTTTCTCCACATAATTATCTGTGTGTGTTTTTCACACAGGTCAGAGCCAGGGGGCAGAGAGGGGGTCTTAACTGATTTGCTCTGATGCTAAGACTTTTCCGCATTAATGTGTGTGTGTTTGAAATTGAGACATGTAGGCTACTCATCCTGGAGTAAAAAAATGAGATCGCATGCCTTGCAACTGGTAACTCGAGATGAAGAGACGTAGCTTTTAGCATATTTGCCCATTCAAACTGTCCATAGTAGTGCAGCCTGAAGGTGAACTGTGACAGAAGTTGCAACTGCAGCTCTCATATTCAAACACAGGTTTTAAAAGCAGACAGTGCTTGAAGGTGATCTATGCATAAATCATAAAGCAAAAAACAAAAGCAACAGCAAAATGGAAATCCTCTCAAGAGCCTACAAGCAACAGGAATCCATTGAATCTGTGTAAATGAGAGCGAGAGGCTACAGCCATGAAGGTGTGAGAATCCTTGGCAGGGATGTAGCAGAGGGTAAACACACACAAATGTCATTTGTGTACATTTTTTAATGTAAAACTGTTTACCTTTTTAAAGTTTGCTTACTGCTGAACCACCCATCTGGCCAGCCTATGTAAATGGCTAGCTCTTGAGTCACTGACTGATTGGCTGACAGACTAATGAGCATTGTTAAAATGCATGTGTGCAAGCATGGCCTGAGACAAACGGTAGGTGGCGCTATGCTATGTAATTAAATGAAGCGAGATCATTGCACCGTTATTTCGCTACTCATGTATGTGAAGTGACTTATTTGTGATTGTAAACACACTCAATAACACACAGTGCACCCCAATGAAATGTAACCTCTGCATTTAACCCATCACACGTGCAACAACAGCACCTGGGGAGCAGTGTAGCAGGACAGTACCTCAGTGGTACCTGAGCTGGGACTTGAACCTGCGACCTCTGGTTCACAAGGCCAAGCTCCCACTAGGCTCCCACTGTCAACTGCTCACATGCCATGAGGTTTGAACACAGGCCACGTAAACGAGAGTCAGCCACAGTACTCTTGCTATCTAAGTGTCACACAGATACTGTATAAACTATTCACTGAATCACATCATAGGCCACACACATACAATATCAACAGCAGTTCGACCTCGAACAATGTCTGACTACAGTAAGTGCATACTGATAAGAAGCTTACTTTGTCCACATATATAGCTACAATGCAATGAATTGTTTTTTAAAATTTAAAAATTCTAACAAAGCTTATTTTTGACAATTTCTTATTTATTTATATATTTTTAGCACATTTTCTCATTTTTACACACTGAAATAAACAGAAACAGGTGAGAAATAAAGACCAAGAGCTTGTAGATACAAAATATGAGATGTAAATGAAATGAATGGCATTACGTTCAAACTGGTTAAAGTCATTTTTGGGTAATGTATTCCTTTATGGTGTCTCTACTAAAACCGTTCGAGCAGATAATTCTCTACGTGGGGGCGTAATAAGTCAAGGGGTGTTAACAAAGATAGGAGCACTCAGGAAAAGGAAAACAGGGCTATTTGAAAGATTCTTCTACCTCACTCCATTCTGTCAGAGCTGCATGACATGCAGTAGGTCCCCGCTGTCATTAATTAAGCTCGGCAGCGGCCAGGGGAGCTGGAATTGTGTTGTCTTGTGTGCGCCTCTGTTTACGGGCGCTGATTACACATGACACACTCCTAGCGCACCGACTACATCAAGTGCCTCCTCTAAGGAAAACAAACACTGTTTTTCTGGAGTGCTCAGTGTTCGTCTTCCTGCGGCGCTTTGAGAACAACACACTATCCTAATTAAGAGGAAGGGCAATTGTACCTAGACAATTGTACCCAGGGATGAGTAAGTGATTTGACCTGGAAATGATTTCTGGCAGAAAACAGCTCATTTTAGCGTACCGTTTTAATTAAAGTGTGTACATCTGAAACATTCAAAGGCCACACTAGTAACTATTTTCCATGATGAAGAGTTCCGCATACCCACAACAATGACCTACATTACTTATCTGTTACTTGTTTTTGTAAGACTACCTTCTTGACAGGATCGCCCACATGTTAGCGCAGCTAGAACTAGTAGCACGACTGAAAATTGTTGCTGTTTATTCTCCAGACATTTTCCTGGGGAAAGGGAAGACAGTGGTGGCCTAGTGGTTAGGACGCTGCCTTTGGGACCTGAAGGTAGCAGGTTTGAGTCCCGGCCCGGGCACTACTGAGGTACCCTTGAGCAAGGTACACTACACTGCTCCCCGGGCGCTGTTGGTAGCTGCTCCACATGTGCACGTGTGATGGGTTAAATGCAGAGGTCACATTTCATTGTTGTGCTTGAGTGTGTTCACGATGACAAATAGTCAGTTTCACTAAAGATATAAAAAGATGATTGTTGGGAGCAGTGATTGGGATGATAAGTTGATTTTCAATTTCTGCAGATAAAGAAATGTTCGTGAGATATTCTAGATGGAGGACAGGGTGGGATCAGAATCTATGCGTGGTGTCATGGAGTGGTAGCTGCTGATGTTAGTTTGGCACTGTAGCAATGGAAATAATAAGAATATAGACTGACTGAGGAGGTCCTGAGTTCACCAGCACAGCCATAGCCATAGCTGGAAGTCCGAGACAGCATAATTTACTATGCTGTCTCAGGGTGGGGAGGGCAGCCTTCTCTCTCTCAAGCATGATACTAGCCATCATGAGTGTCTGTTAGCTGACAGAATAGATAGTTAGTGTTCTCTTAAAGCCTGTTGAGCTGGCCAGTGAATATGTGTTAGCAGCAGTTCGAAAAGATATGGTGACACTTTAGGCATCTTAGAGGATGCATGTGCTAGGCTTCAGTTTCTCAGAGACCTAGATAGAGGAGTTGGCCAAGGCCAGAAAAAGATGGCACCATGCCCTTCCATTCAATGCAAAATTGTTGCTGTTGTATAACACGCAGTAGGGATGAGAGTGGACATTGGGGTTTGTCTATTCATTGTGTAGACCCACTTTGCCAGTAGAGTGCCAACAAGACCTGACTTTCAGGGGGTTAAGGTTAACAAGGGACACTTATGAGAAATGATAAAACAATGGTGAGGGTAGACTGGCTTGACAAACACCACTACTGATTTATTCCACATCATCGACCCAAAGAATGGGCTCAAATGCTGCAGCTAGGTCCTTCCAGCGAAGGCTGTCAATCGCATTATTCTGAGGTATGACCACACCTTATGATGTAGTACAATAACATTTTAAAACAAATTTTTGGAGAAAAGAATATCTGTGCAGACATCAGCATAGTGAAAACAGTACAAATTAGACAGTGCAGATGCAAAGACAGTGTCGACAATAAAGGTGAAATGTAAAATAGGCTACTTAGAGTGGGCGGAGTTACACATTGTTTTGAAGCCATCCACTGGGGCATTAGACCTGTGGGTGCTTCACTTTGTGGAGCAATGTAGTGGGATGGTATCTTGCTCAAGGGTATCTCAGTAGTGCCCAGGCCGAAACTTGAACCTGTGACCATCAGGTCCCCAGGGCAATGTCCTAACCACTAGGCCTCCACTGCCCATAGCATAAGCTTAATTACATCTACACCCACATCCTCATGTTGAGGGTAGGGAGGAGAAGAAGGAATTGACTCATTAAAGCCTTAGATTTCCTCTTCTGCAGTATGTTCAACAGGTACAACTACAATATGTCACCTGAACTACCTTAAATCTTGATATCTATACTACTGGCCATTTCATTTAATGTAATTATTGTGGTTGAAATAAAATTAGCCCTACATCCGAATATGCATAAAATCCATTCGATATGTCGTCCGTTTCCCCTCTCTCCCATATACCTTAAGGGACGTTTGCCTGCTGGTACCTTATAAGTAAGGGATTACAATCAAGGCCTGAGTGGCTCAAAAATGGGATGAACAATTAAGTCCAAAGACTACCGCTTCTTGTGCTTCCTATCGATCAGAGCATAAGCAATAAGCCCCTGCACAAAATTAATGTCTGGCCCACAGTAATCCAACATCTGTCTATCAGCAGCCAACATGTGTCTGGGGGGCAAGCTAAGGAAGATAAGGAGGTGTTTCTTTCCCTTGTCCCCAGGCCTGACAGATGGAGATCTGCTTTCTGCAGGAAAACCACCACCAGACTGTTGCTGCTGTAACAGTTTTTTTCCTCTCTCAGCAGCAGATGAGCTTGTTTACTTTTATAAGGACAGCAGAAAGTGTTTTAGCACGCCTAATGGTCAAAAGGTCAAAAAAGGGCAACGTGGGATGCTTAAAGGCATTTTTTTTCCTCCGTAAAGAACTACAGAAGCACTTGCACAGTGCTGCTTGGGTGATTTGACACTAGCTGCCATGAGCTGTGTGGTGGCAGGCATCTAACAGTATATACTGATCAATATCTGCAGTCAGTGCCACTTGCATGGCTGGCGGAGCGGTGGATAGCATTTTCCTTATAACGTGACCTGTGCATGATGATCTGCCACTGAGAAGGCATGTCAGGTTTCCCCACGGTCTCACCATCCTGTTCTTGCCTGAAAAGACCATCTCTCTTTGTGGAGGAGAGAAAATAATGGCTTTTGCTGGAATCCTCAGTAGTCCCAGAGAACCAGGAGAATTGTCCAAAATTGCTCAGGGTCCTGAGGGATTCTGATGAAGCGCAGCCTCTACTTACCGGAAATTCTTTAGGGCCAAAATTGTCACTTCGATAAATACCTTTTTTCCACCCCAGAACTGTCTGGTCCCCAGCCACCTGCAAGATAAAGCAGGTTATGTGGCGTACTCTTTGTCAGGGACCCCTGACTGCGCGAGAAAAGAAGCAATGGTCACAGCGGCTTGCTCGCCCCTCAAGGTCAGCCTGGCAGGCTGTAGATCATACACAAGTCCTCCAGTGGCAGCACTATCAGCGATCGAGCGATATCAATCCCCAGCCTTATTTGTCACTGCGCTTTTTTTCTTTTACTGACGGAAAACCACGGGCTCTGGTGACAGACCAGGCCGAGGCTAATCTTCCAACATGAGCCAGATTAGATCACACTCGAGCAAAACCGAACGTCTCTGGTGAAACCACAGAATAGGAAATCCAAGCTCGGTCTCACCAGCATGTATAGATACGTGTTAAATCTTATGTCACCATTGTTAAAATGTCCTGCAATATAGTGGAATATGCTGGAAGGATTACTGTGTCAGGGACGTATGAGCTTCACAGTAGAATAGCAGATGCTTGGTCTTGTCCCCTGCTAGCCCTGATTAGCAGAAATAAATATGATTTTTTTGGTGCTATCTGGACCTTGCTAACTTTTTATGTGACATTTTCCTTTTGTACTGTGTGTTAATGAGATATATTTATGAAGCCCATACATACTGCATCTGGGGCACATTGCATGAGGGAGCTCTGCACACTGACTAAAGTGAGAGTGTGAGAGTGAGCGTGCTGCTTTAAACACCTTGGCACTAAAACCCCTTCTTTTCAACAACAAATTCCACCTCCACAAACGCAAAAACATTGTGCTTTCTACCAAACATACATACTTTTACTTTTTCCCTTCATCGCCTTTTCAGGCTGTTTAAATACATCAATCAACTATACTCAGTTACATGGCAAGCATGATGAAGCATTGAGAGGAAGCAACTTGTCTGCCTCACACCATAGTCCAGACATATTTAAACTCTTTCATTTTTCCCCCAAGAAAGACCTCTTCCAGATTATTGGAGAACTTGTCCCCATCCCTTATCAAAAACAAACTTCAACATGTAAACTACTGCAGTGTATGTGAGTGCATGTTTGTAAGAGGAGTAGAGACCCATGCCCTAGATCAGTGGTCACTAACCCTTATCATGGAAATGTACTTGCAGCTATCAGCAATACGATGTAATATATAGAACAGGGTGACGGAAGAGGAGCTTGCTCCATCCACTCTCCGCATTGACCTGATATCTCCAGGAACGGTGCTCCTGTGGGCAGTTATAGCCTAATGGTTAGAGACTTGCCCAGGTGATTGAAAGCGCGAGTTAAATGCAGGGGTCACATTTTGTTGTGATGCACTTTTTGTGTTGGGGTGTGTTCACAATGACAAATAGTCACTTCACTTCACATAATATGTCATTTTTATACATTGTGTTCTCTAAGAGCCCCCTGCTCCAAGGCAGGGCCCTTGGAAACATCCTAACCTCCTTTACAGCCTCCCTGGCCATACTCATATGTGGCACCATAGTACCTGGGCGAATTTCAGGCTTGTTAGTGAGGGGAGTGGGGCTATGTCCTATTAAATGCCTTTAAAACATGTTTAGCAACAGTTCCCCACCTTCTGTCATAAAAAGGTGGTCTTGGTGGTACTTTGGCGCTGTAATCCTGACAATGAAACATGCAGCTGCCGGTAAAGGAATCGAAATGTGTTTGCCCTTCGTACAAGGAGCCTCCTGTTGTTCATAGACCATAGAGTCCCTTGGGTTTGTGCCAAGTGTGTTTCTCATATGGCTGCTCCTCCTGCTTTGGTAGTGCTACGTTGACTTTGTGAGCACAAAGTGTGCATTAAATTCATACCATTACATGTAAGTTACATATAGTGCAGTGTAAAACCACAGCACTGACAGAGAAGACCTGTTTGGTGGTGCTCAGAACCACAGCCAGAGCTGCTTTCACGCTGTCACATAGAACAAACAAAATGGTAACACCTAACATTGGTCAGACCTGAGCTGACACGAAGTGCGCCTTGATCCGTGAAATGCGCGTGTGGCCCAAGCTGAGGACGAGTATGGAGTAGCAGTAATAAAACATTGCGCCACTGGCTTGCAGCAAAGGTCTTGTTTTCTAACAGGGAGACCAAGCAGTCCCAAACAGCCCTGGCACCTAACATTGATTCATGTGGCACTGTTATCCCTAAGAGCTCCAGAAAATAAGCTGCAGAAGTCTCTGGAGTCATTCTTTTTATTGGACAAGCAAGCCTTTTTTTATTACATGCAGTGGAGTCAAGGGCATTACTGCTCCTTTTATTTTACATGCGACATATGTATAGCAATGCTCTGGTCACCATGGTAACTTCTTATAACATCACATTTCACTGGTTATTTCTTAATGAGCTCTTTTACAGCAGACAGTAGCATGGAGGTTAATGTCACACTTAAGCCGGACGTGTACTGACGAGTTCGTGTAGAGTCAGCAAGCGTCTGCAGTCAGGACAGCCTGTTTTATGGGCCAATAAAAAGCGCAGGCTTCTATAAACACGGCGGATCGCTCCATCTAGACCTTGCAATGGTGAAACGTGTGCAGAAACAGTAATGAAATCCTTAAGCCGCAACTCTTTCTTCTGTCCCGTCAGCAAGCTGGCTGTGCTGACCTACTCGCAAACATATAGCTCTCAGTGATTAGGGTTCACCTAACTTCTTACTCGCTCAGTGCACTGACCAGGATATAGGCCAGATGTGGTTGAACTTTGTCCAACTATGAGCAAGGTCAGTCTTTGGGAAATGGTGGCCTAGTGGTTAGGACCTTGCCCTTGTTAACAGAATGTCACAGGTTCAGGTCCTTGAGCAAGGTAACGCACTGCTACACCGCTCCCCAGATGCTGTTGATAGCTGCTCGCTGCTTCATGTACAGATGGATTAAATGCAGAGGTCACATTTTGTTGCTGTGCTTTGTGTGTGCTTGAGTGTGCTCACAATGATGAATAAGTCACTTTCACTTTTCAATAGATAACTAGGTCACATTTGACTGATTCAAGCAAACATGTTCAAAAAATAATGTCTTGCTACTGCTGTCCGCTAGGTGAGAAACCAATGCTAACAGTCCCAGAACATTCATTCATTTAAATGTGTTATATTCGTCTGGCCTGCTCAGTTGAAAGCTTCTCTTTATAAAAAATAACCAAGGAGCTACCTTCAGGCATGCTTATGTTAGCTTTCTCCACACTCTAGCCTAGTGCTAACAATTAGTAAACTCACACCCCACTGAAGCTAACACCCCAGTGTGTTGTGGCTGGAAGCACTGCTGCTCCAAAAGTGGTGACCCATTCACAGGCAGATCCACTCTAGAGTGGCAGAGCTGATGGCTAGTGATTACAGGCAGGTTTTCTTCTCTGCTGTTGAAATGCTAAACCACACTTTTCTGCTAGCTGCATGGGTCGCACAGGTTCCCTGAAGCCATCTATCTTAAGTAGTGTGCTAAGCTGGGTTACACCATGCAGCATCCACACATGGCATCAAAGTAAATCTGGATGCTCTATATCAGTGTTGGCCAAGCTTGACCCTGGAGCCCCACTGTGTGGCAGATTCGACGATGAGGTGCTTGCAGTGTGTTGGGAGCAGGGGAATCCCTTAAATGTGCAGAACAGTGGGCCAGAGATGTAAAGAAAATTTAATTCACATACAGACTCTGTAGCACCACACTTTTACAGTGGTGGTGACGGTAACCAGGCATGTCAACAATTCAAATATATTGTCGTTTTATTTACTGTGCAAGTCTTCCGAGATTATACACCAGTCAGTCACAACATTAAAACTACTAAAAGGTGACGTGAATAACATTGATGATGTCTTTACTGTAAGTCAGTTCTTGAAGTTGATGTGACTGGGTCAGAGCATTTACAAAACGGCAGGTCTTGTGGGGTGGGCCTCATTGGGGATATGACAGAAAGGTGTCAGTGAACACAGTGCGACAGTCAGGGCTGTCTTGGCGACATGAGAGGTATCTACACAACATACTTCAGTCAGTAAATCTGCTATTTTTTATAGGAAACAAGTTTTGCAATATTAAGTATTTGGAAGCCTATAAACAGCTTTGTCCATTATTCTTTTGAAGGTTTAAAAGTGCATCAGGTAACACACTGGTTTATGGGCAAGTTTTGCTGCTTAAGTCTGCAATTTTGTTCACTTGTTCCCTCAACCCTCCAAGGGCTCATCATATCTAAACATTATTTGAGCTAATAAAGTAGGGGAACAGCTCTTTAGATGGTGTTAGGGATTCCTCTGAAGGGAATCGAGGGAATCATTGAGGGCATGTTCAAGTGAGCACTGAAACACTTGACTAGGCTTTAAATGGCTTGTTTAAGCTCCTGCACGTGGTTGTACAATAACCAGGCACAAATCAGCTGGGTGTTTTTGGCCATTTTAAGAGAAATAATGGCCCAAGAAAACATGACTTGACCAACCATCTGTGTTTTTTTGACAGAAAAGAAATTTAAGATCACTAAAGGCAGCATCCATGTCTGTATGACTCAGAGGCGTGATATAAATGAGTAATGCATCCGGTTACAGAATGATGGACAGTGGTGCAATAGTGGGATCTAAGAGAGTTACAGAAACTTCATGTTTCCTTAATAGCAGCCTGTTGTGTGTCATCTGTTGGTCATTATCTTAGCTTTCACCATTACAGGTCATACAGGTTTTGAGTTCTGCTCAATTCAGTGTTAAAACAGATGTAGTTAAACAGCCAAGACATGTTGTTTCTGTAGTTTAGATCAGCAGCTACAAGGCTAACACTGCTAACAACCACTCAAACTCAGTAGTCACCCAAATAGCCCAAATAAGTTCCATTACCAAAACGTCTCTCAACCTGCTCAAGCTGTTTTCAAATCTTCGTAAGTGTTGTCCAGACAGTATGTATTGACAGGATGTATTTTGAGTAAGTTCCATTATGGTTATTTGGGTGACTACAGCATTCTAGTGTTTGTTAGCCCTGTTAGCCTCAGTTTTGGAGACAAAGAAATTCTTCAGCAAAATCAGGGGTAAGTAAAATGTGTAAATTCAACTTTTCGGTTGCAAACAAACCTTGCTTTAAATTGACTGTTTTTCTAATATCACAAAACCAATGAATGTATGTATTCCAACCTCTTCGGCCTACAGCAGTTTAGCCCTGCCCATTCACATTAAGGATCTTTGATCCAGATTGCTTTTGAATTAAGCACAGCTACTTGTAAGAGATATATGGTCATAGAGAAATGAATAGTGACTGTTTTTATTACATAAACCCACACAAACATCATACGTTGAAAAGGAAAAGAAAAGACAAAAAAAGAAAGATATACGGGCCATGTCCGTGCCTACTTTCTCTGCGTTCCTTAGCAGGTAGCATCAAGCTAGCAGTCTGAGCAGATTATAACATTATAAAGAGCACTTAATGGAGCATTCGACTTGGAAGCATGCTGGCAAATTGCAAGAGATAACAATGGGGGAAAGCCTTGCTAATGTTTTCAAATGGACCCCCTGCTTCTCTTGCTTTCTGTTCCACTTTATGCTTCATGCTTTTACTCTTTCTTTACATTACTTTTCCATTTTCAAGTTTACTCCTTTTTAAACCTTATTCAACAGCAGTAACATAAATATAGTTTATGCAGGGTAGAGCTGGGCATAAACATATTCAGCATTCTGTTTGCTTAACTATTTTCAAGTCATTTTTTAAGATCAGTAATATTTTTATACAAGCAATGAGCACACGTCTGAAGCTGACAACAACTTTAACTTTGCTGCCAGACACAGGCATCCTTTATGTGGGGGACCCTTGGGACATGTCCTTACCCCTTTTGATTTTTTGATGAAGTGTCATTCAGTCCTTACCACCTTTTGAAAGATCAAACATATTTATCCCCACCGCTCCTCACAGCTTTCACTCTCACTTTAGCCATGATCACCCCTCCCCAGCTCTGTAGCGCTGTGGTCTGCACTCTCGCCTCTCAAGCAGTGAGGTGAGCGTTTGATCCCAGGTGTGTTTTTGTGGGCAGTGGTGGCCTAGTGGTTAGGACACTGCCTTTGAGACCTGAAGGTCTCAGGTTCGAGTCC
>JBBPDA010000081.1:5398987-5409454 GCA_037974385.1 Arnoldichthys spilopterus | reverse complement strand
TCAAGCACCACAACAAAATGTGACCTCTGCATTTAACCCATCACACATGCACACGTGGAGCAGCGGGCAGCTACCAATAGCGCTCGGGGAGCAGTGTAGTGGGACGGTACCTTGCTCAAGGGTACCTCAGTAGTGCCCGGGCAGGGACTTGAACCTAGAACCTTCAGGTCCCAAAGGCAGTGTCCTAACCACTAGGCCACCACTGCCCACTTATTCTAAAGTACTGTACTGTTTGTTGTGGAGTTGTGTTAGTCCAATCAAATGTATAGCCATAATTAGATTTTAAAAATGGCAACATGTTTTATCTGTTAGCATTAGCATTAGCATTTTAATCTTAACTTTATTTCAAAAGCACCTTCTGTATGTTAGCCCTAATATTTCATCAGGTCAAACAGTAAATGAATCATGTAAAATCTATAAATACATATACTAAAAGGAATAAATAACATTTTTACTGAAATAATAAAATAATAAATTAAAGGTAAAAAAGAACAAAAGACAACAAAATCCATTATACTGAATACAATATCATAGGACAACTAATATATGGGTGTATGTGAATGTTCCCCTTATTAAATTACATTTTGTTAAATTACTCAGTAAAAATAAGGACATCTACAGAGAACTAACATACAAATTGTAATGCATAACTTCTGTTTATTTGCTAAACAGAAACAGCCAGGACATGGCTGTTTAAAGTACATGCATGATATGCAAAGAACATAAAAGGTTTTATGAACCTACATGTTAAGCAGAGGTCCTATACCAGTTGTAGTTCCTAGACATCTAAGCCAAGAACCCTTCAGGAACCTTAATTTTTTAAAGGAGGAAAATGTTAGATTGTGGGGAAGAAAACAGAAATTTGTTTTGTTGCCAGAAAAAAAAAGGAAAAAAAAAAACAGAAGGTGCTGAAAGAAGGGATGGAAAATGTAGGGTAGGATGAGAGATGTTTTGTCAGATGAGAGCATTAGCAAAGAGAGAGAGAGAGAGAGAGAGTGGGAGAGATAGAGACAGAATAATGAAGGGTTATGGTGCCGAGTGCTATCAGAGTTGATGGGAGTGGGATTATAATTTGGATGACTCTCGTACATAATGGAGACTCACTGATATGTAATCAGTTTCCCATTCAAAGCGGCAAATGGCTCCCAAAGCATTGTCTGCCGAGTCGTTAATCCCTCCTTATCAAGCATTTAGAGTATGTTAAAGGGCAGTCGCTGGATTCATCTGAGGGCTGGGGTGCAGTCGATGCTGGTTCAGTGTTTGTAATTTGCATAATAATGCCGTGGCCTGTGTGTCGGCTAAGTGTTCAAATCGCCAGCACAGTGTAACATAGCTGGTAGTTCCGATAAGGGGTATTGCCCCGGCAATGCTGCGTTTTAGCACAGTGGCACAGTGAAGAGATTTGTGGGTCATTTCATTACCAAGCAAGCAAAGCGTTCCTGAGCATGCAACCAGAATCAGTTACAGCATCGTTTCCTGAGGCCAAAAGGAGCTATTGTGTCAGCTAGTGATGCTGACTTGGGATCATCCAGGAAGGGAAAATGCTCAGCATCTGTTTTTTTTACCTGTGATGACATAGCCAGACTATTGACTTTATTAGAGACCACCTACCTAAGCTCTTCAAAATCTTGCTGCCATGTTATCAGAATCATTTTAGTTTCCCAAACAACCATTTTTTGTAGATGAGACACACGAAGGGGGAGAACTTTAAGGAAGAACTTTCAGGTTCTTTAAGAAAGGTTCTTAAAAGGTTCTTTACAGTGGAAACCACTCACTCCTGCTGTTCAGGGCCCCATATGAACAGTGCGAAGGTTCACTTAATTGATCGACAGTCATCACAGCCCACCGCTACCTTAGGAACCATTGCCTCTTTTGTTACTATGACCAGATCATCCATCACTGGGATTTTTTAGCTGTCCTACACTAGTTCAGCTACCACTGGCCAACTCCACGCACTTCATGCTTTATATGCATATTCTAGATATTGTAAAGTGCAGTGCCCAGATGGGCCGGCTGGGGGCAGTTGAGAGCCCTGCTTTCAAGGCTGTGCCATGTCAGGCTGGCAGGGGGTTTTGAAGACTTTACCATGGTCATGACAATCAGTGCTTATGTGTGTCTCCTGTGCCGAAGCCCTTATAAGCGTTGTCCCACTGGGTGATGCGAAGCCATCCCATCAGGTTAGGATTCTCTAGATCAGTAGCAGTTGTTCTGACTGCATGCCTGAAGGCTCGTGACCAGTGGGAGGTGGGCCCACCCACTTTCTGTTTGTTTTTTCCACCTTTTTTTGTTGCAGGGCCTTTAAATTTGTCTAGTTTCACAGTGATTGACTTAAATTTTAAAGGTTCTTTAAAAACATAGAGGTTCCTTAGACTTTTAAAAGGTCATTCCAATTGCTCATTTACACACCTTGAATGGTCTAAAATAACTTATGGCATCCCCCAAAAAACCATTTGTACCACACTTGTTTCTAAGAGTGTAGACCCAGTTAGAGACCTGTAGAGATCTGTTGATGCACCATTATTGTTAACCCTCCTAAAGTCCTTTATCAAAGTTTATGACCACAAAAATGCTCTAGAAAATTATAAAAGTTCAGCAACACCGCAAGGAATACACTCATACTAGCACCACACACTACCATCCCACTTGTGTTGTTATGAATGGTAGACCACTCAGATATGATCCTGTCCACTGATGAGTAGAGTCAAGAGTGGTTGACCTTTACAGTGGGCCCGCCAGGTGTTTTTAAAAAAGTGGCAAGCATGATGTAGATCAGGTGGATGTTGACCAGTTTTTTTCTCCCTATATCCTTCCAGCAAGCCCCACGGGTCCTGGTGTGAAGGGCTATCCTGATCCAGTGGAGGTGGTCCGAGAGTCCAGCAGCACTACGGGCATGGTGGTGGGCATCGTGGCAGCCGCAGCCCTTTGCATCCTCATCCTCCTCTACGCTATGTACAAGTACCGCAACCGCGACGAAGGCTCCTACCACGTGGATGAGAGCCGCAACTACATTAGCAACTCTGCGCAGTCCAACGGTACGGTTGTCAAGGAGAAACCGGTCAACACGGCCAAGAACACCAGCAAAGGCAAGAAAAACAAGGACAAGGAGTACTATGTTTGATTCCTCCTTATTTGCTGGGCTTCTTGCCAGACGGACTTTTCAGAGACTTGTTTTTTCTTCTTTTTTTTTTTTTCTCCAAAAAAATTCTATGAAAATCCATCCTGTGTATAATAACAAGAACTGAAGGGAAAAAAAACAAACAAACAAAAAAACGCTTTGAAAAATTGTAGAAAATTTATCTTGTGTAAACATGGCATTACACTGCAAGATGTAAGATGCACCTGAGGGGGCGTTGGGGGAAGGTTCTTCAGCGTTTCCCTCCAGAACGGATGGAAGGGACAGAAGGATGGCGGCGGCAGCAGACCGGCCTGGCACAAGTTCAGTTGGGCGAACTGGACAGTCCAGCCAAGAACAGACTGGTCGGAGGCAAACAAAGCTGATTAAATACCCAACAATTACCCATAACTGATAAGCAGATTATCAATACAAGCCCATCTGCACCTCTAGCATCAGATGGACAAGATGTTGTGGCTGCACTTGCTTGCTTACAGACAAGCACAATGGGTTGGGAAAGGGTGATGTCTCATTTCTTCTGCCCGTGTTTGCTGCCGGGACTTGTTTTTCTACACCGAAGCAAAGGCTCAAGCTCTGAGGATACACAAACGTGGGGGATTGAAAAGAAGACGGAAGAAAGGACCTACATCTAAGCTCGCGTCTGAGGAATCAACCAAATCTCTTCTTTCTTTCTTTCTTTCTTTCTTTGCCACCTTCATAGAGGTGGGGGCTGATGCAGACTCTCGCGAGGCCGCCCGGTTAAATCTATCAAGGGTGCAAAAGAACAGAAAGCCCGCCGGCCTGGAGATCCGAAAGCAATCTCGGAAAAGCAATCTCAAGGCCTTATTTTCCTCGTCGGAGGGAAACTTAAGGCTGGGAAGTCATGGGGTGTGAATTCAGTTTTTTTTTTCTTTTCCTGAAAAAAGTGATCACTTGGGGAACACTTGCACGCAACAGTATCTTATTACATATGTTTATACAGTACACCCACATCTAAATGTGCTCTCTGGACTGTGTGACAGTGGTGTTTTATAGCCTGTTGTATAGATGATGCAAAATTATATCTGCTCCTCAAACCATTTTTTTCAATAATAAAATGTAAAAAAGAAAAAAAAAATGAAGCTAAATGTAATTAAGTGTTGCTAGATATAGAAGATTTTACGATGACACCGACAATGGCATTTTTTCTTTTTCAGTTGCTTTCGTCTCTTTCCCTCCTAGGCTTTATACAAATGCCGTACCAAATGACACACCATGCTAAAGGCCTGAAGTAGTTTGATCTGTGTGTGAAGGGGTCTTCATGTCCTGTCCCTCCGTTTCAGGCCTGTGGGAGATATCACTGCCCATCCGCTGACCCATGTTTTTGCCTATGGAAAAGTCTATCATAAGAGTAAAACTACAGGAGCTGTCCATGGTCCTGGACGATAATCTTGTGCCAGTACAAGGTGTAAAAGGTGCAGATGACTCTAGCCATTCCAGGCCCTGTGCATATGCCTTGTATTTCTCTCTGTCCGTCTGTCTGTCTGTCTGTCCGTCTGTCCTGCAGTCTTTGTTTCAGACCATGCAAGAAGAGGGAAGTGGCGACGATGAGCTAAACCGCATTAACGTTCATTTCCATCCGTTTATTTTCTAATTCTACCAGTGCTGTTCTTTTCTACAGTATTTTCTGTTCAATTGTGATGATTCTTTATGGACCTCAAAGTACAAAATTTATTATCAAAAAATAGTTTTGAAAAATTAAACGAGCAAATAAAATATTACCTACGTGAATCAAGTCTTGGTTTTGAATTACTGAGCATTTCTTTGGACAAGAGCTGCTGCTGTTGGTTTGGAACATGTAACGGAAAGCTACATTTTTTTCCACTTTTTTTAAACAAAAGTGGGCAGTGGAGGCCTAGTGGTTAGGACATTGCCCTTAGAACCTGAAGGTCGCAGGTTCAAGTCCTGGCCCGGGCACTACTAAAGTTCCCTTGAGCAAGGTACCCTCTTGCTACACTGCTCCCCGGGCGCTGTTGATAGCAGCCCACTGCTCCACGTATGCACGTGTGATGGGTTAAATGCAGAGGCCATATTTCATTGGGGCACTTGAGTTTGTTCACAATGACAAATAGTCACTTTCAGATTATTATATAACATTAATATTTCAGAAACAAATCCTGAACACTCCTTGTCCATACAGTCAGTCTTCAGCAAGTTATCTCCACCCAGTTATGCTGAAGAATAGACAGTGTTTTAACCCTGGACTGCTTTTGAATAAGACTTTTTTTTTACATATATTAGTCTTAAAGGCCTAGTAACAAAACAGCCTTTTTAGCTTTAGACAGAATTCTAGCTAATATACACCATTCATTCGTAACATTAACACCATTCACAGGTAAAGTGATTAACATTGTCTATGTTGGTTTTTCATTGCAGTGACACTTGTCATGGGGGGTTGAATATATTAGGCAGCAAGTGAACACCTGGAAAAACAGGTGAGTTTAAGGACCTAAGGCTGCATTCTGTATCTGATTGGAAAGATTAGGAATGGTAAGGACTGGTGTAATTTGCTGTTTTTTTCTTTGTGTTAAATTTCTAGCAGCTGCATTTGGAATAAGCTGTAGCTGTGTAATGGTATTTTTGGGGAGGCCAATGAGAAGAGCATTGCAATAGTTGTGCAGTATGAAGGTTTGAATAAGTTTCTCCAAATTCTGCTTTAAAACTAATTCTGTAAGCTATGTTATTAAGAATACAGATATAATTCTGACCGAAATCCCCAAAATGTTCAACCGCACAATATGCTACAAACATTCAGAAAATTAAATGGTTTTTGAATAGAAAAAAATATATAGTATGTAGCATTTTGTTGTGGTGCTTGAGTGTGTTCACAATGACAAATAGTCACTTTCACTTCACTTCACACACAGTCTATGGTCTTTTATTTGCAGTTTAAATCATTTGGGTGGCGCTTTTATCCAAAGGGACTTCCAAGACAGAGGAAAAACAATCAAGCATTCTGGTGTTTGTTAGCAATGTTAGCCACATCGCTCCAGCAAAACTCTAGCAAAACTAAATGAGCAAACATGTCTTAATTTATTTACTAAACTTGGGCCATGTGGGGAAAAAATTGTGTAAATGTATTTTTTTCTCAATCCAACTACTGATTCTACACTGGTTTTTTGGTAGCAAGCTTGTGAATACAGGCCAAGGTAGCTGCTGTGACAGGGCATCCTCCTTCCACCCCCAGTTATTTAACAGGCTGAAATGTGGCGGTAATATATCCATCCTAGAGAGCACAAAGAGAATACATTAGCCTGGGCACTCGAAGGCAAAAGGAGACAGCTCCCGTGCACAGCCTCTGGGGAGCGATGGAGCTGTATTCTCTTATGCAGACAGGAGGGAGGCATGGAAAATGAAGTTGTAACAGCGGGAGAGAAGCAAAGGCAGCTGCATAGACCGACACCACGCTGCATTCAGTAGTGGTTGCGCACTGGCAGATCGGCCTTTTTACGTGTAAATAGAAATGTGCACCGCTGGAACACTTCAAACGAGCCGAATCTTTTCATCCACGCAGAAAAAACACTCGGATTGGGGATATGTAGAGACTATAGAGAATATCTGTGCACATGTACCAAACACAGAAGACCAAGTGAAGTCCAGAATGAGGGAGTTACACTTAATGGCTTCTTAACAACCTTGTTGTTTCACAGTTAGACAGTGCATCTGCTGACTTGGTCCACCACCCAGAAACATCCTCTAGCATTTCCTCAATGTCAGTTTCTGACCATAAAGCCTCACTTAACTGGAAATATTTAGATTGGCTAAGCCTCCTGTTCTTCTAAGTTTCTTCCATATTGTAGCATTTTTTCCCACTTCCAATTCTAATATTCTCCCAATTTCGTTAATTTTCCTACTTTTCATAGTACACCACCCATGTCAATTGAAATCACCACCCCAACTGACAATCAGAAGCACCCCTCCCCCTTCAAAACATCGTTAGCAATCAGAATGGAGAACACCCTCCATGTATATATATATGTGTGTGTGTATTAACCAAAAGGTTTTGATTCTAACTAAACACATAATTTAAAAAATGACAGATGAGGCATAAATCATGATAGCTGCCCTTTTATCATTTTTCAGTTTGTGAGCACAGTCACTATGCCTGGACATATATGGGTGGTGGACCACTCTCAGCCCAACAATGACCCTGGCATGTTAAAAAAAAAAAACTACATTGTGCTAATTCCCTCATAACAGTACCCTGAGCAACCCTATGTAGTCCAGTGACCAATGATGAATACAGTAAAAGTTAGCACGACAACTGATCTGAGCCTTTAACTTTATTGTAGACATGGAAGTTATGTTTTCATAATGACATGGCCAGTGAGTGGAAGTCCAAGGCCAATGTTTCTAATAACGTTGTTGGTGTAGCATAGAGGTCAGCACTGCTGCCCTCCAGCAGAAAGACTGGCCTTCAATTCCCTGTCTGGACAAGCACACTATGCTATACCAGTAAGAGTCTTTGGGCTTCATCATGACTGGAACGGCATAAGTCGCTTGGGAAAAAGAGCATCTGCCCAATGTGTAAAGTGGCCAGTTGACAGAATATAAGGTATGTGTTTCCAACAAAGTGGTCAGTGGAAGCACATGATACCTAAGATGTAAATAGAAGTTCAAGTTTATCAGCATAGATAAACAATAGAACTTCAATGTCCTTCAGATGTGCAGTTTGTGGTGCTAATACATCAAAAGTATGTTCCATAAAAGTAGGAGGAAGTAGCAGGAAATATTCTACAAATTATAGACAGCTGCAGATGCCAAAGGAGCATGTGTGCATCTGCAAAATATCCCTTTTCTCATTATCCTCATCATCCTCATGTGAATCCACTGAAGAGAGAGGATTTATATTCTTGGTCTCAGGAGGCAGAGGGCCCTAAAATTAATTTAGGATTAGTATTTTAAAATGTAATCATAGTGTTAGTGTTCATCCTGGTAATCATGCTTAAACAGGACTTCTTGATTTTGCACCTCAGCTTATTAATAAAGCTTCACAATATGGACTAAAGCAGGGGTGGGTAACTCTGGTCTTGGAGGGCCAGTGTCCAACACAGTTTCACAATTTCCCTGCTTAAACATACCTGGCTCAGGTCACCTGTTATTTACCAGGTTTTGTGGGTGAGTCTGGGGAGGGAAACTACCACTATTTTGTGCAAATCTGCAACGCAAACCCACCTTAAGTCCTATTTAATGACACAAAGGACTCTAGTAATGTGATATGAGCAATACCCTATGTAGCTCCTTGCACCAGCATTCAGTGATGGCCAGTTAACTCAATGCTGATGAAAAACAGGACATTATGCAGCCCTAGTGATGACTGCAGCATGTGCTGAAATCATGAAGCAAACACAGTAATATGAGGCCTAAAATTACTGTCAGATCTCACATTAGAGACAAAGTCAATCCAAACCTGCCTACAGAATGGACATCAAGCACATAGTACTGAATTAGCCTTTCTAATTCAGAGAAAATGACCTTCATACGAAGGTCAAAGCATGCTATTAGGTGGGTGTGCATGCTGCTTTTGTTCGGAATGAAATTCAGCACAAAATCTCCAGCTGGAGCCAAATGGCAGGTTTGACAAGGTCACGTTAGTAAAACAAGATTCAGTCACAGCAAATGCATCGCTGTGATAAAGATCTCTTCTAATGTTATGCAGCATGATATTTACCATTACAGCAGCATAGCACAGACTTATGCCTCTTTCTTTCCTTTTCTCAGCAAGATGTGACAACAGCCCCCATGATTTGTTCCCGGGTGAGGGGGATTTCATGTTCTAGCATTTAAACGACAAGAAACACTCAAATATCTTTTCTGTTGCCTCATCATGTGAAACAGCAGCCAGAGACATAGACAAGGTAATTGAAATTGATCTAATTTATTTTGTTTGCAGGCTGTTTTGTGCTCGATGCGTTGAACATTTTGATACTTGAATGCAAGGAGTGAAATACCAGGTGACAGTCAGCCCCCCACCCACCCACCCACCTCATGCTTCAGTGTTAATGCTGAAGTCTTGTAGACTCCACCAACAATGTACAAGATTCCATGGATGCAAGCCATGGCAGTCAGCTACGCAATACGCTTGCATGCACATCACCAAGGCATGCAACTACACAACCAGTTTGTCCTGCAACTGTATCCACACAGCATGCTTGCCTATTTATTTGTGTTGCTGTACAGCTTTTCACCTTATGCGCAGCAGGTCTATCATGAATACTGGTTATAGTAAGCTATTCAAATACATGTTTAGTGCTGATTTCAAGTAACAAGTGAATTTTGAGAGATTCTTCCAGAACAGCTTCCAATAGGTTTTTTTTTAGGCTTTCACATGGTGTCAAACAAGGGGTCTCGGACCACCCCCAGACCCACTGTATTTCATACCCTGATTAAAGACATTTAATAGAACACAGTCATCATGAC
This sequence comes from Arnoldichthys spilopterus, assembly GCA_037974385.1. NCBI lineage: Eukaryota > Metazoa > Chordata > Actinopteri > Characiformes > Lepidarchidae > Arnoldichthys > Arnoldichthys spilopterus. Next base: position 5,399,883 of record JBBPDA010000081.1, on the reverse strand, counting down.
AGAAATTTTCCGATGTTTACGAAGAAGCTGAAACTAAATAAAAGATAAGTGGTAATATGTTGACCTCTGATCCAGGGTTGACTTGGTAAGTTTTTATGCAGTTTACACGTTTAGTATTAGAGATGCATATGTAATATGCATTAGTAAATGTGAGCGTATGATACAAAATAAACACAGGTACACATATTGACATGAAAAAAGAGAAACAGAACAGATATCTCAGCAAGGTTTGGCACAGTGCTTACAGCAGTTACAACAGAGAATTCAACAAATATCCAACGAAGACTAAACCAAGACATGGGTATATAAGGATACATGAAACACTGAACACCTGGGACAGGGCGGAGACATAACGAAGGACAGCTGAATACAATCAGAGGCAGGGCTAGGGCAGGAGCACAGGAGCACATGGCAAAGGAAAGCAAAGAAGAACAAGGAGTAAAACAGGGATAGTATTACAGCATGATGATTTTGGAATAATACTGGTATAATCAGATATTGGCTTAAAAAAATAAAATGAGCGTTTGAGCGATATTTTAGATCTTTAGTATTTGATGATGCGCTTTTGAAAAACTTTGAAGGAACTGTGCATGTAGGTGACACTGGAATACAGTGCGAAAATGTTTAATTTTTTCTAATTTTACCACATTTTTAAGCTTATAAAATATATATGAAAGTTACAGTTTTCTAATACATGTAAATGGAGTCCCAGTTTCTGAGTTTTCAAAGTATTCGTTGTATAGACATCAGTATTGACATCAGCAGATATGTACATGATAAATATTGGATATTGGCTTTGGCCTACAAATCCCACATCAGTGCTTCCCTTGTTATTATAGACTGGTTGCTGTTGTTTACAGACATTGTTACTGATGTAAATCTGTCCATTTTTCAAT
>JBBPDA010000081.1:5381750-5392701 GCA_037974385.1 Arnoldichthys spilopterus | reverse complement strand
GTGGCAGTAATCAGACCTGGGGGTGGCTACAGAAATTGAACTCAGGTGTGATAAACCACAGTTAAGTTATTTTTTAAGTTGTTTTTTTCCTCCCTTAATAACGTAAACCTTCATTTAAAAACTGCATTTTGTGTTCATTTATGTTATCTTTGACTAATAGTTAACGATTTTTGATGAGCAGAAAGATTTAAGTGTGACACATGCAAAAGAATAAGAAATCAGGAAGGGGGCACATAGTTTTTCACACCACTGTATATATACACCTCCTGAATGTATATGTTAAGTTAAATATATTCCTTCTTTTCTGCTTTTCTGACAGGCTGAAATGCCTACTGTTTTTCCCGAAAGTCAGAGGTGCTCATATCATTTCAGTCTCATCCAGATACACGTCTCCTCCATGATTTTTCTGACAGATGTCTCCTCACGTTGGGGGAAAAAAAGTTTTTTGACTGATGTTCCTGTCATTAAACACTACCCAGTGGATGCTTTGGAAGAACCCCTCCACCATTTACTTGGTCTGGGTGGTAAAACTTCCTCCAACCATCTACAATCTGTTCATCTTTACTGAGGTTTAGCAGTCAATGCAAGACAAACTAGATGCACTGCTTTTTACATTTTTTTTAATTAAGTGAGTTTTTTGAGATCTTGAAATGTATCGGTTGCAGAAGCCGATATAGATGAAAGAATGTGGTAGGGATGCAATGTGTTAAATGTTGTGAAGTTTGAGCTTTAATAGATGATAGAAGATCTAGACTAATGCAGAGACTTTGCATTTAGTTACTAAAAGGGGCTACTCCACAAACCAGTCATAATGACCTAGAATCATCCTTCTGCTAGAGGCTAATTTGTCATAAAAATTCCATATGGTTGAGCTATTGGCCAGAAAGTGCACTGTGTCTACTGTAGTTGGGGGGGTGTTAACACAAAGCGACACACCCATTAAGGGACACGGATCTCGTATTCTGTATCAGCTAGAGGGGCTACAATCACACCAAGTTTCATGTGGATTTAAATATATGAAATCATCAACTAAAAATATGTTAAAAATGGTGTAAGAAAAGAAAATACCATAACTAAAAAAAAGAACAAACAGAAAAAACATAACTTTCCCACTAGAATCTTACTCATCATGCAGCCACTTCTTTAACCATCTGGATGTGAGTGTTATAGCGCTAAAGAGAATTTAAGAATGTTATTACAGATGTCCACAGATAAACTAATCCAATCTGAAGAGGGCTTATGGGAAAAACGATTATTTCAGAAACAGAGAGCTTTTTAAGCATTGCAGCCCGAAAACGAGGCCTGTGTGTTCCTAGATTTTATATCTGCGTATATAAGTCATGCAACGAGGAGCCAACCACTTTACCTGTTATCCATCTGTTTTGTTTGTCTATTCAGAAGTTGTAGTCCATTTCAGCTTGTCTGAACAGAGCTACTAAAGATCATCAAAGCTTTGAATGGTGCTTCAGAGTGATTCATTGCCCTTTGCCGGGCTAAAACCGGCTAAAAACAAGTGTGAAGATGGATGGCTTGGCATTTGAGAACGACTGAATATCTTTTTATCATTACTTTGATTTCAAACTTAGCAAAGGGGGCGAGCCAGTGGATTTGCCTGAACTGTCAAAGATGCAGGAAGATCATTCGTGCAAAACATTCACAAACATCAACTGAACAAGTCTTAAAAAACTACTTAAATGTTCTTGAAAGTATGGAGTGTGACTACAGATCAGATATTTTCATCATATTAGAGCTGCGGCGGTCAGCTGAGGAAAAGCTTGGTCCCACTGTGAACATACTTAAAATGAGGTTCCCAAAGGTTAAGCATCTTCTGAATGAATGCAGGTGGTTTCTATTAAACACTAGTGTATACGCTGGTAACTGGCTGTAATTATTTTCAGGGCATAAAAACAGATTTGCTGCTCTTTACGCATTAACTTCTGTAGCCTGTTTGTATCTGGAATCATAGTGTTTGTAGTTGATACCTATGTGTGATGCATACACTCACTGGGGAATGAGTCGATTTATTTCAAAAGTTATTTCTGTCTTGGCAAAATAGAGCATTTTTGAGACACAGAAAACCTTCATTTCAAAGGCGTTTAACTTATTTCACATCCAGGCAATTTTAAGTATCCACACTGTTGAGATTATCAGATTAAGTTAATATTCTTTGTGTAATTGCTCTTTTTATCCTTATTTTTTTATTCTGCTACTGTAGTAAGTCTTGTACTTCATCTCATTTCTCTTCTTCTTTTCTTTGCAGTTCATCTTTCACTTGCAGTCCTGGTACTTTTTAGCAGCTCAATTTCTTCTTTTTGGAGGTCGTCTTCTACTTGCAGTTCTTCTTCTACTTCTTGTAAGATCTTCTTTATCATCATCTTATTCTCCTTCTAGTTTTTGCAGTTCTTGTTTTACTTGTCCTTCTTTGTTGTGCTGTTCATAATCTTTTTATTATTCTTTGTCTTTTTATAATTCTTCTTCTACTTCTTCTGCAGTTCTTTTTCTACTTGCGGTCCTTCTTCTACTTCGTCCAAGATCTTCTTTATCATCATCTTCGTCTTATCCCCCTTCTTGTTTGTGCAGTCCTTCTTCATCCTACTGTTCATCATCTTTTTCTTCTTCTGTGTCTTTACATAGTGCATCAACTTTTGCTTCTTTTTCTTCTTTGACTTTGACCGCCTTTTGTAAACACTCTGGTGCTGATGATTAGAACAGTTCTGTTGATAGTTGTACAGAGTAAAATAGCCATATATAATATTACTGTTGCTTTTCTATCACAGCCCTGCAGACAGAATGAGATGACAGTGATCATTGCATATGAAATAAACACTTTTTCACCCAAATTAACCATGTTCGCATTTGCTTTTGGTCTGCTATAGCAATAAAACTTGGACACACCACTTACATTGTTTCATAGCTAACAGTAGATTGTAAACTTGTAATAGCTGTGTGATGCACACACTCACTGGAGAATGTCTCACTCGGTTCAAAAGATATTCCTGTCTTGGCAATATAGAGCATGTCTTAGATGCAGACCTCATTCATCTCTAAGACATTTAACTCAATTTTAGCTTCAGGAATGATGACATTATAAGGCCAAATGAATATTTTTCTGCCTGTTCTACTAGTTCTTCTAATTCTTCTTTTGCTTCTTTTTATTTTCTTTTTCTTCAGGTTGTTCATCCTATAGTTCTTCTTCCACATTAACCATCCCTGTTATTGCTACTGCTTTTGCTGTTAAAGTAATTCATCCTGAAAAAGAAAACTAAAAAGAGTCTAGTGTTCCATTTTATGTCGTCTAAAAGCTAACACTTTGTGCTTGTAGCCTTTAAGAGTGAGGATGTGTATGGCCATAAGCATCTCTAATGCTCACTGCTCAACCAAACAATACCCTCAACTCCCCCTGGGAGCATCTCAACGCTAAACGAGTGTCATCTAGTAGGAACAGAGGTGATAATACCAGACTGTGAATTAGTTTGGACATTTGATGGGACTATGATAGAGAGCTGCAACACAAATTAGAGCGTTGCAGAGCAAGGGCATATTTATTATTTATGCAGGACTGGAGAAGCAGGTCCACTGCAGCAGTTCCTGCCATTCCACCTTTCCCTGGGTATGCAGGGATGGTACAACCATTTGCATGTCTGTGTGCATACAAATTGTTCTATATATTTGTGTAAAAATGTCACAACTTCACTTTGAGAGTGCAAAGGTTGTAGAGCTGCAACTAATTATTAATTTTAGAATGTATTATTTGGTCAGATTTTAATCTATCAATTCATTAAACCATCTGCAGTTTCCTCTCACTTTGTCTTTTATAACGGCGTAATCGTTCAATCATTCAGCATCATGTCCCCGCCAATATTTTTCATCTCATCACATCCCTATGCAGTTATTTCCAGACTCAGGCTTAGCTGCTTGAACAGGGTTATGCCAAGCTAATGTCTAAAAAGATATTTGAAGTTTCATTATTTCATTGTTTTGGATACTGTGCATTTTTATGGTTACACCATAAATACTAACATTAGGCTGCATTAGGGAACATTAGTCAGGACTGTCGCAAAGTCTGCTGTACCCTTAGTGATGCATTTGCATTAATGTAAACATATGATTTTGAAGTTTTCCTGTTTAGCTTTTATCAACAAGGTAATTAGTCCTGTTTATTTAGGGGCATTAGTTTCATTAATACAGCAACTACTTGGAGCTTTTCAGACTAAGCTGTCATATTCATATTGTAACTATTGAACTGTTACCTCCTCTAATAACAGCTTGTTCAAAGATGAGAGTGCCTTGGCTTGATGGCCATTCTCTAATATAATACATTTTTATAAGGTCCATGTGATGTAACAGCAGGTGACGCTTGCTGAGGTTTCATCCACTGATTGGCAGAAAGACTTTTACTGAGTGGCATAGGTAGTGTTTTGCTTAGTTGTGGGTTTCCTGACATTTACTGTTTGTATGCCATTAGACTTTCCCTAGCATACCAGGTGCATACAAACCGATTCCTGGCTATGTGTCAATGTTCATGGACCACTGGTTCTTTTGTAAGTTGTAAGGATCACTTTCTAGCCCAACTGCCTTTAATTTAAACATATAATCGTTTCTTTTACTCTCAGTTTTGAGGTTTCCCCTCTGCTCAGTCGCAGTCGATTGACAAGCTGCCAAATTGAGCAATTCCAAAAACTCAGTGTCCGCCAAACTTATTTTTTTTCTACCACCTAATTTTTGTCTTTCCCAACCGATTTAGCACTTTAGCACTACATTACCCATGATACTTTGCTCTTAAGGAAACAATGCTACCTTCTATAGCAAACAGGTAACCATGGTGACTCAAGATCCTGAGAAAATAAATGGGTTTTAAATTAGAGCTAAACATATATATTGTAGGGAATGACTTTATAAAGGATGGAAGATTGTTGCAGAGTCTTGGAGCAGCATCAAAACAAGCCCAGTCAACTTTAGACTTAAAAAAAAAAAACAGGGCCGTAGGGCTAAAGACTTGAGAATTGAGGTTGATAAGGTTAGAGATATAGTTTGGGGCCATGCCACCAAGAGCTTTAAAAAACAAACAATAAAACCCTCAAATCTGTTTCTGGCATGCAGCCAGTGTAAGGACATAAGTACAAAAGTGATGCTCTTTCTTTTTTGGTATACATTGGGACACTTGCAGCTGTGTTCCTGACCAACTGCAGCTGTGTCAAGCTTGACTGACATATTACCAAGTAGACAGAGTTACAATAGCCAACACGAGTAAAGAAAATAATGTGAATGATCATATCAAGATCGAACCAGTAGACAATTGCAGATGAGCTGTAATGCACCTTTTACACCTGGCTTACGTGTAGGATATTGTTGTGTGTCATCCGCATAACACTGATACGATGTACTCTATTTCTGAAAGATGGCCCCAATGGACAGCAGATTTAAAAAGAACAGGACGAGGCAGATAGATACCTGTGGTATTCCAGACATGTTTGTTGCTGAGGTGGAGCAAAAATGTCCCATCATGACTGAAAATGTTTTCCAAATGAGAGGCAAACCAGTTCAGTGCAGTAGCCTAGCTGCCAATACCACAGTTCAAGTGATCCAACAAATGTGTGATGGACAGTGTCAGAGGCCGTGCTCAGGTCTAAAATATTTAAGACATGCTTTCCAGAGTCAGCAGCTAAAAGTAAATGGTAAAAAGTAAAGTTAGACATTCTCTGGAGGGCAGAGTCAGTACTGTGGTGTTATACCTGATATTAGTCTAATATAACATTTGTGTGGTAGAAAACTTAGACCTAAGACCAGAATGGCAGCTTAGAGATGGGTCTAGATTTGCAAAGAACCAACAGTTCTACTTTTTCAAAAAGTGGTTAGACAACTGCTTGTTTCAAATGTCATGGAATAATGGCATTAAACTGCTGTTTATTATTGAAAAATGTTGAGACCAAATGCCTGCAGCCCCTATATAAGACATGGCATGTGGAACCGATCCAAGGAGCATGTGGTGGACCTCAAGCTTGATTAAATCAGTTAGATAAGACATTGACAGAAGAACTTGCTTTTTCTTGATCTTATATATACTTATCCTAGCTTTTGACTATGCATTCACATGTGCATGATGTCTGCCTCGTTTATCATCAATCATCAGTTTGTCTCACTGGCAGTCCAAGAGAACCATACTCACCATTGTTGCTTTTTCTGCCGTGATCATAGAATTAACCAAATATCAACCTATTCAAGTGTTGCCAGGTTTATTGTTTACGTCATGCAAATCTGTACATTCTGTAATTCCCTTGTGTCTCCTACTGGAATCCTCCAGTAACATGCATAGGCAGTATGTGAATAATTACATTCACAATGCAGATGGTTGTTTATGCAGACGCTCAGTTAAAAAGCAAGTGTATCTCCAGCCTTAAAGTCAAAGGTATCTCAAGTTTCTCTGCAGATTTTCTTTAAATTTATGGATATTCATGAATGTAATCATAGTGAGTTTACTGTTTGGTAAGGCAAGTTTATTTATATACCACACCATATGCAGAGGTCAGTGTACTTTTTAGAGATAAATTGAGCACAAAAAGAAAACAATACAATTAGGAATAAAATATCTTGGCAATATATAAAAGTAATATTTAAGTAAATGAAGACAATAAAGAAAAATATGCAAATGCATGAAAGGAGAAATTAGTGCCTGTGTTTAACTAAAACATAGAAAATTAACACTTTTTTAAAACCTGCAAGATTTGGGAGAGCTCTATGGGGATCTGATTCCAGCAGGGGGCAGTATAATGACTAAGTGCCATTTCACCCTGTTTAGCCACAACTCTTGGCACCACTAGCTGATCAGCTCCTACTGATCTATAAAAAACCTTCCAGGTTAATATTCAGCAAGTATTACAAACAAATATTCAGGACCCAAGCCATTGAGTGATTTATATGCAACAAGTAAGTCTTTGAACAATGGAGAGTAATCTAACAAACATGATTTTGCGAATGTCGAATTAATGGGAGGCCATTCATTTTGCACGAAAAACAAATTACATTTTATTCACAGTTATAACTTGGTTGAAAACCTTTATTCAAGGAAATAAACATACACCTGCATCCCAAGTTTTAATTTTGTCTCTCTCTGGGGGCTCCCTTCACACTCATGGGAAGTCCAGGACCAACTTAACTCAGACCTTGATCATTCATTCATTCATTTTCCAAACAGCTTCTTCTATTTCGGGTTGGGGGAAGCTGGAGTCAATCCCAGCCAACTACGAGCCCAAGGTGGGGTGCATACTGAACAGGAGGCCAACTCATCACAGGGCAACACAGAGACAGACACAAACCTTCATTATTACACATAATATTCATGGATTCTGAGAAAAAGTTGTGGTTGTTGTTGCAGTGTGTAGCCAGTGAAGACAAAGCTCCAGCCAAGTATTGTGGCCCAGATAATTGTGAGTTGCTGGTGGAATCGATTGAATCAAAATTGGAAACTGACTTCATGTATTGTGCCAATCCAGACACCAATCGATCTGTGCACGCCCATGTTGGGTCAAACACTTAACGTCAAACATATTTCAAATAAATTCTTCTTTATGAATTCTTCTTTTACAGCATAGCAATAGAAGCCACTACGTCTGCAGAAATGTCCTGTAGTCCATCGGATTCATGGCTGGCATCACATAAACCGTACATTACAATACAGAGCGCTTCTGTTTGAAAATGACACATTGACAACTAGTCAACTAATTTTTGCAGCCCTACAAGCCTGACTCTCTTTCTCTCTACCTCTCTAGCTGAATCCTGCACTCACCCAGCCACTGCTAGATCTCCAGTAAGAAGCCTCCCCTGCAGCACTGAGGGACACACTGGCGCTACTTTCTGTTAAGGGGGAAGATCAGTGATCCCCCACCAAACGCGACGAGGATCAGAGCTATTGATTGCCCCCCTTGCCCGGCCCTCTCGCCGCCTGAGCTGCCAAGGGATGGAGAGAGGGAGGCAGCAGGCTGCACCTTTGTTGTCAGGGCTTTGTTTCCTCAAGGTCGTCCGGCTAGTGACTGAAATGCTGGCAGTGGTAGAGACAGCAGCCCAAACCCAAGCCTCGCTGACATGAAATACTAGCAGCATGCTGATAAGGTAGGAAATGAAAAGGCCCAGCACTTATTTGGCCTGCGCTTCTTTTACAGCCTTCTAAAATACCTTCCCTGCCCACAGATGGAGAACGTAGATAAACAGCAAAAAAAAATGTCGCATCTCCACAACGTGCATGGAGTGCTGTGTCCTTCCAGTGGTCCATATTTTATAGGGGGCAGACAGCACTGAAGCATGATCCAGTCAGAAAACCTGTTTCAGCTTTTTGTTATGCGCATGTTAGTGGTCCTATACAAACAAAAGTTTGGCCTAAAAAGTCTTAGTTTAGTGAGCCAGTCAAGGCATGATACTGATGCTTAATTTCCTTTATCCATACAAAAACTATAGCCCGGCTTCAATAAGCACAAAATTCTTCTGCCAGTGTTTAACATTTACTAACAAATCGTAAGTGACGTGAAAATTTGTCATTGTGAGCACACTCCATTGCACAGAGTGCGCCACAATGTAATGTGACCGCATTTATCCCATCACATGTGCACACATTAAAATTTAACAATGCCCCCTCTCTCTCCTCTTTCCAAGCACAATTCTCCCAATACTATGCCTCCTCTTCCAACTACTGATCTTTTTATTCTGTTGTTTGCTGAATGACCTATTGCCTGCTTGTCTTTGTTAAGCAACCTTGGCTTTAGATAGTTGCTATATAAATAAATAAATAAATTATTTTTAAGCGCTTATTCATTTCGGGTCACGAAGAAGCTGGAGCAGATCCCAGCTGACCATGGGCCCCAGGCAGGGTACACCCAGGGGAGGAGGCCAACCCATCACAGAGCAACTTTGAGACAGACAACCACTCCCACACACAGCCACATGTATATGCAGTTAAGAGTATTTAGTCAGCCTAAACTGCAAAACGTTGGCCAGTGGGAGGAAACCCATACAAACTCTGCAAACTGATTAAACCCTGGACCTTCTTGCTGTGCGGCAACAGCCCTAACCTCTGCACCACGGCGCCATCATGAGATGGTATATGAAAAATTATAATAATTAAATTAAGCTATTATAATATAATATATAATTATTATTATTATTAATAATATTAATAATAATAATACTTTTGTGTATATACTTAGTGTCCAAAGTTTGCTAATATAGCTAATTTAGCTTTTTATTGTAGCAAACACATAATTGAAGCTCATACTCCAGCAATTAGTCCATTTAGATGGGGGCAGACGTGCTTATGCAGGCACATGCTTAGCACAGTGTTAATATATGCAGTAAAACACGTCTAGGCTGATCATCTACAGTTAGGGTATCATTTTTGCCAAATCACTGCTTTCTTCCTCTTCACTCCATGGCTCGGAGTACTCGCCGCGTTTTCCGCTGCCAAAACGAATAAATGGAAATGAAGGCCATTTGGATCATCCCACATCAAGCTGCCACTGAGCTCACCTATGACTCGACCCTGCCGTTAAATTGAAGAGCTAGAACTGGCTTCCTGTCCAACACATGGCTTAAAAGCATTTACCCAGCCTGCAACCACCATACTGATGTGTCCATGACATTGTTGCACTCAGTATCTAAGAATACGGAGGACAGAGTACTGACACTTTGTTAGAACTACGCCCACTGCAGCCCATGTGAGTTATATAAGCAGTCCCACTTTCTGCAATATAAATATAATACCCAGGTCCATGTTGGCCGTATTGTAATGCATGCGCATGCGCACTGGTTCATCAAAGTAACTGTGGTTATCAGCATATAGCACACTTGCACCATAACGCATGGATTGTTGCAATGGGGAAATGTATGTAGTAATGTAAAGCTCTTGTTGTGGTGCTTCAGTAAGAACGTGTTGGACTTTGATAGCTTAAAGAAAGGTGCACACATCCATACAGTCTTCCTGGGTTGACTTTAACAATATAATGCTAAACTCCACACTTAAATCAGACAATTTCCTCAACATGGACCAATATTTATGCTGTAAATCCACACGTGAACGAATGGACACTGCTGTCATGCTCCAGTGAGGCTGTATTCTACCTCTTTCTGTTTTCAGTAGTTTTGCCACGACAGTTGACAGTAATAAAAGTGGGTCACCTTCCATTTTGTGCAGTACTTTCAGCAGGATGGTTTACAGCTTCGCCACCAAATGACAGCAAAACTAATCTGTCCCTTCCCCATGGAGAAACCGCAAAACTACTGTTTGTCTTTTAGGAAACCACATATCGTACCACAGAGAGCCGAAACCCACTGCTTTTTAAAGCCAATAACTGCTCTAGACATGTCCTGAAGCTGGAGAAAGTGGACAGAGATATTTCAGGATCATAATGGAGAGGAAGTGAACGCACACGCGTATCAGTATGTCTCTCTTTCTTTACCCTGCTTCTATTTTTATGCATTACCCTAATGCCTGACCTGCTTAAATTACCCAAGGAGACATTGGGTTGGGTACAAAGAGGCAGTGGACACAGAGGTTGTAAACGTGGATGGGCTGGCCAGACCACATGGTCTGTAACCATAGCCCATTACTCTGCTGTCTTTTGGTCATTAGCTGAGGTTTTGCTTCACAGTAAAGTGCTTTCCTGGGCAAAACTACTGCTAATAACCACTACTTTTATTTACTTTATAGTTATTTTGTTATATTGCTGTTTATGGATACGCTAATGTGTGCAATCTAGACCCACTGCTGATGTCCCTGCACATATTGACAAGGTTACAAATTCAGTAATGTAAATATATCTTATCTGTAATATGATTCCAGTATCACTGGCGAACCTTTTTTCTGGTGAAAAAACCTATTAGGAAATTTTAGATCTTAAGATATTTTCTTAAGTAATTATAATGACAAATATTAAATTAATAATACAATTAATATTTTGTTAAATTA
>JBBPDA010000081.1:5367808-5378946 GCA_037974385.1 Arnoldichthys spilopterus | reverse complement strand
GCTGGGATTGGCTCCAGCTTCCCCGTGACCCGGAAACGGAAGAAGCGGTTGGAAAATGGATGGATGGATGGATGTTTGTCATATTTAAATGTCTGTCCCATGTTTATTCAAAGCCAATATGATTCTGTTATCATTGTGCATCTCTTTTTAATGGAACTATGAATTCTGGATTAAATCATGAAAATATATAGGGGAATGTCATTATAACTGTTTTGTGAACCAAAGTTTAACAAAAGGTGTGTCTTGCAGCAGACTGACCCTAAACATACCAGTTATGTTAACCAAAATTCTTCCATTTCTGTGTATGGTACTGATTTATTTACAGAAAGACATCATTGGTACTAACAGAAACTTTGTTCACTAAACTGCTAGAAAAGCTGCAGAACTATAGGTGTTATTTCTATTATTGGGTTCTCTTTATATGAAGGGTGTATAATGGGTTCTTTCTAGCACCACTGTACACCACTGAGGCTCTCTTTTTATTTTAAACTTTCCCTTTACATGAGGATGTACTGCTGTATTGTGATGAATCAGTTTGAACATGGGGATTTAACTGTACTGAAAAAAATCAAATCTCTGACTGTTTACTTCATTTTCTGTATTTCACTGTGCATTAGGTCCTCCAGTCACATTTGTAAGGTTTGATGTGGTGTTTTAAGTTCTGTTTGTAGGAGATTTACACCTGTATTCAAGAGCTGTTTGTTGTTCTAATTCTTCCTTTAGATTAAATTAAAGTCTCCGCATTGTTGTCAATATACAAAGTATCATAAAATGATTTTGATGACTTCTTCCGTTTAGAGGTTGGTAGATAGAGATTCACATTTGTTTCTGTTGAAAGAATTAGGGTTGGGCTGATGGAAAGTACTGTCATACATGGCTGATAGCCAGCAATCATCATGATACCAAGCTCCAGACCCATTGGCACTTCTATTTTAATATCATGCTCTATAGTGATGCAGTTCTTGTCTGAATCTAATTTATTCTCATTGTACCACACACATTTTACTGATCCCTGGTTCCATTTTACCTTCACACATATCAGTTCTAATCCAAGCCTGCTGACAGAGGCGATCTCCTTCTTCTTCTTTTCTTACATAGCAATTAGGAAACAGCTCTTATGTGCATTACCAGCAACTTCTGGCAGTAACGCATTATTGTCCACTGCAATGTTTTACTGTAGACATTGTCATAGGACCATTTGGCAGACATTGCCCAAATTTTGTGAGAATTATATTTTACGCATAGAAATGAAGCTGATGTGAGGTTTTAGAGAACTGCTTGATGTTTGAGTGTCGTCATTTCTTCAAGGAGAGGTGAGGGTCACCAAAATTGTTTTTTAATGGTTTTATTTAAAAGAGAGCGAGAACAATTCCAAATTAAATTTAAAAGCTTCTCGAAGAAGGATTCTCCCTTATATGGGGGAGCTCCCAAAGACAAGGTTAGGCAGAAGTCAGGAGCATAGAGGTTCAATTTGCATTGAACACACTAAATGATGATCAGCAAGAGGTTATATACCAGTCAGAAATACTGTGTTGCCACCTATCAAACCAGTTTCAACCAGATGTTACCGTCATGGGGGGTAGAAGCATTTTTTACAGTTTGACGATGGAGTGTCCTTGATAGATGACGACATATGGTCATGCGTAAGTGAAGATAGAAGCAAAATGGACATTTAATCTAAACAAGAACAGAACATTCTTCTAAAGTGGTCTGTTTGGTCCTGGGGACAAACGCTTAATGGTTTTATGGCCTACAGATTGTGAGGTGTCAAGGGTCCTAAACTTTAAGGGTGTAAGAACCTCGGGCCTTGGGCCGAATTCACCACGCTGATGTGACCTAACTCATACAACTAACAAGAGAAGAGTTTTTTTAGTGACAAACTGTCCAAGCCCTTCCAAACACATCTAGAAGTTTTTCAGTGCCCTGTAGTTTAATTTCCAGCTTTTCCCTCAAGTCTAGCACTTAAAGAGAAAGAACAGGTCTCCTAATTGAGTGAATAACTGAATTCGAGCATTTAAAGGCCTATTAGATGCTAATATCCACTTTATTGGGTTTATATTATCAAAGGTCTAACTTACTCCAGCTGAGCCATTAGGCTGATTACTCACTGAAAACTGTGTTTAACGTAGACGTAATGAGTGATTGTGCTTCTTAATTACTAATCTAAGGTTTAAGGTACAAAGTAAAAAAGATTTAGGAAAATCTCTGAACATGACCCAAGCAATATTCTGTTTAATTGATAGACTAGTGATAAATGCCAAGTCTGAGTAACCAGTATTCACCTCCATTCAGTTTAATAACATTTTCTCATTAGCTTGGGGTTTCTGATATTTAATTGGTTAAGCTGTTAGCATGCTTTGCCTGTCATAATAGAAAGACTTGATTACAAGCATGTGAAACACAAGTTCTCAGTGTCTTCCAGTAGCGCAACATCTCATTTGAAAATCACATTGATTGCAACTTTTTGAGCTTTTCTTTGACCTTTTAATTTGTTAAGTGTTGTATGCTCAACTAGAGTAACAAGGTGCCAGTAAGGTTCGTTAGTCCACACAATAAGGACATTCCTTCCTGGTCCTGTGCAGCACAGTTTGCTGATATTTAGGTTCCAATGCACATACAATTTCTTTTCAGAGCTGTATATAACCCAAGAACTGTTTGTGAATTTGTATTCTGCTGACAAATGTAAGGTATTTGCCCCCCACCCTTCTGTAACCCTCTGGCCCAAAAATCATGAAGTGATAGAAACGTTGCAAGCTCTGGTTAGTCGAGCTAGCATGGAAAGTTGCAGTTGAAAGGCCTTGGCAGTGACTATTCATTCATAAGGACAGGGACTCAAACCCAAGGTACTTCCTGCAGAAGGAATAGTTGAAAAGAAAAAAAAAAACTTCCGTGGTCTTTTTTTATTGAGGACACCTGTCATGTATCCAGTCTCCATGAGTCAGATGGACCGGAGTGAGGCGGACACGCAGGCTGAGCAAAGTCCTGCTGCCACTCGGCCTCAAAGGGAATTCGCAATGAGCACAGCTCAAATGCTTACATCACTGCCTGCCATCAGGAGGCCATCTGGGACTCCAGCTCCGAGGCTGAAATCTCAATGCTCAACTTTAAAACCTGTCCCTCCACCTCTTTTCTTTTTTCTAGTTTTTGCAGTTTTCCCAGATGACTGTTGTACTGTCCTACTGACCTTCCAGTGTATTATGTACCCAGTATTGTCTGTTTTGGCCTTCAGAACTGCCTGGGTTTGTATTTGCATAGATTCTATGAGATGCTAGAAAAGTTGTATAGGAATTGTGTGCCAGGCAGGAATTACTGTGCTGTGTAGTTGAACTTGAAAAACAGCTTTTCTGCAAACTTTTCATCAAATGCTAAAGCATCAGAGATTAAAATTCCCCTTAAAACTGTTTTAGAAGTAAATGAAAGTATTTTCAGTACTGCAGTTTAAAATGTATAGTATAGGGCAACATTGTAAGCCACTGTGTTTGGTTTCATGGCCGATCTGCAAGATTCTCTGCTTTTATCTTTGTTGCTGTTCCCACCTAATTTCTGCCCTTATTCCCACCAGCTTTTGCACTACTGATAAATGAATTAAACACAGTGCAGTATTTTCAAGATCATAACACGCAACTGACAAATGCACATACACTGTTTGTCGTGCCACACTGTCAAAGTTTTGCGAAACTATTGCACATAAATGACAGCTCTAATAATAATAAAAGATGTCAAATTAAATAACACACCACTTTCACAACAGCAGACATTGGTGTTCAGCAGATGTCAACATTTTATTCATGTCTTCACTCAATTTAGCTGTATTTCTGGTACATTTGTGACACAAAACTGAAATGAAACAGCACTAGTGTCATGGTTTTTTGATATTTTATGGTTAGGGTTAGATGCTCGCTGTTGATGCTCTCACTGGCCTATAGCTAATGTGTTGAATCTGCTTTTCTGAAACAGCAGCCTTTGGGCAGCTGCAGTCTCACAGGTGAGTTGCAGCATGTTAGTGTAGAATGCTGACACAGAAGCAAAAAAAAAAACCTCAACAATGGGTATAGCTGTTTAAAACGTCCTGTTGAAGGGTTTATCATCAGCTACTCATGCACTTTATGTAGCTATACAAGTAGCAATTGTGGCCTCTCATTCAAATACAGTTTTTATGTATATGATGAAAGACTATGTGAAGCTAAACTAAGGTGAAATGTTAACAAAGTTGCATTATTTGATTTACCATCATCAGAATTTGTGAGTTAACACTGTCAGTGTGCTTCTCCTCATCCACTCACCTAAAAAACAGTTTGAGGCTCTGAGCTACTGGTGCTAAAATGCCGTATGCTGCTATACAAGCAGCAATTGTAGCCTCTGCTTCAGATACATTTTTCATTAGCCGCATAGAAGATGCTAAAGGTGTAATTTAGGCAAAATTACTGTTTTAGTATGCACATGCACATGCTGTGTTAAAGTAAATCCATAAATATTGATGGAACAGTCTTTATGTGTAGCACTCTGTGTTTATCAACAAAATTGTATTGATACTTTGAGCCCAACCCCAACCAGTGTATGACTTGTTGGAACGTACAGTTTGTGTGAAGGTCTAGCTAATAAACTGTCAACTTGCTGTACGTTGTGTTTGTGCATTCACCGTATCTTGATCTATTGTTTTCCTTCTGGCTAGCAGTGGGTCTCGCTGTCCTCCCCTGCTCCCTCATCTGTCTCCAGTTCAATCTCAGAAGCACTGTGCTGATTGAGCACCTTGGCTCTTCCCACTGTTGGTCTGCAGAATTAGCTCAGTTTCATTGAATAATGAAGTGGAATGTGTACCCAGTGCTCTAATTAAAACCCATGGTCATTCATCTATCTAATTGCTACAACGCCTAGCAGGATAATTTCCTTCCCAATGTACCATTCCCCACCCACTCGAGCCGCTCTCCCTTCCACGAGCTGCCTCCCAGGGATTTGGCCCTCTGCCAAGTACATCCCAAAGACAAACTTTTGCAGCTCGACCTCCGTGATTGGACCTCACAGTCTGTGTCACGCAAGTATGCAGAAATATGCAGTCAGGTGTATGGACGATGTCCCACTTACATATGTGAGAGATGAACAGACAAAAGCGCATACACGCACAAATGCGTTACGGATGCGGAATTGAGGCGGAAGCTCGCGCTCGATTCACAGTTAAGTCACACACAAATTACCCCGAGACCCCGGCTATGGATTTGTCCTCGAACAACTTCGGACTTGATTCAGCCCCTAGCTTAGGGACACAAGAACAGCGAATGAAAAGGGTGGATACATTTAGCTTGGTGCATTCAGGGCTTAGGTTTACTCTTCTCACTGGCCTTTTTGTTTCTGCATGCAGCTATTGGCTTTAGACAGAATGTTCTAGAGATGCACAATGTTTGTCTAGTTTAAATGTGTATGACTCATCAAATATGTCATTAAAGCTAGTAGATTTAATTGGCAGATTTAGTCTGAAACCATTGCTGTGATCATTTTCTGATGGTATACCATAAAAATGGAAAAAGGTTAATACAGTGTAGTAAGTGAAAGTGTCATTGTGAACACACTCAAGCACCACAACAAAATGTGACCTCTGCATTTAACCCATCACACGTGCACATGTGGAGCAGTGGCAGCTATCAACAGCGCCCGGGGAGCAGTGTAGTGGGACGGTACCGTGCTCAAGGGAACGTCAGTAGTGCCCAGGCCGGGACTTAAACCCACGACCTTCAGTTCACAAGGGCAAGGTCTAAACCACTAGGCCCCCACGGCCCTACAGAAGAACAACTTGTCAGAAATGGGATTGCAATATTTTTCAGCATTTTATACACTTATGCAGTGGGTCCAAGTATTGGTATTTATATAATTAATATCATTTTATCATTTAAAAAACATTTATTTTGGTAAAATCATCTCATTTGATAACATTGCTTGTGAATTTCACAAGATTGAGCAAACCCACGTTCTTTCCTAACAGCAGGAAATGGAAAGGAAGTCAAAGTCACCAAGATAATATCGTGATATGATCATATCATTGTGGCAATATTCAGACTGACAATAAGAATATTAGAAAAAAATGATGAAGGAGGAGGCTGGCGCAAATAACATCTTACAGGCTGTGAAATAAGTGCATAAATGCTTGTTTTTTAAAGTCAGCTTTTAAAAATAGTAATTACATGTTATAATTAAGCATAACAGAGTAATTCTGTTACTACGGTGCATTTGAAAACGAATAAAGATGATAAATGCAGTCATGGCTTTAACCCTGAGAGGTTTAGAGGTTATTCTTGTCTGTTTAGAGGTAAAAAAAATTTTTTAAACTAATTTTATATAAAAAAATACATTTGTAAGCAGAATTCTTGCTGCTGCTTTTTAAATGAGGCATCAGATTTCATAACTTTTAATTTGTGCTGGTTTTAAAAATGGTGTTGCTTCATTACAAGATCATTTAAACATTGTTGATTTTTAAAAATTGTTTTATAGGGAATAATGACATCCATACTAGAGGTGTAAAGTTTCCTTACAATCTAATCTTTTTTATCCAAAAATCTGAGCATTTTCTTAACCTTAAAATATGCAGCGATTCAATCCACTGTAATACCAAGGTCTGCAGTGTGAAAGTTTAATACAGTCTGCAAAAATCACACATACAATTAACTTAACATTTTGTTATTAAAGGTCAAATACAGCAGTGTAGTTCTAAGCAGAAACAGCTTCTGAGCACAAAACACTGCTCACAGTAAGATGAAGTTAATTTAATTGTGGAATGAACAGACATTGATTTTTTTGTGTCAAGCATGGATCAATGGACCAATCGTTTTTCTTCTCATTTGAGTGAATCAGTCCGTCCACATGGCCTTTCATGACCTGCATTTGGTTGGCATCAAAAATGTTGCATGCAGCTTTTTCTTGGCATCAGATTCTGCCAAAATCCCAATAATCACAAAGAAAATATCTATATGCCATTAGTTTAGCGCTCTGGAAGACCAGAAATATCCTGTGATTCTGCATTTAGAAGGTGAACTCGGTTTATGCTGCATCAGGAGGATTTTTAACACAAGAATGGCCAGGTGACGCTGCTCGTCCGTTAAGTGACGTCGTGTGTTCATGGCTGTTTGAATGATGAACTTGGAATGACTTACTGACAATACCAGCTTTTCATACCCACAGAATGTTGAAATTGATGCCACATTAAGAAAGGTTGTCTTTTGGTATTGGCCCCAATATAAGGTACACCTGTACACAATGAGACCATTACATGGAAAACACAAAAGGAGGTGTGTCTATCACCCCAATACAATTGCCTCCCTATGCCAAAAATGTCTGAAGTGAAACATACACTGTATGTATGACATCCAATAAGTCTCTCACAATATCCCGAACTTATTGTGACTAGTGTATATTTCCCCAACACGATAAAGGAAGAACTTCAAACCACACATTACCCCTACAGGTAAAGACACAAAATTACAGTCTGCAGGTTGGAGTTAAACAGAAGCAAACAACCACAAATAAAATGTCATACTGAAATCAATGAGGCGATGCTACAAAATGCCTTGGTTGCTCAGAGCCATTTCATTTTTCCAAGATTTCAACATGGTGTGGACTAGGCCTTAATACATAGTGAACATAATGTAAAGTGGACAATTTTTGTATGAATAAGCAAGAAGTGTGTATCAGTTAGAGCAGGGTGTTAAACTCTGATCCTGGAGGGTTGGTGTCCAGCCCTTCTTAGTACTTCCCCCTCCTCAAACACACTTACTAAACCTGGCCTTAGCAGGTAAATTGATTCAGGTGTGTTTGAGCAGGAAAATCACCAAACTGTGCTGGACACTGGCCCTCCAGGACCGGAGTTTGACACCACTGAGTTAGTGTATAATTATGATTATATACATAGACATTCCCTGGTTTGTGCTGAAAGAAAGACATAAAAATGTTTCATTTTGAACATTATTCAGTGTTTTATGATGTACAAAGTGAAGGAAAACAAAAATGGCCATGAAAGCACTGGACACTAATATTTAATGAATTACATTCATTTTACATTCTTGATGGGCTTGAGGCTGCACTGACTTTCTTTTTGGTTTTGGTGTCACATGGCATGGAGTGGACGTCTATAGTCCACATTTTGGGTAATGTTTTTGAGATGTGAGAAATAATTAGGCTATTATCAAATCACACCATGCACTAAAGGTTAAATAGTCTTAAAGTCTTGTTTGATCATCTTTAAAGCACAGTATTTTTGGGAACTGGGTGCAGGTCTGCAGCAACAATCAATGTCAGATCAAGAAGTATTGAAATTGATTGAATTTGAAATGATTGCAATCAAATTATGAAAAGAAAATAGATTCAGGAAATTGACTCCATTAAGTGCTGGCACTGGTTGTTGGTCTCTGTTCTGTGGTTTGATTTATTTGTCACTTTGCTAAATGAGTTTGATTGTCAGGCTGTTGTGACAGACATGGGCCACTTTGCCTCCGTACCCTATTATTCTGCCTGCAGCTTTCAGTGTCAGGCTCTGGTTATCATTATCCTCAATCTGATGGCAGGATAAAAATTCAATCAGGAGCAAGTTTGGAATAGCATGAGCAAATTGCCCAAGCGCTACCTCAGTGTTTTCTGTCTGAGGACATTGTAGAGTTTTGTGTACTTTCGTGAAACAAACTATTTCAGTGTTGTGTCTGTTGCAGTTGTGTCTGTTTGAAACCAGAATGAGTGCTTTTTTGATTGAGGTCTAAAGGGGCCAAATGTTCTAGTTTTCTTGGTTTTGCATCTTATGGACCCCCCAAGCCCACTTATGATTCTGGTATATTATATAAAACATTTCATGTATACAAAACCATTTTCCAACATTGCTTTACCATTTAACCATTTTGTGTGTGTGTGTGTGTGTGTATATGTTTAACTTACTAAGTAATGTGTCTTTTTGTATTGTTTTTTGGCAATTGAGGCCTAGGAAAGTAAGAATTTCAATGGACAGTGTAACTGCTTGTTTTACTGTGCACATAACTTTTGAATTTTGAATCTATGTTTTGCCTATATCTTTTATTTTCATTTATTATTTTTACTTGTTCTTATATTTAACTTTTATACTTCTCATGCTTTTCTTTCCTTTTATTTTAACACCCATCTACATAAAGCACATTGAATGACCGTTGTGTATGATAATGTGCTATATAAAAACACTTGCCTTGCCTTGTTCAAGATGCATTCTGGGCTGAAAGACTCCTTATAACTTAACATACTGAGGAATAAACAGTAAGCCTTGTGAAAATGTGGTTTTTCATACACTGGGTGATTTATTCAATGATGGATCTAGCTGTGTATATAAAGTAAGCCTTGGTAGAAAAATAACCATATCCTGCTAATCTGACTAAATTTCATTAGTGTCAGACGTTCTATAAAACATCCTATATATTCAGTTAATGACCACACCTCCCTGTTATAGTCCCTTTATTAAGTTTCGATGACATGGCTTCTTTATTACATTGCATACACTACACATCATTCACCTGCTCCATTATTCCGGTTTATGCCTCATCTCAGTGGTCTGGAGCATCCTCACAGGAAGAGACGCATTTGTTATGCAGGGAGCTGGATTTAGCAGGCCAATGGAAACGGTGAAGAAACTAAAGGTGTGACATTAGCCAATGTAATAAGATTCCAGACTCGTGCTGCAACCTCCTGAAAAATGCTTCAGAGACCTCATCAGATGCACTTTAAAAAAAGGAAAAAGGAAACCATTAAGCCCTCCAGCTGAGTCCCGGTGATGGGGCGATGCAGACAGAAGAGTGTTAGGAGTACAAGTCATTAACTCCCCCCTTCTCCCTGACTTTTCACTCCCCACTGTTCATTAGGGAGCCGTGTTGGTAGGGGTGTAGATGTCAACAGTTGATATTACTCACCTTTAAATGGAATATGTCATTATTACCGCCCCAATATTGCATAACTACTATAATGACATGGTTATAGTTACAACTAACGACAAGTTATTTGAGCTTTTTTTCCACGCTTTTTAAATGCTAAATACACTCGATTTCCATACAGTTTGCAGTCAGTTTCTCGTTGGTTTATGACTCAGCACAGCTTCTTCCTCTCACAACGATCTTTTAAGTATTCCCATGCTAAAAGCAGCGTATGCTTATATTTTACCTTAAAGATGTTTGCACACAAACATCTGACCCTTCAGGTCTTTGTTTGGTGGGTAGGGGTTTGGTTTTCAGTTTTGGGATTGGGATATTTTTTCCTCTTTATGCTAAATATTAGGGATGCATCATTGTGGGATTTGTAGGCCAATACTGAGAGAACATATCTGCTGATGGTAAGATCTTCTGATTTACCTGGATTAGAAAAATAGTAACTTTATATGTATATCTGTGAGCTTAAAAGTATTTTAGCACTTCATTCTAACACCACTTTCTGCTATTCCAGAGAACAATCAATGCATGATTCAAACCAATATGATTCACATGTCATTGTGCATTCTTAACATCTAGCTTTGGTGCCTGACATGCCTCTCTCTCACAGCAGTGAATGTCAGCTTCACTTAAACATGTGTTAGTCTGAATAGTTAAGCTCAGTCACTCTCAGACATAGATATGCAGATGTACAGCTAATTGCGATATCTCTGTAAATTTAGTATAAAACAAGAAAAAACATTTCAAGTTGCTTGCTTACCAGAGTAACTGCACTCGTTCTTTTAAGAAGCTGAAATTGTTTTCTTAAATTCGGTTCCACGTTAAACAAAACCAATATTCTAGCAGGACATGGAACCTGGAGAGCTACCTACTTTAGAAGTTGGTTCTTTATTCTTTAAGACCGCTAAACTGGAATATTTAAACTAAATAAAATATCTCCCTAAGCAAAGATTATAAGAGATTTGCATCTTGTAACTGTAACTTCTGTTACATCAGCTAGCAGATGTCCTCACTGGCTTTGTGATGAGGGGGCCCTCCTACCCACCCAGAGAGACAGAGGCCAGTTGTACTCTCTTGGACTTCTGGCTATGGCTGGCTAAGGCACCACTGGGGATCCAATTGTGGCCAATTTTTAATGTATCACTTGAAAATATCCATCCATCCATTTTCCAACCGCTTCTTCCGTTTCCGGGT
Organism: Arnoldichthys spilopterus; assembly: GCA_037974385.1. NCBI lineage: Eukaryota > Metazoa > Chordata > Actinopteri > Characiformes > Lepidarchidae > Arnoldichthys > Arnoldichthys spilopterus. The sequence continues at coordinate 5,367,838 of JBBPDA010000081.1, read as the reverse complement.
CACGGGGAAGCTGGAGCCAATCCCAGCTGA
>JBBPDA010000081.1:5351407-5367708 GCA_037974385.1 Arnoldichthys spilopterus | reverse complement strand
CGCGAACACGGGGAGAGCTTGCAAACTCCGCACAGAAAGGCACCTGTGGCCAACCTGGGGATCGAACCCAGGACCTTTTCACTGTGAGGCGACAGTGCTAACCACTGCACCACCGTGCCGTCCCCACTTAAAAATATAAGTTAGAAAATTCAAATGTGTAAGATGCTTCTATCTTTATATGTTAGGCCCCTTCAGAAACCTATGTTTTGTACGATCCTTATCATCACCACATTTAAAGTCTGCAACACATCCAGGGGCTTCTCTGCATGTGAGATCATTTTGTCCCAGGTTTGTGGCCTGTCAACTATAAACCAGTAATACATCTGGCAGAAGTGGGAACTGCTCACAGCTTACAACAGCTTTAAAATGCAGAGTGGCCAAGAAATCTTTGACTTTCTTGCATAACGCTTGCCTGAATCATACCTGCATTGTTTTTGTGTAGTTTCAGTAATTTTTTCAGGAAAATCAAAAATTGCACTGTTGAATATTATCATGTTCTTCTAGTGTGAATGCAATCGTTCCATCAAGAAAACGATCATGCGGCAAAGTTCTGAGCTGATGACCATAATGTCTTTTGAAGGCATCATCCATTTTATTCCACTTTCCATTAAAGTAAGAAGCTTTGCTTTAACCACTGATTGATTGCCCCATCCCGAGCAGCTGCCTCCGCTCCATCAGCAAGCACCAAGAGCCTTTTGACATCCTTAATTTAGCTGGACATTTATGACAAGTTGAATACAGTAATAACAGGAGGATAAAAAGCCTTTGAAAATCATTATGCAGCTATGTGTCGATGGCTTCTGTGGCCTGTATGGTGGTCATAAAGTCAGAGATATTTGGCAGAGGGCAGGAGAGTTCATGTGAAAATTGGTTTTGTGGGAACTTGAGAATGACTCTCATGGCGCTGTGCTAATCAGGCAGTTTCCTCAGGATTGAAAATTGCCAAACCAGTGCATGGATGTTTGTCAGAATAAGTAACTGTGTTTAGAATTGATTTTCAGGATGTAATAATAATAGTGATAATAATAATGATAGTATGCTTTAGTTAAATTGCACCTTTCATACAAGAAATGCAGCTCAAAGTGCTTTCCAGTATATTAAAAATAATAATAAATCAATAAAAACATTTGAGTTAAACAGTTTATAAAGTAAGCATTGAATTAAGGCATAAAAAGAAACATAAAATTGATTTTTACAAAGTGCATTAGAGTGCATGAAAAATGAGCTTTAGTAAGGCATAAAATAAATCCTATAATTGTTATTTTTAAAACTGAAATAATGAAAAAAACAATAATAATAAGAAGAAGAAATGCAGTGATGTGAACAGATGTTGAAAAATATTTACTGATCTATAGATATATTGAGTAAATGATCTATTGATTATACACTGTTGCTTAAAACACCAAACTCCCCAGGTCATACAGCCCAGTCAAATGAAGTTACAGAAATGGTCTATGTTTACTTTGTAATGTCATAAAAACATATACATTACCATACAGCTGCCCATTCAGAGTAGTCCCAGCCATTCCCAGTGAAGTTATAAGGAGCATTTAAGTCCAGATTATTTAATATTTGGATTTTTTTTTTAAATATAGTATTATAATAAGTTTAATATTAACAATCCACTTTGATTTACCTGCCTGATTATTTGGCTGCCAGCTGTTTTCATTTACTGCAGTGCAATCTGTTGTTTTTTATATTTGCATAGTGGCTTATGATACATTATGATACAAGTTTTATGAAAATGCTGTACATTTTCTGTTATACCTGCGCTGAAGCCTGCTACTTCCTCTCAGTTTTGTGTCATCGACAAGTGAAGGACGGCAGGTCACACAGGGGTTGAAGTGAAGGCTAGTGGCACTTTATTTACAGACGGCTCCTAATGTGGTGGAATTGAGTGAGAATGATGGCGGAGGTTAGACGGTGGAATGTGGAGGGTTGTGGGGAAGCAGGAGCAGCTGAGGGAGGGGGTGGGGGGTGGGGGGATCTTGAGAATCTCAGGGAAGGATGTGATCTGCTCCAAGAAAGGCCCTCCGTCTCCTGTGTAATGAGTGTTAGAGAGAGAGGGAGAGAAAACAAGTCATTAGAGTGTTCTGCCGGGTGCGATCTGTGTGGTGTGTGGTGTCGATCTCCCTCTCTGCTCTCAGCATCAGTCTTTTTGTGGGGCCACTGATAAGCTTCCAGATTGGCCGTGTTAGCTGGGGTTACTTCGCCCCTTTAGTCATGTGCTGGGTGGTCGTCCAAAATAGTGGCACTGAATTTTCAGCACCATGGAGAGCGATATGTGCTCAGGTGGAGACGAAAACAGAGGGCGGAGGGACGTTGGTGCAGTATGACGCTGTGTCAGAAGTGTTAAACTGTGGTTTTGGGTTTTGCTATTTTTTGGTTGTTCTAATGGCATTATGTCTAGTTTCTCTTGATTTAGCTGGAGACCTTAGGTTGTAGCACAGCCACATATATCAGAATAGGCTTCACTACACACTAAACTAAGGTAAGTACTACTCAAGTCTTTAAGGGGAAAACCTTTATCATAAATAACATTTTATTTGAATACAGCCCTAAACACTTATATATAGTAATTTAAAACTTTATCCTTTGTTTTGGGTTGGTCAGCTGTCAAACATATCTCTTGACATTTTTTGACATGGTGTGTGAACTTTAGTGAAGTTCAAACTTGTATAAAAGAGGGAACAGGAACTAGATGGCGCCAAGCTCAGGGAGTCAACAAGGATCCTGGGTCATTCTTTCAATACAAAGGATTTATTGTCGTTGTTGTGAAATCTGCCCACGAGTCACACTGAACGTGTCCAAAAGCCAAGTCGTTAAACTACACATTTGGTAAACAGGTGAGAACCTTCCTGTTTTACTACACTGCTCCCCGGGCACTGTTGCTAGCTGCCCACTGCTCCACGTGTGCACGTGTGATGGGTTAAAAGCAGAGGTCACATTTCGTTGTGGTGCTTGAGTGTGTTCACAATGCAAAGAGTCACTTTCAAATATCTTCAAACAATCTTTATTTTTTGGACATTTTGACATTGTATTTCTGGGAGATATTTTGTTTTATTCTCAGTGTGATTGGACTGTAGGGTGTTTTCAGGTGGAACCAGGGATTGATAGGATACTTGGGCTGTGCGCTATGAACTATGGAACACTGAGTTTTTTTGTGCGTAGGGCGTATGAGCCCTGGATTGAATACAGACAAATGAAAAGCTCACTGGTATTATTTTTCTTCTATTTTAAGTGACCGTACACCAGTGTCCACAACAGTGTTGTTGCATTTCTTATTTCTGAATATTGGCACTTCTGTTTCTATTAAACATCTGTTATCTATTGTGAGTCTTGAGAGGAAAACTGCAGGAGTGTATTGTCTGCATGGGTTTGGGGGCAGAATATTTACCGTAAGTGGCACAAAACAGACTAGACGACCTATATTCCTGCACACTCACATTTTACAGTCCTGTATTTAAATAAAAGAGGGCTTTTAGTTTTTAAGTTCTTAGGGCTGGGCGACATGGAAAAAATATCACAATCCTTCAAAACATTTTCATGTTACATGAAAAGCATCATGATATTTTGTTTTCCTATGGTTAAATTAGTTGGAATGGACATCACAATTCCAGTGGTGCCATATTTAAAACATACTATAAAAAACCTATTTTTATCCAGTGTTCCCCATACTACGTCTAACTTACGCAAATTAAAGTGACTAATTATGCACAGAAAAGCATATTGTGACATCCTGTTAAATGTGTAAATGATACATAATGTCATATTCCTATGCTCTAGGGTTGACAAACCCAGTCTTAGTCGTAAGTCTCCATTGGTTGGTTAGGTGCCGGAAAAAGCGGCAGCTCACTTTTTAAGTTGCGTACACCATGGCAAATTGCATAAGGGTGTAATTTTAGAGTAACACCGGGTTGCCAGGTATATCAGGGTTAAATGTTCAGTCTCCTTGTTGATTGACCTGACACATTCAGAATCATTATCACTTTCGTTGTTAGCATTGTCGCTAACAGGCGTCAGTATTTTAAACGCTCATTTTTAGGGTTGTTCAGTTCTCTGTAATGTAACACAGTATCATTATGTAACACTACTGTATGCAAATGTTCATAAAGACACATCTACATAAACCTTTTATGATAACTGACTTACATAAACATTTCTAAAGGTTTATTCCAATTAGGGTCCATGTTTATTTCAATTTCTGGGGTCAAACTGAAGAAAGTAGCCTTTATGACGATTAATGCTTTTCAGCACAGACCTTTATAAATAATAATGTAGATTTATGTCATGTCTTATAAAGGAGTTATGTATATTTCATAGCTTTAAGTATGCTGGCCTAGGCAGGACAAGTTTATTTATATAGGGCATTATCATACACAGACAGTAATTACAGAGATAAAATGAGCATAAAAAGACAATTGAGCAAACAAAATAGAAATAAATAATCATAGGAAAAAAGTAATAAATACAAATAAATACAGAACATGATAAAAGTGCACAGTCAGAGCCTCTGTTTAATTAAAGGCTTTAGAAAATGAGGCGGTTTTTAACTTTTAACAGGCATACCTGATCTTCCTGGGGAACTGGTTCCAGGAGTATGCAGCATAATGACTAAAATCCATTTCACCCTGTTTAATTACAGCTCTGGGCTCCACCAGCTAATCAGCTCCTGCTGATCTAAGAAACCTTCCAGACTGATATTCATCAACCTTAAAGAGAAATATTTAGGGCCCAAACAATTGAGTGATTTATAAACAATGGGTAAGACTTGGAACTTAATTCTGTATGTAATTGGAAGCCAGTGTAGGCAGCTGAGAACTGGAGTAATGTGCTCTCTTTTCTACCAGAATTCTACCAGCAGCACTTAGCCGCAGCATGCTGTATGCTGTCCTACAGAAAAATTGTTTAAATAATTAAATTAATATCATAAACCCATGCCGACTACTTGACTAATGACACGAATAACTAAGAAAATCTTTGGTCGGGGGGCAACCCTACCAGGCTGTAGTAACATTTTCCACTTTAAAAAGATTTGACGTTGCTTTAAACAGCTATTTCAACTTCTTTATGCACATGCCATTGCTATAGGTTGTGCAGCGTATCCATTTATGGCACCTCTACAACAATGGTGTACAAGAAGACACAAATCTGACAGACAAATGTCTGTCAAGATATTCCTGGATCGGGCTGTGATCCCAGTCCTCAGGATCAGGACATTATGAATTCTTGTGGATAAAAAGAAACTGGAAAACAGTTATGTAAAGATGAATCCTGGTTGTTGTTTTTTTCTTCGTATACCAACCCACACAAATGTCAGAAGTGGACCTCGGTGCCGGGCAGGGTGATAAGAAGGAAAATGTAGGATATATACGTAGCTCACTGAAGTGCCGGTTATTTTCCCCATGAATGGGTGAGTTTGCTTTTTAGTTGATTAAATTATCACATTACCATGCTGCTGTCTCCTAGCACAATGCTAAAATCGCTCTTGTTGCGACATCAAAGACATAAAATGGGTGTGTGTTTTTGTCATTCCTGACAGCATCCCTTTAAAAAACGGCTCGAATTTAAAAGCTTTCGTGAAGAGGCTCTTTACCCCGCTTGTTTGTAACCCTCCCAGAATAACGTGAGAGCGACTCATCTAATAAATCACTTAATGCTGCAGGAGGATGTGGAGCCAACACATGCTGCTAGTGCATGGCAGAGCAACGCGATCATAAATTTCCTCGGTGCGCTCCAGCGACCAAAAAAAGACCCCTCCGCTACAGGGGGTGCATGTTTACCCACAGCCCCGCCGAGGCCCAGGAACAATCACCCACTACCATGTGCGTCTTCAGGGGCCAGCCTGCTACATTTATGCATGGCTCGCGTCTCATTATTCATCCTGAGCATCACTGGAGGGCCTCTCTCTATTGGGACGGAAGCCATGACACCAGCATATGGCCGCAGGAGCATCTTTAGCATTCCAGGTGGTAGTCAGCCAAAGGGGACAGAGAGCCTATCACAGGAGCACCGCTACAGAATCGGGCGAAGAATGGGAAGATCAGTGTATTCACAATGGCCCCGGCTGTGATGAGGAGGGTGTTCCTGAAGAAACTGGACTCCTTTAGCTATTAACTAAAAAAAAATGTCTGTTTCTGTCTTTCAAGCTTCTCTTCTCGTTTAAAGGGCTTGTGTCCTACTTTCTTCTTTATTGTATTTCTTCCCCCTGAGGTCTGCTTATGATATTTGTGTGGGCTTACGCACCAGGAACAGTCATAATTTTTTTTTTTACAAAAAAAGTATAGCACAGCTGCAGCTTTCTTCATAAAAGAAGTGTAGAACTGCCACAATAAAAATAGCATTTAAATGCAATAAAGATCCTTTTCTTAATGTTCACTTGCTCACTAAAACATCTCGCCTGCCTCCAGTTTTGAAAAAATTGGAAACATTTCCCCTATACAGGTTTAGGTAATTTTATAATGGTAACATTATTAAGGGGGGTTGGGGGGAGGGGGCTAAATTGTCATGAATTTATGACAGTGTAAACACTAACTAGACATTTCAAATGAGGTAAAAATAACTAAGGAAGAAGCTGGTGCTACAAGGTCTTGTCCCAGTGACAATAGATGTGGCAATATGTGAATGTCTTGGTTTAATTGGTTAATCTTATGCAAAATACAGTCCAGGCTGAAACACTCTTTATAGCTTCAGTGTGAATAAGACAAAGACATTTTTTTACTTTAAAACAGGACATTTATGCAGAGTATTTGGGGAGTACTTAATACATTTATTTTAAAATGCAATCTTAATAAAACTTAATAAAAAACTACCAAAAATACAGGACCATATGGGTCTTTTGATAACACATTTCCTTAGTGCTGTTGCCACATTTAATTTTATGTAGGGAACACAAGCATACAAATATTTTATTTGTGTCCCAAACCACCACTTTCAATAAGCAGGCTCGTGCACACATCAGTGGCATTTCATTGTTCCAATCATTGCTAAGGATTAACTCAATAATTAGTATTTCTGTAGAGATGTAAACTACATTCTGCACACACTTGCCATAGGCTGATCCATATTACCACACACACACACACACACACACACACACACACACACACACACACACACACACACACACATTGTGATAGACAAAATAGGCCCATTTTCAAAAGAAGGATAGCCTTTGGGAAGGATTATGGAGCCCTTTTTGTCTTCATATTGATAATGTTCATCTAGCTGTCTGTAGGGTTGATCTGTGCTAGATAGAGGAATGCACAGTGGAGGGTAGAACTTCAACTGAATTTGTGTTCAATCTAAATCTGTTTTAACCAGGATTATGCTGCAAGATGTCTTTTCTAACTATATTAAACTTCCCTGTTATAGATTAAAGTATTGCAAATTACCAGTTTTGTTTCCGGTTAATTTCCATATATTCCTGTTAATTCCCATGGAAAGTTTCCAACTTGGGAAAAGTCCCAGAATTTTCCAAGCCTGGCTGTCTGGAACAAACTATAACGATTTCTTGCCTTGTATTTTTAGGTTTGCTCTGCTGCAATCAAGGAAATGCAATCTCTGCACAATAAACAAGTCCCTTTAAGCAGAAAAATTACATGTTGGAGGTTCTGACTTTATTCAGGGCTCTTTAATCTTCCCTTTTTTAAGTGAAATGGTTACACTGATATGACAGTAAAATCTTTCAAACCTGCAAGAATTGGTCCTGGAGAGCTGAGGGCACACTTTAGTAATTTCCCTCCTCAAACACACTCCCTAAACCTGCCAATTAACAGGTGAGTGGAACAAAGTGTCTTTGAGCAGGGGAATCACCATACTGTGCTGGACATCAGCTCTCAAGGACCTTGAGTAGTTGGAGAACCCTGCACTGTGGTCTCAGATGATTTGGCCACTTGTTTACATTTTTTTTTAATTACGAAATCTTCTGCGGGAGGCTACATTCGGTGATAAGGGATAGTACAGTTCAAAAGTCTTAGACATCTGAGAAAAAATTGCTATGTGAGGCCACTAATCTGGGCAGTGAGAATTATTTAAAAGACACACGAGAACATTAGAACAAATAGAAAAAAAAAAAAAAATCAATTGTGATTTGACTTAGTTAGAGTGCAACTGTAAATACTGGGTGCCCTTGAGGACAGGTTTGGAAATGGTTACCAATGGTTACCAACTAAACTGAAGTAAGTTGTTACTTCACTGTTGTTGCACTCAAGTCCAGATAAATATAGCAGACTTAATACACTGTTAAGCCACTGTACACCACTGACAGATAAAGTGATTAACATTGATTATCTAGTTATTTCTTTACAATGGCATTTGTCAAGGGGGTGGGATATACTAGGCAGGAGGTGAACAAGTGAGTTAGAACATCTCTAAAATGACCAGTCTTTTGGTGTGTTCCAGGTGTGTAGTAGAACCAAAGAAGTACAACTGGTGAATCGGCAACTGTCATTTTTCAGGTTTTTGGATAAATTACATCTTTTCTTAAACTATGATCAGAAATGTTAAAATACAGTGTGTTTGGACAGTTTATCTTCACTCCTGTTGTGCTCTTTTTTCCAAAATGTACCACTTTTAATGAAGGTTTATTTATTTTGTACAAAAATTACCTGATTTTTAAGCACAGTGCCGTGTTTCATTAACAATAAAAATGTGAGATTACCAATAATCTGTAATATAATTCTGTAAAATCTCTCTGGAGTGTGTCTTCATGTGATAAGGATAATTAATCATAACATCATCCAAAGACATAAAAAAAAAAAAACTTGAAAGTTTTTGTTAATTACCTAGCACCTCATTTGCATATCTAAATGTCATCTTTTACAAACTTATATTGCGAAATGTCTTTACGATTATCATTGATCATTTGAGATAGATTCATTGTGGCATCTGTCATGTAAAATAATTGCTCTGTTCACCTGTTGTGTCTCACCTTAAATTGAAACACGGCCTTTTTTGAGGCTGTAAGTGCAAAAAGGAAGAACTTAATGTGAGACAGAAGGTACAAAGTAATCATTCAGTTGGAAGAGAGGGACAAGCCATGAGACAAATGCTACAACACTGCAGTTGCGAGGTATGATCAAAGGCTGCAGACACAGGTCTACGAGGCTTTATTAATTCTTCTAGTACATCATATGGGTCAGTAAGATGTTGTAGAGCTTCCTTTTCAATAAGGTTAGGATAGGTTTCATGAATAAGCATAAAGTTAATAGGTACGCTACGTTCCTGTAGGACCAAAAGCTGTTGCCCCACACTTGAGATGCTTTAATGTTTTCATGAGATTACTAGCTACAGGGGATAGACAACTTAATGGAAACACTGTGTTATATATAGACACTTCAGTGAGATAAACTTTTAGCAGCATCCACCCTTGGAGTGCTGTTAGAAACACTTAAAGGTTCTTTAATGGTTCCTGGTTTGCAATCACACTTCTCAAACTTTAATAAAGGTTCTTCACACAGACCCTCTACCAAAAAACTCTTGAGGGACCCAAATGTGGTTCCTTCTTGCCCATCCTTATACTTTTTTTCTGTGAGATAGGAGAACCGAATGGAGATCAAGCTCTCACATTGAACAAGTAGTCTGGGATGAAGGCTTTCTTTGGCTTCTTCGAAACTCATTCAGAAGTAGAAAATAAAAGAATAAAAGACAATTTGTCACAATTACTGTTCTCTGTGGTGTAACGCTTGCACTCAAGGCTCTGCATTCTGTGCTTATTGCTGGTTCCAAGTCATTTCCGGACACATGGCGATCATAAATATAAAGTATGTGAAGCTAATGACTCACTAATGAGCTCAACTTCTAGCCACTTCTCCTACTTCCTGAGGCAGCACTTCTGTGGTAAATTATGCCCTGGTAATTTGTGCACATCTTGACACAGAAATTATTTGCAGCTTTGGTGACTGGCATACCTGCAAGCTGGGCTCTCAGATAATCTTTGCCTATGACTTCTGACATTGTTCATTTGCTTTAGAACTAAAGGCTTTGGTAATTGAATGCTCTTAGACCAGATTATGCTTTATGCTTCCTTTCTAGTGCAGTGGTTCCGAAAGCCAAACTGCCCTGCACAAGTTCTCTGCTGTCCACACCTGATTCAGCTCATGAAGACCTCGACAATAAGCTGATGAGCTGGATCAGGTGTGTTGGGCCAGGGAATAGTTGACACTGTGTAGGGCAGTAGGTCCTCAGGACTGGGTTTGGAAATCATGTGTGGTGCATAATCATGTCATTTTTGCCAGGTAGCTGTCTCCATATTCAGCACAGCCTTAGCTAATGATATATTATTCTTTTCAACTCCTGTACACTACAGTAGTAGTATATTAATCCAAGAAACACAAATTGAATCTTTTTGAATTGCCTCAAATTGATGAAAAGTGAAATGTGTACAAAACAAGAGGGTAACCTTCAAGGCCATCATAGAATGCCTAATGATATCTGGAAACTAAAAATACATCTGTAACTGTAAGTACTTTTTTTCAGACGAATTATGGACAGTCCCCATTGTTTAGAACTTCAAGCACTAGTTTAAAGTCCCAGTATATAAAATTAACCACCAGGATTGCATGTCATATTGAGCAGTGGGTAGGATGAAGTTTGGGAGTCACTCTAGACCTCCTGGAATTCCTTGATGCACCACTGACTGAGAATATGAACAGTAGACTTACCACTGGGTTTGCATGGTTTTACCAGTAGGAAAGTAACAGGATTCTGCATGATATGTCATATTATCAGATGTGAAATATCGTTTGACCTTCCTTCTGTTTTTTCTTAGCCAGTAAAATAAACCGTTATCTTGGAAATTAGCTTGAAGAACATGAGCTATTTTCCTTTTAATATAACAGAGAAAAAGCAGGACATGCATTTTCAAGACCTTTATGTGTATAACCTTCTGGTGAAGACTTGAATACAGCATAAGAATTTCCTTTTGCAAAGAAAGTTATTACTCAAGTAGGCTAATCATCAAAGTACCCTGTAGATTACTCGGTTACATGTATAATTGTTGTTGACCGCCTCACAACAGAAGAACAGAAAACAGTACTGCCTTTTTTCTATACATTTATGCTACAGTTTGATGATGGAAGCAAACATTGCATATTGGCACACTGTAGCTGGCTAGTTAGCACCATTATTCTAGGGACAATCTTTCACTTGAAGCAGAAGGACAAGAAAAAATTTCATCTTGCCAGTGAGATGGCCAAAACCTATTAGTATTAGCATTAGCTTTAGGATTAATTGTAAATGTTTGAAAATTACATGGCCAAAACCTGTCAGTATTAATATTAGCTTTAGCATTAGTTGTATATGTTTGGAATGGAAATGGCCAAAACTTGTCTGTAATAGTATTAAATGTATATGTTTGAAAGTGAGCGAGTGATTATTTGTCGTCCACCACTGTGTACCACAAAATAATTTGACGACTGCATTTAACCCATCTATGTAGAAGCAGTGGGCAGTGGGCAGTGCCCAGGGAGGGTACCAAAGTGGTACTTGTACCCATCTGGGTTTTAAACGGCGACCTTTAGGTCAAAGAAGCAACTCCCTAAGCATCACACCACCACTGCCCCAGTTTGTAGTTGTTTCAAAATAGACCCTGTTTAACATCTGGCCTCTCCTTTACATTGTCTAACCCTGGGCCTCCACAGCTCTAGGGCAATCTCACTTCATATGTTTGTTTACACTGAACAATAATTACTGCTAATTCACTGCTGGTCAAAGAAAGGCAGGACTTATCATAAGCTAGCATGCCGTTCCACAGTTTAAGACACGTGTAGTAGCGGAGCCGGGGGTGTCGGGGTTGGTACAGCAGGTTAATTGTCCAGACATATGCTTGTTTATTCTTAACAGTGATTTTTGCCTGTCTAAACAGTTTAAATAGAGACGAGCGCAGGAAGTGTTAACACACTTTAGAATGAATATTACAAAACCCTGAGGGCTTTCTTCCTCCCTCTTTTTTTCAGGCTAGTATGGAACGCCTGTTTTGGGATTGCTTGGCCTCCTGTCTCTCTAAATATTGCCGTGCACTCTGCCAATGGCATGTTAACCTCTATTAAATCCAAAGTGCTGATGCTGGGAAAGCACCTTGTTCAGAAAAGCACATTGACTACAGTGGGCTTTTTGCTTCTTTTTCTTCAGGACCTAGTATATCCATTGGGTTTTCCCCCTTTCACTCTGTGTGGCCACGAGTTAGTACTAATGTAAAATGACCAGACAGTTGACTTTGAGCACAAGAATTTGCAGTGACAGCAAACAAGGTCCTTTCAAATCTATATTCAGGATATAGACAGTGACCCCAAGAAGTATTTATATAAGTAAGTATATTTTTATTTTAAACATACATTCTGAGATTGTAATTTTACTTTGGCAGAGAATTCTTTCAAAGGGCACCTGGGCCATTTCATCATTATCAAGTGAGCCATTTCTTTGCGAGCTTCTGCAGACTTCATCTAAAATGTCTTTGTACATTTCTGAGCTCATGATTCTCTCACTGAACACAAGCTCACTGACATGACTGGAAGAAACACAGCCCCACACTCGTTTACAGCACCTTGAGTGCAGTCTTTTGTGAGTTCTCTAGGTTTTCTCCACAGTTTGAGATTGTCCTTAATGTTTTTCCTCTGAAATAAGTTTGTTACACTTTTAAGGGCCACACTATATGTGTGTGTGTACCTATGTATACTGTACATGATTTAATGTGTTTGTTTAATCATTTCCCAACCTCTTCTAAAGGAAGCTCACTTTTATTTAAGGCCACCATCAAACACCTGGTGTGACGTACACGCCCTCGTGTTTTCCATGTGTCTGTGTTTTGGTTGTTCGTCTTAGCCACGCCCCCGTCAGCTGTCTCGCATTTCCCAGTTCTCCTCCTCCCCAGGTGTTGTCTATCTATGTTTATTTTATATACCCCTGTGTTTGGTTCACTCGGTGTGGGTTATTGTATTGTGTTTCTGCTTCGTTTTGTGTCTTGAACATTTGCCTCGTTTCTCTATATACCCGCTCCAGTGTCTTGGTTGTTGTAAGTAGTCTAGTTTGTGTTTTCAGTACGCCCTCGTTTTTGTTTTTCTAGTCAGTGTTTTTTTTTAGTGTTCGTGCATTTATTTAAAATAAAAAATATAAGGTAAGTTCCCTGTTCACTTGCTTCCTACAACCCTTGACCTGGATCCAACCTTGGTATACTTACACCTGGTTTGGCTAATCAGGGCTTTGGTAATTTTAAGACTGCTTGTGAAAGAATGCATTCACTCATGTAATGGCTGGGGCTACTAAAGAAATGTCAACTACAGTTTTTAAATGTTGACTTAGAACTTAAATATATAAAAAAAAATTAAACTGAAAGTAAGCCTTATAGCTTCATTATGTTAAATGTTTACTTATTTGATTATTTATATTTATTTGCATTTTAATGTTATATGATGAAGTTTTACAAGCACTGATAGGCACAGACATTTTAGCCAATATAGAAGAGATGAAAACCTGAACATTTTGACAAAAAATGGTTAAAGGCCTGTAACAAGATGTCAAAATTTAGGACTTTGCAAATAATGAGAACATGTAATGAAATCATGGTAAAATATTAAATCCGCCAGTCAGTGCAGACTTTACAACACCAAAAAAACCTTCTCCATTACAGGGTTGAGTCCATTTGAAAGCATGACATCCTGCTTAATATGCAGAATACAGCAATACAATACAAGCAAAAAGAGACCCTATAAGCATGCCAATCTGTGCCTCTGTGCTGTAATCATCAATGATAATAGTTTAAAAATCTGTATCATCAATGATAATAGTTTAAAAATGACAAAACCCAAACCTCAAGTCAGCCTGACTCAAGCCCAAACGCCATGTGAAATAATCTGCCCAAACCCAAATGCCATTACGTTGTCAGACTTAGGCCAGGTAGCACACCTGTACTTTCTTTTGCTGTCTCTGTGCTGTCTTTCTTTGCTGTCAGTTGTCTAGATTAGGCATCAGGTGCATCCTGTCAGAATGAATGAAATGAGGCTCTTGCAGTGCACTGATGCATACTCAAACAACTGGCCTTTTTTAGTCAAGACCTCAGAATCAATAATCATACCAGTCATGAATATATGTGTATTGCTGAACCTTTGTAATACTAAATATATTGATTTAACACAGTCATAGGCCTTGTTTACAATGGGGATCCTATGGACATATCCCCACCAATATGTGCATGTTTTGTTCCACACCATTTTTAAAAAATGTGTTGGTGCCACTCTTCACAATGTTCACATTCCCAACAATGCCCCCCAAAAGCCCACATGTGACAGCCATTTTCCTTAACCCCATCCCCCAAATGACACATATGATTGCCACAACCCCATCGCCCAATTTCCATTCACTTAACCTTCCTTGTGAACGGAAATTAGCGTAAAACAAAGAGTAAAAAAAAAAAGCAGCAAATTGCATTAGATTGAAGCTGACACTACTGAATAGCTTGCACTTCAGCGTGTTGCAGGTTGGTCTGTTTGGCTTCACCTATAGAACTCCCTTAATTTCCAACGTCGAGCAAACCTGCTGTCATTCTGGAATCCTCTTATCTGGGACGAGCATGTGTGGTGGCAACAGAAACTCATAAATCAGAGGCTAGATGCTAGACGATAAGGAATAAGCACCCATGTTTTTCCCTTGGCCTCTTCAGAATGAGCCATTGCTGCTATTCATGTGACCACAGTGTTGGATTTCACTCCATTGTGGTGGGATTTAAAATATTCATGACTCATAAACAAGCTTCTCTGGCTTCTCTGGACGAGCCAGAGAGACCGACAGCGACAGAATTGTGACAAAAGGCTTGCAAGGGTATTGTAAAATGAGGAAATAGGGCCTTTGTTGAAAGTTGCTTAACTGAGTGAAAAGAGAAAGATGTGTTATGTACTGGAGATTCATGGAACAGTGCAAGTTGTTTTGGTTGCAGGCACATAATCTATTTTTGATAAATAGACAGTTTGTGATTTAAAGTAGGTAGCGTCTGAGGTCACAACCATGACAGAAAACGTTATCCTGGACTTTTCTTATTTCTATTTGAACATTTTTTATGGAATTGTGTCTGAATGGATTGAGTGATTTTTGTGTGAATTTAGAAGCTACGTTTATTAACATATAGAAAAAGCTAAAAGGAGCCTAAATTGATGCAAGCAGCTCATCTAAAATGCCATTTTACCTGGAATTCTTTAAATCTGAGGAACAGTGTCACCAGTGGTGACAAAGTGGAAATGCTCCTGAAGCTTTGATGTGAACTGCCAGTAGACACTGGCCAAGTGCCTCACACTTTTGATTTTGTTGCATAGTCACAATGTGAAAACTGCAGTGTTAACAAACTGGAAGCAGGCTACGTAGTGTAGAAGTTTTACTACTTGGAGCACAGGATCCTGACCCTCTTCGTGGAGCTAACCCTGCACCAACACACCTGATGCAACTAATCAGATATGTTTTAAGCCTATTCTGGGTTAAAATTGTTGTGTTGTAGCAAAAAGATGTTAAAATATGCAGGGATATGAACTTGAAAGTGTGACTTGACCGTTGATGCACCAGTTTAATATACTGGATCCCAAAATGCTGGTGCATGACTGGTTGAAAAGTTTACTGTAAAACTATAATATTAAAAAGTAGAGTGTCACTTGAATGTCTGGCACACTTCAAATATTTTTGTTCTAGTTAGATCTGCCTTAAGTAGCATTAAACCCATAAAGTGTATGTGAAACTCTAGCTTCTACACCCACTATCTATTTTGAGATTTACTGCAGGAGACAATATTTTAATTCCTATGTAATGAACTGCATGAAGAGCAAGGAAGATTTGACCCCAACATGGGAAATGTGACATTTAACAGTCATAACAAATTTGATTACTTGATGGAAGATTTTTTTTGTCTTGATCATTATTAGTAATAAATTATTTTAATACAATAATAAAATCATTTATTGTATCTGATTTTACGTTTTACGGCATTTTAGAAAAGCAGTGTTTTACATTTACAGCATTTAGCAGACGCTCTTCTACCTCTAAAGCTAAACTAATCAACAGCTCTCATTCTACTAAGATACCACTAGCTAAGTTACACATCATAACAAACCCTGCCAAACCTGTAAACCCAAATGACAAACAATAAACAAGTTATTATATTACAGGCAAGGGACTTTTACTTCATTTTGCATCATGTGTATTAACACCCATAACAAAATCACTCTTGTGTTTTAAGTCAAGTCAAGACAAGTTGGCTTTTATTGTCATTTCAACCATATACAGTTCACACAGTACACAGTGAAACGAAACAACGTTCCTCCAGG
>JBBPDA010000081.1:5325678-5339530 GCA_037974385.1 Arnoldichthys spilopterus | reverse complement strand
TTGTGGGCTTCAGAAGCAACAATATCATTAAACATATGTACCAAAATTGTAAATACATATAGAAATATAAGTATAATGTGCTGAAATACTGCTACAATACTTTACTGTATAGATTTTTTTCCCCTAACTTGTATGACATGGTGATTTTTATGACCTTGTAGGCAATGTTCATCATTAGGAAACTATGATGATGAGCATTGTTGGATGTAGTCGGTTCTTCTCTGTCCTTTCTAAGAATTTTTGATTTTATTTTAGCAGAGTTCACAGCTCTGCTTGGATTTCTATTACGCTGTAGCTAATAGTAACCCTTATAATAAAGGAATAGCTATACCAGTTTAAAAATAATCAGCATTAGATTCAAACTCTTCTTTAGATTTAAACTGACTACAAACTTAATTTTATTTAGCTAATGAGGTGTTTTTTATTTCCAGAACATGGATTATATAATATTTTGATTATGTGAACAATGTGTGTGTATATATAATTTAAAATATCACTTTTGTATGTTAACCATGCATTTTTGAAGGCCAAATATTCTGCACAAGGGGATTTATACATAACATTTGTGTGAATCAGATGAGAGAATAAGAGGGGAAGAGTCTCTCTATAATGCATGCACACCATACAGCAATAACTAGCAATGGGAATTTGTGAAATTTGATTGACATCAAAGGCCTTATCAGATCTGCCTATCAGTGCAGTACTTTATTGATTCCCTTATTGATTCTTTTTATTTTTAGCATTACAATTACATAGTTTTTTTACAAATTCACAGCTCTGCTTTGATTTCTATTACCTTCTTTTTTTGTTTTTGTATTAAAGTGGTAAAACTCACCTTTTTAATACACTTGTAATTGTGTTTTTCCTCATTTTATGATCAACTGTTTTGTTTAAAACAGGAGTCGGTAAACCTCTGAAAAAAACCAAAGGGCCATTTTTATAAATGAAAAGGAAATTGCCTGCAGAGACTCCACAACACAGGAGGCTCTTAGCTGGTGGTCCAGCCTGAAAGCTTTTTATTATATGTGTCAGTAGCAGGCATATACACAGGGGCTAGTACACCCCAGCTCAGTGATAAAATTTCCTCCAGTTCCCTGCTATTGATGTGCAGTAGTGGAACAGCTGCTGCATCCTGTGTGTGTTTAGGGATTGCCTTGCTGTTAATAGCTTTCAGCCATGTAATGCAGCTGTGAAGTCATAAGTGCATTTGAACTACAGCTTTCTCCACCTGCTTTCTTGTGAGAAGGATGATGCTCTACTTCAGCTCTCTGTAGTTCTCTTCAGGCACTACATCAATGCCCCGCTAATTCGGTCCTCATACCCCAATAAAAAAACACTGGTGTTTTTACTCCTGTATTACATTATTATCAGATACAATGTTTAATTGGAATTAAATAGCAATGGTTACATATATAGTGCAGCAGCCCTGGTCCTGCAATAGTCCTGCCCTGCACATTTTAATATTCTTCCGGCTTTAGAGCACCTTAACCAACAAATCAGCTCACTTATGATACCTTTCTGAGCTGAAGTGGGTCTGTTAGACTTCTAATTTGCTCAGAGACCACTGATATTTCCTTTGCAACACCCATATCCTATGTTTTTCTTCAATTTAATGTTTTACCCTGCTGTCCACTTATGGACCAGTTCATTTTTTAATTGACTCTTTACCAGCCTCTCTATCAGTCTTAAACAGCCTCTTTTTGTCATATGTCCATGATCTTGGGTTTGATTGGCTGCCTTTCATTGTGCCTCAGTTAAAAAGTTACTACTACTAAAGTTGTTACTAAAACACTGCTAAAATCTTCAACACAAAATGGCTGGGATGAACTGTTGTAGGTCATATAGGCTGTTTTTTTTTATATCACAAAAACAGTGAACTCAAAATGGGCTGTATGTGCAGATTGCAGCTTGTTAGGCCCGCCCATGGCATGACCAGTACATGTGGACATAACAGTTTTAACATACTACATCAAAGTCTTTCTATCATAAAAGGAGGAACATTACATTTTCTATGATTTGTGCTATACACTTCAACTAATTGTAACCCTTATAATAAAGGAATGGCCGTATCAGTTTAAAAATAATCAACATTAGATTCAAACTATTGTTTTGGTTTAAATTTTGACTACAAACTTAATTTAAATTAGCTAATGAGGCGTTTGTAATTTCCACAAGGATTATCTATTTTAAGCTGTTAACAGTGTGTATATATAGTGTAAAATATCTCTTTTGTATGTAAACCATGCATTTTTGAAGGCCAAATATTCTGAACAAGGGGAGTTATACAAATTTCCAGAGTCTGAATACACTGTAGAATTTCTGCCTAATAACATACAGAAATGTTCCAATATACAAACATACAATATACAATATATAATATAACAAATATAAAAGTGCCTGATAAAATAAGCCGTCCTTCTCTAGAAAAATAGACATGTTTGCTTAATAACATTGAAATAAAGTACAATAGTCCTTTTCAAAATGGAATAAGGGTAAGCCAAATATAAAACTGGCACGTAAAATCAACAAGTCTCAAAAATGAGGTTGAGAGTATGTTTGTAGAGCATTCGTTTTTATTTCAGGTGTTTTTGTCAAAGAAAAAAATTGCTAAGCCTGCCTGCGTGGTGCTAATGTTATTATAGCATAGGGTACTGGTGCTGCTTGGTTGAGATGGAGTGGCCCTGGCCCTCCTGTGTTGAGCAGATGCATGGTATTCCTGGAATTTTAGCCCATGTTGAATCGAGAGAAAACTGCCTTTTACTGATGCTGATATTTCCACCATCACTTGAAATGATCATTTTACAGACTTTGCAGCACTGTTGTTGTCTTCCTTTCGGAAATGAAGCAACACTTTGGACAGCTGTTTTCCTCCATGACTCCGTGATGCTGTTGTTGAAAGTGTCCAGCAGTGGAGACATAGAGCTTGATATTATGACATTATTGATATTAAGTTTTTGCAATGTGCAACTGTATGCCAGCACAGATGCATACAACCGATTGTGTTGGTAGGCATATGTTTCTGATGAATAAGACAACTTGAAACTGACTCTTAACTTGAAGCAGTTCAAAACTCCCATCCATAACCAAAACATTATAACCATCTGCCTGATGTTCTGTACAGTGGTGCCTGAACCTTTGTGAACGTATTTCTGTATAAATATGACAAAAATACACTTGGCTCTTAATATATTGAGGAAAATGATCCAGTATTCCAGTTCTCTGAGTAGCAAAGTAAGTGAACCATATGTAGTATGGTGTATGTAGGTAAGGTGTAATCCCCTTGTCCAGCAATAACTGTACTAAACATTACCAGTAACTATTGATCAGTTCTGCACATCGACTCAGAGGACTTGTAACCCATTCCTCTGTATAGAACAGCCTTAGTTATGGGATATTTGAGGTTGCTTACATGAACCGCTTACTTAAGGTCTTTCCACAACATTTCTATTGGGTTAAGGTAAGGACGTTGACTTGGCTGATCCAAAACTTTATACGTCTTTGCCCATTCTGTGGTAGAATAACTTCTACCTTCTCATGAGATTCAGTTCACAGAGATGTTTATTTATGTTTTTTCTTATTTTTTCACCACCAATTGCAGGCTGTAATTGCCCAGATGCAGTAAAACAGGCCCAAACCATGATACTCTTACTATTGTTTCACAAATGGCAAAATGTTTTTGTGCTAGAATACAATTCTTTCCTTTCTTCAACTACTGTGCTTTTAAGTTTTACTCTCATCTGTCCACAAAACATCTTTCTAAAAGCCTGTTTGGATGGAATTGTGATCTTTAGCAAACTGTAGATAGGAAGAAATGTTCTTTATGAATAGAATTGCTCTTTGCAATCTGCTGGTCATGCTAATTGTTGCATTCCATTAGAGGTATTACTACATCTTTCACTTGTCCCTCTCTTTATTGAGTTGCTTTGCCAGGCCTGGTACTCTCCACCATTCTTCTTGCTGGACTCTCTGCTCTAACACTAACCATGAAATGCAGGAGAACAGTTCTCACATGCTTTTCATACTTCCCTCTCTACAAGAAGTCAAAAGAAAATTATTTTTAAAGAGGGGTTATAATTGGCTAGTGCTAGCAGTAGTAAAAGATTATTAAAATTGTCATTACAAAGCTGAGACTTTTGCAGATGTGCCACACACTTATCTTAAAAACTCTGGTGCCTCATTCAGTTATCAGAGCCGCTTCTTAAGGTCTAATGAAAGAGGACCAGTATAGACACACTGGGTTCAAATGAAAGGTTAATTTGCTATATTTTTTATTGCCTGTTATGTGCAGTATACAGTACATTGTATTTCTGAAACTGTAACTGTCAAAGAGGAAGAAAAAATGAACATTTGCTTCTTGGTAGTTGACTGTGATAAATGATGACACATGACGATTCTGTGGTGATTGCTTTTGACCAGTTGGTGGTCTACCTTTATATCCTGGATCAGTACCCTTGATGCTCCTGCAGGTATAGTATGGTTCATTTAGCAGGAAAAATTTGGCAAAAATCTGTTACTGTTAGGGCTTGTAGTTCAGCCATATTCATATCACATTTTTTTCTCTAATTTCCCTTCAGGAATGATTAAAGTGTAATTTTTTTTCTTTTTACCACAAATTTTTATTTTAGCTTCTTGTCTATGATAAAAAGATTTCTTAACTTTATTTTTACTATATTTCATCTTATGAGTTTAAATATATGTTTCTAATGATAAATACATGCAAACTGGCCAATAAAATGGGATGCTCTGAAGCAGCTACACCAACTTAAGGTCACCATGCCAATTGCCAAGTGTGGACTTAAGGGGTATAATGCCACCCCAGCATTGCAGAGTAGTGGAACTGTATTCTCTGTAGTGATTGAGCTCAATCCAACACTTCTCTTTACCAGCCTCTCTATCAGTCTTAAACAGCCTCTTTTTGTCATATGTCCATGATCTTGGGTTTGAATGGCTGCCTTTCATTGGCCTCAGTTAAAAAGTTACTACTACTAAAGTTGTTACTAAAACACTGCTAAAATCTTCTGAGATGAGCTGGAGGGGCGTTTGTGATTCAGAACTAATCTTCCAGCATCAGTGCCTGACCTGACTACAGTAATGCTCTCGTGGCTGAACGCAACTGAATCCTTAAAGCAATATAGAAGCTGTTAAAGGAGGAATAAACTCCCTAAGAATGACAGAGCGCCATTTTGGACTATTTCTATTAAAACATTTAAGCGTAAAATATTCCCACACAGTAAATGGCAGGTTTTTTTAAATTTTTTTTTTATTAAATACTATACGTATCTTGTGTGGTAAACTAAGGCGAAACAATTTCCCTCAGTATTTACTTGTTTATTTATTTTATCTGTGTATATTAACAGACTGAGTGCGACAATTTGGTCCCTTTGTGCCAGACTTTAGGCAGCAAGTGCTCGGCTGCACTGGAGAGATTAATACAGTTTTAATCCCAGAGCTCTACAGGGAGCCTGATAGAACATATTAACAAATAAGGTCAAGGAATTTGACTGCCGCCAAAGGGCTCGGCTCTCCAGAGAGTGGCGTCTCACTGTTCACTCGCCTTTTCTTCCTTCACACACGCCTTCTTATTGTGCCTTATCAGACAAGAACATCGACAAGCATTCACCTTCCCTGGAGACGAACAGAAAAAAACGTGCAGAATGGGAGTGAAAGTGATGCTTATCAAGTGAATGCAAAGGTTTTGGCCATGGGCAATAGTGCTTTATGTTCAATTCCCTCCTTGTGCCTGTTTATGGCAGCTTCACTCTTTATACTGTCAGTGTCTTCTCTTCAGGGACAAAGGGTTTGGTCAGTATGGAGTCTGGAATGTCAAAGCAGCATTTGTTACAGTGCATTTGTTAAACCAAAATGATACTCAGAAAAATATTTCATAGCCTGTAACAAATTCCAGCATTTAATGCAAATCTAAAGCTATTGACTAGACTTGGTTGATACTGATCATTTTGTAACATCATACCATCCTGTTATACCTTTGTACTGAGTACTTATCTGTTGAGCTGAGACAGGGTTTAGTTTTGATGTCTCAAACAAGTCTACCTGTGACGACAAAGGGACAACATTTTTTGCTGAGTTGTTTGGGCTTAAAGGTTTAGATTTGTTTTTTTTTCTTCCATTTCTAAGGATGTGCCTCCCAAAACAACTGAACAACTGTTCTGAAATGAAGAGAAGCAACTTAATGGTGTATGGCATCACCTAAACAGTGGCTAGGTAAGAGTCAGATAATGGGGCATCCCACCTCTGCTAGAAGTTCTGGGAGTCTCCTGCATGTCGATAGTGTCTTATTGACACTTGCTTGTTATATAAAACATCCTGGAATTTTTTGTTCACCCAGTCAGCCAGTTTTTGCAGGATGGGATATTTGCCTTCCCTCAGAAACAAATAATGTGCTCAGAATGTGAGCTGTAGTATTTGGAAGCTGCATATTTGTTTAAACTAACAAGAAATTGAATATTTTACCCGAGAATGCAGTGGTAGTGATAATTGCAGAGCAGCGTTTATAATGCAAATGGTGTCAAGCTAATTGGGCTAACTTTGGTGCGTCTCTTTCCCTTAAGACCAAAGAATTTGTTCAATATTAGAGCTTTCACATTTAGACGCGTTTGTTTTGTAGGATGTAAATTAACATAAAACTCTTGCAGGAATATTTCATCCTAAAAAGCTAACATTGTTAGTAACAAATCAAAAGTGGCAACATTATGCAAGTGATACCATGCCAGTTAGTTCTAGTTATGGTGGACATACCTCAGGGACGAAGATTTTATTATTTATAATCATTATATTCAGAAGGTGTGTTTGTTTCAGGTGATGTGTAAAGGAATTTTTGACTCACAAATGCAAAATGTCATTGATAAGACATAAAGCCATTATTGAGCTTGAAAAGGAAGGTGTAAAATAAGTTAAACCAATATATAAAAAATAATATAAAAGCATATGATTCTTGTGCAATTAGTGCAAAGATGAGTGTAGAGCCTCTGAATACTTAGAGGTAGTTGAAAGACCTAAATTCTCTGCAGTCTTGCATTGAGAAATGTTCCATGTGAACTGACTTTTGATCAATTGTCTCACGAATTTTGAATGAGCCGTATTAAAAGTTAGCTTGTTTCATGTGAAGTCTTTCAAACGGGTGTTGCTTGAATACTTTGTGCACATTTCACATTTGGACCTTGTTTTAATTTTTGTTGAGTGTGTTGCAGACATCAGATTGTACATTTGTGTATAACTGTAAAAGCATTGACAATATTTTCTTTCTAATTTTGGAAAATAGCCAACCATTTCTGCAAATGAGCCTTATATTTAAAACTTAACCATAAGACACACAACTGCCATCCTCTCATAACATAGTACCAGGAAAGCTATTGAGAAATAGAGCTAAAATGAATATATGGCCTAACAACAAGCCTGGATTTATATAAACTGAGGTAAACATGCTGTCCCAAGAATGTAATTTCACAAGCTAACCAAGGGAAACGGCATTTGTGGGAAAGAATATGTTTAACTACTTGCGAGGGTGTTCCTGAGACAATTTGGAATATGCTAAATGCATTTTACAGCTCAGTGACTGTAACGTTTTTACATATCTCCAGCCAACACTTAACATGGCACAGACCCCGATTAGGCGCACACAAAAGGCAAAAGGAAAAAAAATATGTAAATGACTTGTAAATAAATAATAATGGTAATTTCTTTACGCTTCATTGACTTTTGTTTAAAATATATATATAAATAAATAAAGAAGCTTGACCTTTAATTAAGTAGAAAAAAAGCTTTTACTGCAGTGAACTTTGGGTGCACGCTTACTCATGCCTCATGCGGTCAAGTTACACAAAGGGCTGTCTTTCAGCGCCTTCTGATTCAGGCATGTTCTTTTCCCTAAGTGGATAACAGGAGCAGGTGTCGAGCGTAATATTTTCCTCCAATCGTCTCTCCTTTTATCAGTTAGGTCAATTGCTGTCAAGGTTGTTTTGCAGTGGCCTCCAGAGTTTCAAATCATGTCTTATACAGCTCCTCTTGTTTGATTCAGTGCTTTTTGACTCACACAATCCAAGTCAAGCCTAGCCCTAGCCTCTCAGCTGAATGATTCACTTTCCATCACATAATTTAAGCCCTATATATATATATATATATAGATTGAAACAGGATTGCAAGCTATTTTAGAGGGTTCCGCTTAAGCACCTCACATTCTCATGATATATTGATGCTGTTCAAATACCTTAAACATACACAATCTCTGCAGCAATAAATGTAACACACATATGGTGCATGCATCTAAAACATACTCATGCTCCACTAAAGTTGCCCTAAACTTTAGATTATATGAATTTTTGTTTCTTATCTAATGAAAATATTTAATGAATTTAAATGATATTAAACTATATTACAAATATATAACATTTATCAAAAGTATTACATTCTCTTTTTTTTAAATGTTATGACTGCAAAAACATGCATTTGTAACCTTTTCATTTTGACTTGTTATGCCAATAAAGCATAAGAAACCTGCATGAGAGATTTCCACAGCCATGTTCACATGCTGTATATTAATAAATAAATAAATATAAGTTCAGCTTTACAATGAGATGGGGTGGAGAAGGAGGACCAGCAGTGAGCCACTCTTGGACTCCTGGCCAATGGTGGCTTTGGTACTGCCAGGGATCAATCTCCTAGTAATAGGCCCATCACTTCGTCAGTTGCGCCATTCAAGAGCCCAACTATGACTGATACAATTTGCATAAGGAGTGAAGATTAGTGCACCTGGAATGATTTACAAACTTTCAAACTGGTTTAATCCAATTATGCATGCACTTTGAGTCTGATTAACGAAACATCTTACGATAGTATAAGTACAGCTGGTAATTTAGCCTCAGCTGCTTGGAAATAAGCCCCGGTCCACTAGCTCCTTATTTAGATATCATTTATAAAGACACGGCAAGTCCCAAATCTCAGTATGATAGTATTTAACTTAATTAGGGACTGTTTTAGTACAAGCGTTCTTGTGTACACAGTTGTCATTTGTATTTTTTTCCTTTGCTTTTAATATTGTTGCTGAAAACCTAGATATTATTGTAAGTGCTGTTATTAATGAAGCTGCAAAACAAGTAGGTTACACTCAAATACTGTACGTGGCCAGACACAAACATGAAACAGATGAGTAATGACAGATGAAATTCACATGCCCACATTTTAGGATCCTATTTTGATGAACAAATCTTGAATATGGGCCCAGTGTCTGTTACAGAAACTCTCATATGTTTCCTTTGTATCCCACATAACACTCATTCACATAAAAGCCCTTACCATTTTTAGACCTAACCACACATACATACACAGACTGGTACATTTCCTTATTCTCTCACTGTCAGCCACAGGCTTACTACACAATATCAGTATCAAACAGAAATCAGTGGAAATTCCCTACATGGAGCAGGCACAATTCATTGCTAGCTTCCTGTCTGTGAGGAGATTAAACGTGTTTTGAAGAAGAGCAGCTCGACATCATTAAGTGTGGTTGCAATAGCCCCTCGAGGGGAGGCTAGGACACAGGCTGCTTTAATGATAGTGCCAAAATGCTAGAATTCTCTGGGTAGCCCACGCACAGCACAATAAGGCAATTTAGGTGGGGGAGGGGGGTTGTTGGGGATGGGGGGGGTGGACATAATGCGTTCATCAGAGACTTCAATCTTTTCTCCCTCTCTTGTCTTCTGTTCCCTCCAATTTCAGAGAGCGACTCAAATTGGGAGCACGGAGTGGTGTGTGAAGCAGTCACTTTAGTCGAACAGAATGGAAGAAACACACACTTGCTCAGAGACTACATGGCCTCTGCATGTCAGCAAACGGTAAGTCAATTAAAAAGCTGCTTGCTTTTCAGAGCACTTAGTTTTGCAATGTTCAGCGGGTCCACCCAAGGGTGGGAAATGCAGCAAAAATAAAAGGTCTTAATTAACAAGACACAACAATCACATCAATAGTACAACAGGAAGTACACTATTGCAAATGGTGTCATGACTGTGATTTGGGTACAGGAGTAAGTGAAAGGTGGAGGATTTGCACAATAAAATGTTCTTTAATGCAGTTTCTGACACTAAAAATGCAGCAGCTTTTGCTTTACAGATATGAAGTTATGAAACAATGTCACACATGAATGTCATTTTGCTCGTCAGTTTGTAAAACTATGGAAACTGTAAAACTGCAATACTTTTGTATGCCTAATTGAATTCCAGTGTCACAAAAATCATAAAATAGGTCGTGAGTCCCACCCTGTCACATAGTGCCTGGCTTGGCTAAGATTTAGACATTAGGATGTTACTGGCAGGCTAATGTTTGCTATATAGCATTCAGTTTTTAATGTGTTATGCCCTCATTTTTGGCCCAAATAAAATTCTTGACCTATTTTCAAATGTAAAGAGCCACTACATTCAGAATCCAAGTCTGGCACAGATCCAGTCATTGATATGGCAGTTCGTTGCACTGGCAAGCTTGGTTTTGCCAGAGGTGCAGTGCTTAGCTCTAGCCTTAATAATGTAGTCACAATGTAAATTCAGCTGTAATCATAGAGATTTTTGGTCCTTACTAGCACACGCCTCTAGATATTTGCAGACATTCACAATAAGTATTATTTAATAATACAAATTTAAAAAATCAAAAGCAGATTGAACTTTGAGATGACAACACATACAAGACATTTGGTATTGGATCTACCACCTGACCTGAAGGAAAATATATGGGAAAGAACTGTATTATCTTAATTTATCGCTCATTCAAGTTTTTTTCTGGTTGTTCTGCTGACCAAAAGCTTGCTTAGGGGAAAAACCCGGTTGATGTAGGCCTAATGTCAGTGTGTGGATCAACAGTGCTGCTGGAGTGTTGACTTTCTGTCCACTCTGTTGCAAATCTAGCCTGTTGGTGTGAAGTTAGAAATGATATTTGATCTGATGCTGTTTGCTTGTGTTAGTCATCCCCTTGTCCTTCATGGGTGGTCAATTTCTGACCATGAAGGTGCTGTGTGATAGACACACACACACACAAATATTAAACCCCCAGTGTCCATTTAACAATGTTTGCAAAAAATGGCCCACCACCCCCACCCCCAAATAAAAACTGCACACTGGAGGTCCTGTGGGGGTCTTGAACATTAATGAAAGGGCTAAAGTGGGCTAGCTAATGATGCATATAAACAGATTGACTACAGTCTAGAGTTGTACCCTTAAAGTTCCCCTGTATGGTGAGTGGAGCTGACAGTATTGACAGTAAGTGTAAGCATCAGTTATCGTTGGTGTATGCAGGCAATGTAAATCAGGCCCGTATTATTTCTGTTGTAATTTAGTTTAGTCAGGGATGAGTGTGTCTAGTGTACTGTATGTTAAATACGAGTTTGACCAGTCAGTTGAAGGATATTTCTAGTATTTTAGATTTTTCGCATAGCAAATGATTATCTGGCATGAAAACTGTTACTAAGTCCATTCAAAAGGTCCATTCATTTCTCTTGGAGGTAATTGCCTTACCTACCAAGTAGCCAAAAGGCTATAGTAATGAGACTCCAGTGTGAGAAGAATATAATGAATGGTTCTGTATCTGACACCAACTTTATCAGTTTCTGAGAATTCAAACTGTGCATTGCAGAAAACCACTGCTGGTATCCAAGGACGATGAAGCCGGATATATGTCAATAGCTGCAGAGTGGTCTCTCTGAATATAAAAGGTGCTCTGAGTGAACTGCACTGTGCGTATGTAATGCCTTGTGAGTTTGGCTTAAGCAAGCTTATGTTGAGCACTGTGGATATCTCTTGAACCTTTAAACCCTAGGCTTGGTATTCAGTTACTGGATCTTAAGACTTAAGATTCAATATATTATTCATTAATGACTTTGAAACTAATGTATAAGTTATATGTGAGTGAGGAGCACACATGGTTCTTAATTCATATTGAAGTACATATAGTTCCCCATATTCAGTGTGCAAAAGATATCAATGTATTGCTGCAGAAGCAAATTTCCTATTAATTACATTAAGTTATATTACATATTTACTGTATGAGATAATCAGAGGTAATTTGCTAATTAGAGTTCATTAGAAAACGTTAACAATTGTGTAATTGAAAACATCAAGTAAAGCACAGAAAAACCATCCCAGACCCACAAATAATCGAAAAATCTTTGTGTAGAGACGATACAGCGTTGGGTACATCTGGGATGTGAAGGAGCAGTAACACCCAGACATGACTGGTATTAGACATGCAAACTCTCATGCTCCTGTGACTAACTGGCTACTACTGTGACACTATGCATATTCGATCTTATGTTTTTTCTACTCTGAAATGTGATTCCATCCACATTTAACTGTTATATTGTTCTATATTGTTCTTTCAAATTTAGTAGCATAATACTATCACAGAATATGCATGGACATACACTGTTAAATACTTAAAATGACTGTGAAATAATTTAAAACATAATGTTAACAAACAGTGGCAAAATAATAAAATAAGTATATAGAGCACTACATGACCAGCAGCAAAAAACAGATCTGAAACTCTGAGCACATTAACCACATACTGCTTTTTTCTGGTTTCCACAACACTTGATAACTAAACATCATGCTTTTTATACAAGGCTGGTATAAAAGGCTGTACTGATAACACAGGTATACTGTAGGTGCAGTAGAAGTGAAGTGCTGATTCGTAGAGATTCTTGCCTTTTAGCTGTAGAAAAGCAAAACGAAAAGAGTACAAGACTAAATATGTAACAATGTTGTAAGTTATGAAATTAATTCCATAAAGTCTTATGCACATGTTTAGGTGCTCTTGGTCCATGACTATTTTTATTTTTATTTTTGCATATGTATCCTGGAAGTGAGAGAGCAGAAGTGTGTGTATGTGTGTGTGTGTGTGTCTAAATAAATAATAATAATGCATTTTTCTGTTCATTGGCTAAATTTAAAAAAAACAATATTGTATGAATATATTGTATGTTTTTTATAAACATGGTAAATTAAGCAAGTTAAAAATAAGTCAAATTAAAAAAAAAATGTGTAGTATGTGTTATAACTACTCCAAACTGCTTCAGCATCAAAATGACAGTGTTCCTGCTTGCAAACACAGATGGATGGAAAATTTTCTTTGTTTCCATGAAATGAATGTGGTGGCACGATTTTGTTATTGCTGGCAAGCAAGGTTTAGTAAATAAAGTGGCTGTCTCAAAGTCAGGGTTTTGTGGTGCTCAGGTTTTCCTGACCCGTTTCTAAGAAGCCAACTTCTAAACATATAAATAAATGCATACTTTAAAGCCTTTTGGAGGAACTGATTTGACGGGCTCGCTGAAGCAGAGCAGCCTTATAAATTGTAATTGGAAAGTGTGTCGTCAGCCCTAATGAGAACTTTGTCGTCGTCCCATTTGACGCAGTGTCTATAGTTAGAAGGAAAGCACTATAGATTGGATTTGATTTATTAATCGCCAGCAGAGTGCTGTCTGAGTCTGTTCAAACTCCTCAGCTTCACACACTGCTAATACACACTCGCTGCAGTTTATGGCATGGATAGCAGTCAGTATGTAATGAGCTTGGATGTGTGTATTTTGCATGGAAGTATGAAGAAGTCAACAGGTGGCAATGATGGTGGTCTAGAGGTGGACTAGAGTCAATCATTAACTAAAATGACGTATCGGTTTTATACATTTACACCGATCAGCCATAACATTAACACATGTAAAGTGGATAACATTGACTAGCTAGCTATGTCATCACAGTGGCACCTATCAGGAGGGTGACATATTAGGCAGCAAGTGAAAAATTGATGTGCTGGAAGCATAAAGGGCGAGCTGAGGGATCTGAGCTACTCATACCATACT
>JBBPDA010000081.1:5282289-5316810 GCA_037974385.1 Arnoldichthys spilopterus | reverse complement strand
CTAAAAATGGTTCTTCCATCCAGAGAGGTTCTTTAATGAACTAAAAATGGTTCTTCCATCCAGAGAGGTTCTTTAATGAACTAAAAATGGTTCTTCCATCTGGTGGGAAGTTCTTTAATGAACTAAAAATAGTTCTTCCATCCAGTGAGGGATACGTTAGTGAACTAAAAGTGTTTCATACATCCAATGAGGGTTTCAGTAGTGAACTAAAAATAGTTCTTCCATTCAGTTAGAAGTTCGTTAGTGAACAAAAATTATTCATTCATCCAGTGAGGGTTTTTCTGGCAACACACAAAAAAACTCTTTCAGGCAAGCTTATTTTTAAAAATGCAAGACTTGCTTTTTAATGGGTTAAAAAAGGTTAAATCACATTAAAGGTTTGTTTACTTTCTAGAAACAACAAATCTGAAAAAAATGAGGGAGGAACATACAACTTAGCTTGTATGTGAACAGCACTTTGACCATTACCCTTAGGGCTAGAGCTAGAAGCAGCCTCCAACCTCTCTTAATTTGGTTGCAATTCCTCAACCATCCCTGAATTCCACTGAGAGTTTGACACCCTCCCTCATGCTTCTCTGTTCTCCATTCTCCTCGCCAAAGGCTAGAGAGATGCAGGAGGGCGGAGCATGGCACTCATCCATCTCAAATAAGAAAAAAGAAAAAACTCTTTGCCGGGAAAGGCAGATGGATCAAAGGGATCTGATTACATAGTTTGGCAGGAGTTATTTCATCTTATGAGCGTAAAGCAAGGAGGGGTGAATGGGAAGATTTCTGAAGTGCAGCATGAATCATCAGTAGCCTGTGCTCTGTGTGTTTGGTGAACTGAAGTGTTCCAATTACATTTGTTGTTGTTGTTGTTGTTGTTTGTTGTATTCAGCAAACTGGAGTGCTGTAATTACAGGATATTTGTCTTGATTGGAGTTTTTGGTTTGTTGATTGTGCAGTTTTGAAAACATCATGAATTAAAGCTAACTACATATCACAGGTAGTGCTGGGGTCACTAATGCTACCTCTGATATTTAGCTTTATCAATTTGCTTAGATGAGGTCTATATGTTCATTTAAATGGCCTATCTCTGTTTAAAGAGCTGCATTGTTTCACAGTGCATGATTGACTCAGGGTTCCTGATTGTTTTAGCTGCACAAAACCAACAAAACACAGCCATGGTTAAACTAATTACAGATTCTCAAGCTATAATTAGTCTAGGTGTATGTGTGTGTGTGTGTGTGTGTGTGTGTGTGTGTGTGTGTATGTGTGTGCATGTGCGCATTTATGATGGAAAAGCATTTTATTAATTTCTATTAAAAAGTATTATTCAGGGGCTCCCAAATGGTGCAACTGTCGAAGCGCTGACCTTATCATCAGGATATAGCAGGCATTTTCCCCAGGGGTGCCGCAGTCTTTCGTGGCTGGGGATCCAAGAGAGCATAACATAGCTGACATAGCAGAACTGGCATTCAGAATTCTTCACCAGGAACATCAAGCTGTCCAGTAATGTTGCGCTGAGGGACAGTCCTAGCTAGCGGGAAGAACTTGAGACAAATAAATTGGGCAAGAAATCGGAGGTAAAAAAGAAAGTGACGCTGTTGTAACAGTAAAACAGTGTTGTCACTACTAGTACCTTCTTACTGCTTATTGGGGTAATGATTGCTTTGTATTCGTGATATACAGTTAGCACCAAAAGCCTAAAACCACTTTGAAAATGTATGATCTTATTCATTTCAACTTGGAAATAAAACACAGAATGTTTTGAAATATTTAAAATGTTAGGATTCTGAACTATGTCATTAATTAAAGCAGATTTGTGACACTGACCTTGTTAAGGCTTTTAAACAAAAAGGAGCTCTGGAATTCATGTAAATAAAACTTTAAAGCATTATCAGGAGATTACGGGTTTGATTCCCAGTGATGCCTCAACAATCTGTGACTAAAAATTCAAGAGAGCATACTTGGGGTGGCCCTCCCTCTTCCCCCAGCATTCAGCACAATGCTAGCCAGCATGGGCATCAGCTAGCTGACGTAACAGAACTGGTTGTTAATTTACTACTGCAGGTTGATGATGATGATGATGATGATGCGTTACAGACAGCTTGAAAAGATGTAGTAGCTGTCTTCTAATGACTCAAAGGAAGCACATGCAAGCCCTCACCCTCCCAGTGTTATCATGTGATAGGGCATGTCTTAGCCTTTTTCTACACTGTTTTTTTGATAAATGATTAGATAATGTAATTTGTAATGGAAAGCTTTATATGAGAAATAGAAATAACAGAAGAAGGATAGGATTAATGCAGTGAAAATCAGTGATTGACACCACAAACATCAATTTACCCACACTTTACATGTCCTTGTGTTATGTTCTGGATTCAACTATCTTTCTGATCTCATATTGCTCCAGCAGTAATCCTCCATGTAACTGATGATAATGTGTCTTTTAAACTCCTAAAAAAAGAAATTCCGCTTGGTTTGTTTTGAGTAACCGTAGACCTCATTAGGCATGCTTTTATTGGACCTCACTCACCAATACCAAAGAAAACACAATTATTTTGCACAAGCATGCCAGCACAAAATGTGCGTAGATGTGCTCTTGAGTGTGTGCAGACTCTATTTTTTCTATGAACAATGCTAAATAAAGAAACATTTATAAATGTCAAGTGGGTTTTAGGAAGATATTTTTTGTAAAGAATGCTGGGTGGATGAGGCTCATCGTTTAAAGGAAAATGGAAAAAACATTTCTAACAACAACTTCCTACCAAACAGCGTGGAGGAAAATCCCCCACCTATAATGGGTGGCTTGGGTTTTTCTTTAGCTTCTGCATTCATGTTTTTTTTCATTAGTCCACAAAGTATGCACTACCCTATTGGACATCATTACAGCTGCAGAGACCATAACTGAGTTGCTTGAAAAATGTATTTCAGTGCACGTTACAGATTACCTGTTAAATATATCATCTGTAAACTAATCTAAAAAATGTCTGCATTAAATTGATGTGATCAAATTACTTTGTTTTTAAATATTTGTATTATTTTAATAAGTGCACAGTCATTAAAGCAAAAGCACTTAAACTCTGGAGTTCTGGTAAGTACTTAAAGAAATGTACTTGTGGTCTCCAGTTGCAATATCAAAGTGATTTAATCAAACTAGTTTTTGTAGTTTTAAGACATAAAATCTTGGTGATAATCTGTGCGTTATGTGTGCTGTGTACATTATCATGTATGAATCATGCAGCAGTTTCAATGTCCTGGTCATATTACTATTTTGTTCTAATTTTCCAAATGAATATTTTATTCTCAAGCTTTTATAATGAATATTTTTTTCCTTTTTCCCAAATTTTAATGCACAGTTTCTAGTCGTTTGCTGTAACATAAATGAACTATATATTTTGTTTCCACTGGGTATGCAAATACAAGTCATTTTAAAAACTATACTTTTTTTGGGGGGGACTTTCCTTTATTTGTTTAAAATAGTTTTTTACCAAATCAAGTCAAAAAGTCAGCGAGTGCCCCTGGTCAAGCATTAATTTTTTAAGTGAAAATAAGTGACCATACACAACTTAGTCAGCCATGTTCTTAAAACCATCTGGATAATATTGTGTGATCCCACTCATTTCATCAAAACAGCTCTGACCTTTAGAGGCATGGAATCCACAAAACCTGTGGAGGTGTGCTGTAGTATCTGGCACCAAGATGTTAGCAAAAGATCCTTTAAGTCCTGTAAGCTTTTAGGTGAGGCTACATTGGACCGGACTACATTGTCCAGTACATCCCACAGATGCTCAATTGGATTGAGATCTGGGGAATAACCAGACCAAGTCAACACCTTAAATTCTCTGTCATGTCCTCAGACCATTCCTAAACAAAGTTTACAGCCTGGCAAGGGGGCATTATCTTGCTGAAAGAGGTCACTGACATTTGCGAATACTTTAGTGTTGATTAGAAGTATTCTTGGTTTGCAGTCTTTAGGTAGGTCCAAGATTTTCCAGCAGAACATTGCCCAGAGCATCACCCTGCCTTTGTTGACTCACTTACTTGCCATAGTACCATCTCTTCCTAGGGTAAGTGATGCACACGCACCTCGCCATCCACATGATGAAAAATAAAACATAGATTATCAGACCATTGATCCACGATCCAGGTCCGATACCCGCACTGGTTCTGGTCTAATGCTTACCTCCTCTAGACAGTTGAAAGGGGTCTGGTTTGGTGTGCTGTAGCATCTTTTTACTATAGCAAGCATGACATTTTCTGCAATTTTTTGTACAATAGCTTTGAACCAGGCGGGCTAACCTTCGTGTCCTAAACACATCAGTGAACCTTGGGTTTTGGAGATACTCTGACCCAGTCCATCTAGACAACACGGTCTGGCCCTTGTCTGTTTGGCCAGATCCTTATGTTGAACTAACTGTTCACTTGCTACCGAATATATTCCACTCTGTGACAGGTGCCACTGTTACAAGATAATGTTATTTACTTCACTTATCAGAGGTTTTAATGTGTTGGATGATTGGTGTGTATATAATATAAGCTTGGGCTGTGCAAAGATCATGGCACATTTTACACTTAATTTTTTCTCCAATATGTTAAACTCTCAGAGATTACATAACAGCTTCTTTAATGTGTGATGTAGGCATGCAATTTGCCCAGTGCTAATTGATGAGCTTCCACTCTATTGCATACAGTTCTTTTCAAGAATGTGTTGCATGCGCACAACTGGCCGTCAGAATTATTTGCTAATAATTGAGCTACGCCCTTTCAGATTGGTCTGACCTCGCTGCATGGTGTGGTGTTGTGCTGCATTCTAATTACCCAAACTCTTGCAAAAGTTTCTTCTCCTTCTAACTGGCATGGATGCCCTTTGGATGAAGCAACTGGCAGTACAAGATTGCATAACACGCTATTATAAGGGGGGAAAAAAACGCCTCTGCTGGTGGAAGCAGTTGACAGTGGTGCCTGAAATCAGACTTTGATTAAACAGAAGGACCATGGCCATCATTAAATATTTAAGGGCTGAGGCTTTGTTTCAGAAACTGCGATGCTGCTCTTGCCATCAATCCTTGTCTCGTTTCAGACGACTGTTCATTTCTGCTTCACAAGGAAGTCCTGCTGGGTATTGATTTTTATCTGGAATTGGTGACAGAGATATGCATCAATGACAGAATTTGTTTCATTTGAAGGAAAACCGCAGGATCAAGGTGAAATGAATCTGGTAATGCATGAGACTGTATTCTAGTTACAAAGACCCCAAGTTAGGCCACCATACCAAGCACTTTTTGGCCGTACTCTGTAAGCAGCTGTCCAGATATTTCCAAGCTTTAAAACGAGAACATAACATGTCCTATATATCCTGTATCCACTTTTTAAAATAAGAGTTTGATTTAGCATTAATCCCATTATACCTGTTTAGCCCCACCCATGACACGTCCTGATGTTATAAAGTCGTTCAGCACATTTTTTAAATAAGGAGCAATACTGGGGCAGCCAATCTGAGGAGAGCTTGTTTACATATTAGTCTTACAAGTACAGCAACAAAAATAGCTCAAGAGTTAAGAGGGTTGATAATGATCATGTAAAAATGTATTATGGTTTTGTCACATAAACCCACATAAACGTCATAAGTGGACCTCAAGGGGGCTCCCGAGTGGAACTACTGTCTGAGCGTAAGCCCTATCATCCAGAGATTGTGAGTTCAGTGCCCTGCAATACCACAGCCATCTCTGGCATGTAGCATAATTTGCTTGAGTCCATGGGAAGGTAAGATAGCCCCTCTTGTCCCTGCAACACTGTGATTGCCAGCAAAGTGTGTTGAGCTGTCTGATAGTTTTATGTTTACACTGGCAAAGATGCAGTGGCACTTTATGCGACTCAGATACACCCTTTCAGCACTGGTGGTATACTATATATATATATATATATATGAATGTATGTATTGGGCAGTGAATGGTACATTTTTTATATGCTTTAAACTCAAACTTTAAAACAAAAAAGAAACTGTGTTTTCCCATTGTATTAAAGTGAATTGCCAAGTCTAAATGTGAAATTACCCACACTGCAATTCCCACTGAAGACACCAATAAAGCACTGTTAATCTAATCTAATCTCATTCATTACGCTTTGTACTGGGATGAAAAAATCATATTAAATAAGTATATTTAAGTAAAGTACTTAAATTTATATTAAAGTCATTCTGATGAGCAACATTGTAAATTAGGTCAAAAGTGTCCTCTCAAGGCACTTCAACCAAATTACTCCTTTGACACACTCTGGGGTTTCCAAATATGATGTAAAAGGCACGCAACGACAGTGGGACGGGGATGCATGTCACGCAAATAAATAACAACAGGCGATGAAGACAATCAAAGGCAGGAGATGAAAAGGGCTGGGAGCGCAGGAGGTAAGCTGGACTCCCCGGTACTCAAATGCTAATCAGTCTGGGACAGCAGGGGGGCAGCGGCTGCAGCGGACACAAAAGGACAACGCAGAAGCTTAGGTAGCACATTGAATTTCCTTTTCAGCCACCCCAATCAATACGTCACATTGCACTTTAACCTGAACCTCCACCTCGATCTTAACCTTTAGACATATAAAGATACTAATGACATTTTGCTGTGCTATTCAAATTACATTTTACATAATTGCATAATTAATTGCTTATTTACACAATTTTATTAACATCGAGTTTAAATATTGTATTGAGGCTTTCAGGCCTTCAGGTCCAGCTCACCTGTGTGTTTCCTAATGATGTTTAAAGCAACATGAAAAAACGCATGAGGAAAGAAAACAAAATTATAATAATTTACTGATTAAGTACCATGTTTCCATGTGGAAGCAGTTGGGAAAACGTTACATAATACATTCTTGCACTATGTCCAGAAATGCTGCTTAAAACTCTAATGCACAAAAATCACAGATGGCTCAAATGACAATGAAAACATGTGCTGTAGTCAGACACGTCCACATTTCAGCTTGTTTTTAGGAAAAACAACACTGGACTTTCCAGTGCCAAAGGCGAAATGGATCTAGACTATAATAGGAGGAAGTGATGACCTAGTGGAGGACTTTGCCCTTGTGAACTAAAGTCCCGGCCTGGGCACCACTGAGGTTTCCTTGAGCAAGGTAACATCTCGCTACACTGCTCCCCAGGCGCTGTTTATAGCTGCCCGCTGGCTCCACTTGTACACGTGTGATGGGTTAAATTTCAGGTCACATTTCATTGTGGTGCTTGTCACTGACAGTCACTTTCACTTTCAATGGTGCGAAAGCTAACATCTGTCATTGTAATTGTTTAATTTCCAAGCAATTAA
Source organism: Arnoldichthys spilopterus (assembly GCA_037974385.1). Lineage (NCBI taxonomy): Eukaryota > Metazoa > Chordata > Actinopteri > Characiformes > Lepidarchidae > Arnoldichthys > Arnoldichthys spilopterus. The sequence goes on along the minus strand of JBBPDA010000081.1, from coordinate 5,309,512 downwards.
AAAATGTAATTTATATGAAAGGTAATGTAATACAGTAGTAAAAATGAATATATTTATAAAATACATTTAATACATGTAAGGAAAATCCTTTGACAGTATAGTAATTCTATATTAATTGGTATATTTACTAGCATGGCGCACACCAAAGTTACATACAGTGTAAAGTGTAGAGTGATGTAATAATAAAATTTACCAGCTACAAAATATCCAGAGGACCTCATGCTCTGCCGATTTCATTTGCAGTTGGGAATCAAGGATTTAGCTTTTGGCCATGCTGCTTAACCCGGTTCCGCTTGAGCCTCAAATCACAGACTGAGTGGACGTCGTTCTAAATTTTTTATATACTTGGTAGAGAGTAGAATTTATGTTTTCTTTTACTATAGCAACTCCCCCAGACCCTAAAGCAGCAAAGCAAACCTACACCATTAAACTACTATCACCATGAAAGGTAATGTGAGCACGCAGAGAGCAGTGTAGTGGGATGGTACTTCAGTGGTATTTACGGTGGCAATGTCCTAACCACTAGGCCACCACCACGCACCATGACCATGTTTGAGTGTTTGTACGATGATATGACTGTGGAAAGCTGCATTAGCTTTAATCCAGGTGTAATGGAAAGTGAAAGTAACTATTTGTCATTGTGAACACACTGAAGCACCTTGCTCAAGGGTACCTCAGTGTTGCCTGGGCCGGGACTTGAACCTGCGACCTTCAGGTCCCAAGGGCAGTGTTCTAACCACTAGGTCGACCAGAAAACACTTGGTTAGCACTGATTTTCACTTTGCAGCTCTTCCACAGACACCATTTTACCAATTCCCAATACAAGGACAGCTGGTGGGTAACGTTTTACCTCATTAAATTAAATGCGAATGTACATCTGCATTTGTCTTTACCCAGGTTGTCTTTGTCGTATATTACATGTAGTTTGAATATAAGAAAAACATCCCAAAACTAAATCAGTATTTTTTTGTCACTGTATTTCTGACATTGGATGCTGCCTGAAGGACAGTGAGGAAGTAAAAAGGTCATTTCTTTGTGATCAGTACCCCTCATTGCATGAGTGGTGTCATGCATGGGTTGGAGAGAGTGGAGCATGGGGTCAGGTGGCCTGGGATAGTCATGTCAGAACGTTATGAGGGCTTCTTTCGTCCACCACCTGCTACCTTGCGCTTCACGAGAGAGGCGAGAGTATATCCATCCACTAGGGACTAATGAAAACTGACTGCTAGAAGATGACAGGTGCACGCTGACAGCCTATGTGACAGAGACATGGAGTGGGGGTGTTGGGGTGGGTGAACAAAATGAGGAATGGAGCTCCACCTCGTTCCCAAGTTATCGCACCTGCACCGTTCCCCTTCTCCGTTCATATATGGGGGTGGTGGTGGTGGGGCGCTTTGGGGATGCATGTGTTACAGAGATGTCTGAAATGGAGTGATAAGTGGACAGGTGATACATCATTCAGCAGGTCCATCCACGGAGGCTGCGCCTCAGCACTTACAGCGACAGGTGAGATGACAGCAGTCGCACATTAAAATGAAGCCTAAACGCTTCTCTAGGAGCACGCCTGATGAATATTGCATGCCGAACCCTGTTCTCTTTCAGTCACTGGGTCAAATGCAATGCTGAGAAGCAGATGGAAGAGGAAAAATTCATTTCATCTTTCATGAAACCCCTTTTCAACCTATTAAGCTGTTGAGCAGCAGGAGTGCGGCCTCACCTAATAACTTGGTTCTTTCAGAAGATAGTTCATCTTCCTACATTTTTTAGAAAGGACTTTCTTCTCCTGCTTTTTTCAGAAGATACTTTGCATAATTACTGTTTTAGAAGATGCTTCTTCTACCAAACCTGAAACCCAAATATCCAAGAGTAGAAACTTGGTGCACTTGGTGTTTTTAAAGATACTTCTTGATACCAAAACATCGAGAGCCATAATGGAGTCAAAAAATCAATTCAACATTTTCAACAAGAACTTTCACTACTATTTTAAAACACTGCAATCAATAATAATAAAATAACAACCAGTAAAACAGGTATTTAGTAGTTTTAAATCCTAACAGTAACATTTTTCACATGTAAATGATCAGTGGAAAATCAAAGATTTAAAAATTTTATCTGGGCAGGAAGCCTTTTATTTTTTTTCAGAAAAATGTCATGATAAATGTCAATAATATAAATACAACAATTAGTAATTTTATCTTTGTCAAAGTGTTTGTTTAACGACTCATTCATTTTCCGAAACACTCCTAAAGTAACAGAAGCCCTGAGCCTATTTGTAGTTACCTGCTTCGAGTAATCTTTGCTTCATTCAGTTAAGTTAGCTATGCTGGTGGTGATGACAGTGGCTGGATGGCATCATAGAGAAGTGTGGACCCAAACTTAGTTCCTGTATCTAGCTCATATCAACTACTAATAAAAAGGGATTTTTTTTATCACATCTTGCTTAAGCTTGAAATATTGACTAAACCATTCAAAATGCATTTTGTTATTTTCTGTAAAGTATTTAGGTCTATGTTTTACTATTACTATTGCAACAGGATTAACAGTCAGCACACTAGACTTGTGACTGAAGAGAAACACGCCACTCAGCTTGAACGCTGAATTCTGACCCACTTTCATGAATTTTTAAATGTTCAGATTCCTATTTGTTGCACTTCTGTGACTGTAATCGGCATTTAGCTATTTGAAATGTATGAAATGTACTATTGGATTTTAATGTTGTTTTTTTTTTCAGTAGGAAGGTAAAGGAGCATGGTGTGTCCCATGTCGCAAGTAAGGATCCAGATCTTCTTTTGAGGGGTTTTATACCAAGATTCAACATTGTTTGTTTGTTTGTTTGTTTGTTTATCACAAACAAAGTTATAAAAAACATCATGTAATGAAATGTATCCAGGCTGAAACACTCCTTATACTTTCATTGTGAATGGACAAGCCTAAACTGCTGTAAGATGAAAAGGTGGATATATGTTAATGGTTTTGTGACACCTGGAATTCTAGCGCTGCTCTTGCTTCATCTCCATGCTTGGACACTTTATCAGTTTTTACATACTACATCAGACTATCCTTTAAAAGTGCAATTCATTCAGTCTCCCAGCTTATATGTTTTAGATGTTCTGTGCCTTCTCTTGTGCACACATGTTTAACGAGGTTATATTTCTGAAGAGCAAGCTTTTTTTTTTTTTGCCTCCAAGCATGCGCAAAGCGTATTCTTCTTTTCATTGATCTTGCGGAACTTCCGAGCGCATCTTAGCTCTCTGCTGAACAAGGTGTCACTCACAGATACCAAACAATGCCACAATTACCTTTCCCCAAAATCGATAGAAGAAGAAGTGAAAAAAGCCCAGAGCCTTTTAAACTCAAGGCCATGGCTGCTTCATTCCTCCTGGTAATTGAATTTCTGTCTAAATACTCCCCAGCTCCTCAAATTCTAATCCCCTAGATTTGTCATTCCCTTCTCTCCTTTTTTTCCTCCATTGACAATCGCAGGAGACGAAAGCAGATTTTCGAAGCCCCCACCAAAAGAAAGCTTTGTTCCACACACAGATGAGTAAACCTTCATTTGATGCCACCTCAAAAGATTCTCTACAGAGATGAATACTAGGCCTTGGCTCCAAATAGGTAAATTAACTGATAAACCCACCAGTAAGTTCACAAGAAAAAGAAACAAAAACGGCAGAAAAGCTTCTTTGAAATATAGGGGTAAGTTTTCAAGAGGAGACGGGAGGCCATTTTCATTTAATTGGCTTTTTTTTGGTCTGCTTTTTTTTTTTTTTTTTTTGCATGGATTCCAAAGAGACTTTTAGACAGTTATATTTTCCAGGATTGGCTATATGCTAGATTTAATACTAAACCAATGAACAGCCAACAGTTTCCATGTGTTTTAAGAAATAGAAAACTTTATTGCTTTGCTAGTCTCAGATCTCTAAAAAACAAGCAAGACATGAAAACAAAATCTTTGTATGTTTCAAAAAACTTTCTTTTTACTTTACATAAATGCAAACCCCATTTCCAGAGTTGGGAAATTTTGTAAAAGCAGAAATCTGTGATTTGTTTTATTTAAGTTTTACTTAAATAAGTACTTTGTACTAAATACAAAGAAAAAACTGACTGACCATCTTTATTGCATTTTGTAAATATAAACAGATGTTGTATTCGGTGCCTGCAAGAAACTCAAGTTAAGACAGGGCAAAATAAACCTTACAATCCTGGGGTGAAGAGTTAATAGAATTTTCAGGTTACACTATTCTGAACCATGATACAATAAGCCAGTGAATTGGTAAGAGGTGGGGTTATCATGACTGGTCATAAAAAACATCCACTAAAGGCTCTGTCTTTACAAGAGAAAATGGATCGTGGCTTAGCACTTTGTGTCAAACATTTTGAGAGTATTGTCAAGCAATGAAATTACTCAACACAAGAATTTAGGACTTTCACCATCTACATAATATTGTGAAAAGAGAATCCAGAGAAATCTTAGCCTGTGCTTAACTCTTCTGACAGTGTTCAGATCTGTCTCCAACTGAAAATTTATTGTTTGACCACGAAGAGAACAGGCAATGATGACCACAGACTGTTAAGCAGCTGAAACTTTGTGCTAAACAAGCAGGGCAAAAATTCTACTTGCAAAACAGCAACAATTAGTCTTCTCAGTTCCCGAATGATTAAAAAGTATAATTAAAAGCAAAGGTGATGTAACAGTGGTGAAATTGGCTCTTTTTTGGGTAAGTTTACAAAATACCTTTGATCTGTGTACTATTAGAAATATTTTTTTTTCTTTTGTCAATTAAATAAAAATTATAGATTAGAAAAATTCCAGGTTTTTTGTTTTTATTCCATTTCACTGAATGTCCCAACTTTTCTGGAGATGGGTTTGTAGATGTTCGACCAGATTGCAAAGCATGATTAGCTTCAGGGTGACCTTTAGCCAAAACAACAAACATCACGCAATACTTCCTTCCATGTTACAAAAGAAAATAAAAGACAAAGCTCTTCCCAACTGCCTATATGTTAAACAGGAGAACATTGAGGGTATAAAATAAACATTGCAAACACCTACAACTCTTTTGTAGTTAACATTAATACGGGGTGTGAATGCTCCCAGTTCTTGTTGGCTAGGCCTTGTCAATGTTATCACTAACCAGCAGCTGGGCATGTTGCATACTGTATAGGTTACATATAGTATAAGCCAAGCCGAAACCTGAAAGATGTCAACCTGACAAAAACAGACTGAAACAGAAAGAACTAACAAAAACAAAATCTGACCACAATAATCACTTCTTGTTCCTGTCAGAATAAAACTTTGTATCTACATTTTTGCCATGCAAATGTTAAAAATAATGTTGTTTTTAGTATCACACATGATCAAAAAGTTGCATCCTTGCAGATAATTAAAATATCACTGTCATTAAGTGAGAGCCTTAAAGTCTGCAGCATTCTCAAGTTGTTTATTGAATCTATATTAAATATTCTGGTGCCAATTAGTGAAAATGAGCTTTTTGCCTGTGACAAGTGAAGCTTAAATGTGTCAATTAAAAACCCAGCTCTATGTTACATGCTCTTCTCAAAGCTGGATGTATATGTAGCATAGCATTTGTGGTATTACATGTATTTGAAGCTGAGTTTTTCAAGATGCTTTAACGCTGGTGCTTGTGATACATAAGGAAAATGTGCTTGCTGTCATGTACACAGATGAAATATTAATAACACCAGCTTATGAATCATTAAAAGAAACGAAACACTAGAAATGTTAGAAATAGAAAAAAGAAAGACAACACAAATGCCTTTTATCCAACAAAACATGATATCTTTATTTTATGAATGTAAATCTATATTTTAGAGGCGATGTCAATAATCTGTGTATCGGGCTGATCGTTTTACCCTCAGGTTTAAAGAAGATTCCACAAGTGAGTGATGAAAGATGCCGCCCGGTCACTCTATAAATAGGAAGCGCTCGGCGAATCAATCTTCAGATTTTATGACGTGCTCAGGGTAATGAAAGATTCCTTGCACCAAACATCAGAATTCTATTCCTTTCACCCATCTCATAAGACACTTACTTTCTCCATATTGTGCACCTACATGTGCTCCATAAATCACCAAGAAATAAAGTTACATAACTGGATGCACCCTGTAGGCCTACAGAATAACTTTCATATTAGTTTCATAGTAGTAACTGAATCATTTATAGTTCTATCAGAGCAATAAACGTGGAGTTCAAGGGCTTGATGGCTTCAGTGACATTAGTTGAAGATGTTATGAAAAGTAACTTCCTAAACAGTTAAGATGAGGGGAAACGGATGATATTTCTACCAGTACTGTTGAAACTGAGGGTTCTTTGCACAGTGCCACCGAAAAACCACCTCTGGTACCTTAAGCCTGTCAGTGGATGGTTCTTTGGAGGACTGTTATTAAAAATGAACCTTCATTATCAAATAACATTCACGCTATGTGTAGGTTCTAAGAAGTACCCTTGTATGGTATGGGATCTGTCGTGTGTCTTGTGAAGTTATTTAAAAGTTCTTCATGTTCACAGTTTATTAAATTATTCTTTAGGGAACAGAAAGTGGTTCCTTTTTGGCATTGATCATCAAACCCATTGTGAAAAATGCATAAAAAGTATAGAACATTGGGTCCCCAGGAGGTACCTTGGGAACCACTGCTTTACATTAAATGGAGGTTCTTCTGACTTTTAGAGGTTTCTGACTTTTAGAGGTTCCTTACACTCACATCTTGTCTAAACAAATATTCTTCGAAGAACCTTTCAACATCAATCATCTTACATGTAAAGCATCAAAGCAGTAGGTAGAGAGTGCAGGTCACACTGAGCCATTAGTTTAAATCAGGACGGATAAGCTCACAAAGGGAATGGGAGCTCAGGGGAGGGGTAACACATGGGGCACGTTCAGTAGTTTTCTGGCCAGTATGACCATCATAAATGAGTAGAGCTGAGGTCTGAGATCTGTCCTTAAATTCAGAACTTTGTCTCACATAGGCTAGCATGGAATGTGCAGGGTTAGCCTAGCTCCCAGTAATTGACTTTAACAGACTACAAGTTTATCTTTCTGTCCTTCTGCCTGTGACACTTTTACTGTACCCTCGTGCCTCATGTTTCAGCCTTAGGTTTGAGAAAGGCTCTATATAAATGTAATTTATCATTGTTTATTATTATTATTGTTGTTGTTATTGTTATTTGAGGGCTTTCCATTCACCTATTTTAAGAATATTTTGAAAATGTGCTCAAAACAGTCTGGATAGAAAGTTTCCATTCTGGGATGCGTTGGATAATTTGCTTTATGGATAAAATAGAAATGTGAAAAACAGTAATGGAAACCAATTTTTCGAGTATGTGATGATGCAGAGGGGAAGAACATGTCTCAGGTCCATGTAATAGCAAGTGTAGGGGCTGTAATGAAAATTCTCAATGGCATATCTCTACTGAACTGTTCATAAATATTAGTAATAGGTTTTACTGACTAGTTACTTATTTCCAAGACAAATTGCCCATTACTGCATTTAAGAGTAATTAGTTACTATGGAAAATTACTTTTAAATGTTAGGTTAAAATGTTTTCTTTCATTGCAGTAGCTATATGATTTTAGTGTTGCTGTGACACAGTGTGGGACAAGACAACAGTCACATTTTATCACTGTCATCAACATAATGCACATTTATTTAAGTTGCCTGACAAGGGGTCTATCTATACTGGAGTTCACTCGTTTTTATTGGTGATGCTGTTTAACCCAGACTAACAAAATGAAAACTGCAGCACTGTGGCAGCTGTCTGTCTCATGGGTGCTGATGTGGACCTGGGCCGCTGCGCTGAATGCACTTCCTGACAGACAGGAGTCACTCAACCTCACTTTAAAGCTGAAACAAGGGAATAATTCAGCAGTAGCTATGGAGTAATGACGGCAGAGAGCTCACAACCCAGCTCTGCCCCAGAGAGAGGAATTTGAAGAGGGTTCAATGGAAGACAGCGAAGTGGGTCCGCAATTGCAACCCTCATTAAATAGCTGTTGGTTCTCTGCCCAGTGTCTCCAGATTGTATATGTACAGCTGACCGAGGGATGCTATACCGAATGTGTCCATCACAAATAGCAAGCCCCACTCCAATTTGGCACCCTGTAGCACATGCATGTAACAGGGAAACAGTAGTTGATGTAAACATAGATTCATTTGCATTTTCTTCTGCTAGTAATTCACTTGTTTTGTTGAATAGCCAGTGTAATTGTGTTCAGAGCCGTTCACATTTTATTTTATGTTATATAAACACTGGGAAAAAAGTTTGGGTTTTTTTCAAAATTGAGGAATTTAAAATGACATTTGGCTCATTAAACAGCAAAAGATGCTGTTTATATTGCACTGCTGAACAGAAAAGACTGATATGTGCTAGTGTGTTCTATTTAGCAAAAACAATGTAAGTTTCTGGTTTTAAAAACAGTAATAAAAACCAGGCCAAAACATCTGCCATCAGCCAAAGGAATCATCTTAAAAATCATGATCAGTACTCCCATAGAGAACACAGACCCTGATATATTGCTTAGGAGATTAGCTACAGGAGCAATCCATCGATTTAGAAGTTATAAATAGGCCATGTGATGAAATTAGTTTTTGTAGGTTATTTTGGATTTCATTCATTTTTTAGCACACACCATTGTACTGACTCCCAGCAATTCTGGATCATTTTACAGCAATCCATGAAGCAGAACTGCAACGGCCATTGGCTTCTAACAGGCTACACTCAGGAGCATCAACAGCTGTGACTGTGCACAGCACCACAATTTCTGGTAGATTCCCCTGAATTTAACTGTACATTAACTGCCTGCCAGGTTAGCATGATGTCCACTAAGCTTGTTGGCAGCAAAAAAGTTCTCACTCTTTGGGGTTTGGGGGAAAAAACATTGTCATATTAATTGTTCGGCCAGTTCTGAAGCTTTGAATCATATATATTTTAACATAAAGTGAAAGGTGAAACAAGCCAGAGATGGATGTAAAGGCTTTAGATTAATGTTGGATGCTTTTGTTCATCTATGCATTGTTTGATTTCTTTTGTTTTGCTTAATTTTAATCAGATAATTAGTTTGGAATGAATATAGTCAGTTTATTAGTCCATTTTAGGCAGAGCTGAATGTTTTTTAGTACAGTTTCTGAAATTAATTTCTTTGCATATGAAAAACAGGGCATTGGTGGTCTAGTGGTTAGGACATTGCTCCTGGGACCTGAAGGTTGCAGGTTCAAGTGCTGGCCCAGGCACCACTGAGGTCCCCTTGAGTAAGGTCTGGCTAAATACAGATTAAATTAGGATTAGGATTAAATGCAGAGGTCACATTTCCTTGTGGTGCTTGAGTGTGTTCACAATGACAAATAGTCACTTTCACTTAAAAACTGACAGCATTGTGAAAAAGGTAACATGAACAACTTTCATCACTAATGAAAATGGCATTTTTCCAGGCTTTGCAGGGGATGTCAACACATTTCAAATCCTTCCCAAGTAACCATACTGCCCTAGAACATGGTTCCTTTATGATCTTTAAAAACTATCTGTTCCTCAGTGTTGGTTTCTTTCTCTGGTTCAGGCTGAAACATAACATTCTACACCTAAATGCTCCATGATTTACTTCCTACAGCTGTAGTGATCTCTGTAGTCCTCTTGCTTCTATATGAGTTATTGCAGCACTGCACTTTAAACCAGCCTATCAGAGCTGAGCATGTTAAAATATTCATAAACATTCCAAAAGGTAAAACAACCTAGTTGTCAATATGCCCGTAAAACTATGTCGTGGCATTTTTCTGCCTGACGCCAATACTACTAATACTGGGACCTTTACAAAACAATTGTGCCAAATGATTTTTGAAGTGACACCCTAGAAAAACCAAATTTGGTTTACTAAATAACCTTCCAGTGGATGATTCCAGTGGGACACTTTACATCTGTACTCAGAACCATTATAACTACTGTATTATAGTGTGCGTGATAATTCTACTAATAATAATCTCCATCACAATACATGTATTACAGCAAATATACAACTATACAGATGTCAAAAAATAGTATTATAACTATATTACAATAATTATAATAAGGAGAGAAAAAAATCTGACCAGAAGTCTGGTCATTTGAGTCTGGAAATTTTTGGAATTTTTAAATTGAAAAATGTGCAGGAATTTTGTACATACCTCTGCTGTTTGTGTTGCTGTGACACAGTGTGGGACAAGGCAGTGTCACATTTTATCATTTTGCCAATCACTATTATCCACATAATGTTGATTTATCAGTTTCAGATTTAATCCAAACTTAAAATAATAATTAAAAAGCAGCAGTATGGCGGCTGTTCTACCATGGGTCTGGGCTGCTGCACTGAATGCACTGCATGACAGATAGGAGTCACACAGCCTCACTTTCATTTTCAAGCTGAAATGAGCATGAGCAAGAATTCAGTAACCATGTGCTAATGTTGGCAATTGCTTCACAACCCAACTCAGACACAGAGAGACAGGTGTGCACTTTTTTTTTATTGTATAGATTAAATATTAAAAAGTCACTTTGCATCATTAAAAAGCAAATTATGTTGCTATTGCAGCTTTGGCTAATAACTGCATATGTGATAGTTTTTTTATTAAGACCCCATAGCCTGAGTCTTTGGTTTAAAAAAATCTGCCAAAAATCAACCAATCATCCAGTTAGGCTGTAAAAAACATTCATTCATTCATTCATTCATTCATTCATTCATTGCTTTCTGAGCTGCTTATTCTAACTAGAGTTATGATCCCATTATATAAGGAGATAAACACCCTGAACAGGGCACCTGCCCATCACAAAGCTTCCCCACAGACAAACACACTCAAACACACAGTCACATCTAGGGGCACAGAAGAGATTCTGGCCACCATGGCAGGTAATCAAACCCAGGATCCTCTCGCTGTCAGGCAATAGCACTAACTGTTGCATTCTGGGAAGGATTTGGCTATAAAAATCATGATCAGTGAGCTGTCTAAGCCAAGAACCACTTTAGAAGCCTACATTTTTAAGAGTTATACAGTTCTCCTCCGTAGATCCTTCATAAGAGCATGTTCTCCACCCACTAGAGACAATTTTCAAGACACAATCAGGTATTAAGGTAGGAAACAAGCCCCACTTGCTACTGTTACTTGAATTCAGTCAGACACAGGGGAGATGCTGAAGACAGTCAGGTTGCCACCCACGCGTATCACACAATCACATGCAGGGAAAATCTGCACTAAGTGTTTTTCTTTCAGCACCTGGTCACTTGGAGCTTGTTACTGACAACTTCCCTCAGCAAACTTTTTTAGACACACTGTTGCCAGAGGTTTTTTTTTGTTTGTTTTGTTTTGTTTTTTTGAGGGGGGGGGGGAGCATCAATGAAGGTGGCCCAAAGGTTTCAGTAGCCATGGTAACAACAGGAAGTGGGAGCCAAACTCTTTGCCCTTACATAAAGAGCGAGCAGTGGTAGGATGAATAGGCCGGATGCTGCCACTGCTTCCACAAGAAATGAGTGTTTTTAGAAGGTGCAGAGGGTTTAGCCCTGCCTGTCCTGCCCACCACTGATAATGTGTGTCTCATACACTGAGCATGATCTTGCACTCTCTCTCTCTCTCTCTCTCTCTCTCTGACTAGACTTTCTCTTCTTGCGCATTATAACCTGCCTGGACACTGCCACCTTGAGGCAAAGTCATTTTTTTGTTATTGTTTGTTTGATTGTTTCCTTTGTAGTTTTTGTTAAATTGTTTATCAGTTTCTAATCAATTGTTTATCATCATCATCATTATAACAAGTACAGAACCACTGCTTTAGTTGCAGTGCAGGATACATTATAGTGTTCTTGCTAAATGCATTAAAAATCATAATCATCATCATTATTGTCATCATATTAATTCTATATAATGGATTAATGTACTAAAACATGTAGGCACAAAAACACATTATTATTATTATTATTATTAGTGTTGTTTTGTGATGATTAACAGACATAACATAAATAAAAACACAGACACTTGATATGCATTCAGTATGAAATGTTATAGCTACCATAAATATGGCAATGTTCTAATCATTACAGTGTCTGCATGTATGCTATTCATAGTAAGCCTCTCTCTTATTTGCTTTCCCAGAAATGAAGCAAGCACACGTTCTTTCTGTGCTATATTTCATGCTTGTAGATCTATACAAAAGTCTGCTTCAGTGTAGCGTTTCACTGGAATTTAAGCAGGACAAAAGCTAACAGCATTTACATGAAGCTGCAACATGGACTGAACTGACCAAAATGCTCTCTTGTGGTAAAGCTTACCGTTTTTTTGGCTTTTAAATGTAGGCTTGTTTTACTGCAGTAGACCATTTCTTGTGAACCAAGTACATATTTTGTTATACAGTGTTACCCATAAGTAACTAGACAGTGCTACAGTTCTTTTAAGGCTGTTATCAAACTCAAGCTGTCTGTAAGTTCGTAGCCATTGTTTTATGTCGGATCCAATATGCTGGAATATGGAAACAGAGCAACCCAAACTGTGTTACTGTGCCATTGCTTAAAGACTGAACTATGCAGTGCCTGTCATTTCTGCAGCGCAGACATGTCCATTAAATGAAGATGTTTAGATGAGCCCTGGAGTTAAACAGCCTGTCACTAACAAAGTGGCATTATTTTAATATTTAAATTCAATTGTACATATTAGAAATTACATAAAACATGTGAAAGTATAACTATTTGTCATTATGAATACACCCCATCACACAAAGTGCACCACAGCAAAATGTAACCTCAGCATTTAAACCATCTACGTGGAAACAGCAGCTGTCAACAGCGCCCAGGGAGCAGTGTAGGGGGACAGTACCTTGCTCAAGGGTGCCTCAGTGGTACCAAAGCTGGGGCTTGAACCTACAACCCTCTGATCACAAGGGCAAATCCCTAATCACTAGGCCACAACTGCCCACAGTGTGTGCTCAGACATACATTCATTATTGTGACTGTATGTATGAATTCATCTTTAAGTTCTGATATATTAAATGTGAGTGTGACATGAAAATCATAGGCATCTGAGGTGGGCAGTGGTGGCCTAGTGGTTAGGGCATTGCTCTTGGGACCTGAAGGTCACAGGTTCAAGTCCCAGCCCAGGCACTACTGAGGTAGGATGGCCCTCCCACTTACCCTTCTCACTTTGCTGAATGCTAGACAGCACAGTGTCTGTTAGCTGACATAGCAGAATTAGTGGTTACTGTTGTCCTCCAAGCTTGTTAAGCTGTGATAATGTTGCGTTAGCAGCAGTGTGAATAGATACAGTGACTCTTTAGAAGACTTGGAGGTGGCCTTTACCTCCCCAGTGTAAGTGATATTTTGTGAGTTCCAGCTACTTTTCTAGAGTTCTTTCATTTTTTGCACTGTTTTGAAAACACAAGCAGCCTTTAAGAATGTGTGAAAAACTCACAGTGAATAATGAATGGACTACTGTCTGGACCAGCCTGACCCACCCTGATACCCTCTTACTGGTTAAAGTTTGGTTTTAAACCCTCTTACTCCTGCTGAGGAGCTCATATGAACAGCCCTGTCCTTCAAAGAACTGATCTAAAGTCATCACGCCACCTGTACACAAAAAACTGCTGCTGCCCATTTACACTGAGAATTATTATTATTATATATATTTATTTATTTATTCTTTTTCTCCTTTTCTTTTCTCCTGTTTGTTATGGCTATACGGTGCTGACCAGAGGAGGATGGGTTGCCCCTTCTGAGCCTTGGTTTCTCCTGAGGTTTCTTCCTACAGCTTAGGGAGTTTTTCCTTGCCTCTGTCGCCTTTGGCTTCCTCTTCCTCAGACCCGGTTTCTGTAAAGTTGTAAAAAGCACTATAGAAATAAACTTGACTTGATTACTGTCTGGAAAAAGGATTACTACACAGTTACCTCTAAGATACAAGTAGTGTTTGCCACCTACTTCAGATACAGGCGATCAGCAAAGATGTTTGGAGTCCAAATTTTCTTTACTTTTGCACAGGAGCTACCAGGCTAACAATGCTAACAGTGCTTACACAAGTGAATAGTCACCCAAATCTTTTCCACAAATACATTCTCAAACGTTCTCTCAACCCCTTCAAAATGCTTCCAGGAAATGGACATTTTCTTACATTTTCATTTTTAACAGTTTTTAAAAAAAAAATAGTTTTAATAAATAAAATTTTATAAAATGTATTACTTAAAATAAAAAGTTAATACAGGGCTTAAAGTAACTTTAAGGAATAATAAGAGAAGAATATTCTGGAATAAAGTATATATACACCTCTTTTTTTTCATTTCTTGTACTTTCAATTAGTCAATTAACTTATTTGGTTTGTGTGAACATTTATTGAATTATGGACTCATGAAAATCACCCAAAATGACTTAAAATCAGGTTATAATTTTATTAAAGTTTTTCTTTCTTGTATAAGGCTGTTATTTCAGAGATATGAGGCTTTTCTCTCCATGCATGAGCCAGAGGAGTGCAAGGTCTGAGTTAGCTGTGAGTTATTTAGACAGAAGCTAAGTTTCAGCAGGGGACTGGAGACAGATGTCAAGCAGGTGTGCTTAACGTGTCGCCTTAATCTGTACACGACTGCAAGATAATAAGACACGGCTTCCTCAAAAAATCTGCACCCTGTTTAAATAGTCTGGGGGATTACGCTCCAGTTTGTGCAGGAATAGAGTGTTTGCTGACAAAAAAAAAGTTCATGCAGAACTTCATTTTGCTCGTCGTTGCTGCTGTCTGTAGGCTTCAGAGGACACAAACTATAACACCTTCCAGTGCTATTTTGTAGCTTATGTCTGAGAACTACCTTCATTTTCCTAACACATCTGTTTTGATCTGCAAATCGAAGTGCTACAACGCTACATACAACTACATCGCTGTGGTTCTCCTTGGCTTTCTAAAAAACCCTGGTCATGAAAAATGGTGGACATAGGCTTAATGTAGTGTGTAGTAACATTGTAAATATTGTTCTCGGCCCTTCACTCCCCACTCCATACAGTCCATAAGTGGAACAAAGCCTCCAAACCAGTTCATTTTGAATTCATTGTTTTTGTGATGTCACAACCACTGCCAAAGTTTCAGTGTTCAATCTGAAGAGAGAGTTCTCTTAAAGGCACAGTAACAATGTGGGGTTTTTTTAAGGGAGAAAGACACATGGGAAAATTTTGATATCTAAATACATACAATAGTTTGTGGGTTTATTTAAAAAGTGGAAGTATAATAATGTTAATAATAATAGTAAAATAATGAGAAGGCTGTATGTAAATGCAGGGCTAAAGTGCTATAGACTGTACATATCTAAGTAGAAGAAAAGGTGTTTTTATTTCTTATAATGTATGTTAATACTGTATGTTCTAATTCTGTCTTCTTTATTGTATGTTCTAATTCTTCTTGGCCTGTTGGAATTATGGTAAATATGAGTTGCTGACTGAAATTTATCATAAACCCCTTCTCCAGTCATAATTTTGTGTGGAAAAACGACCTCCAACTCCATTTATTTGTATTATTGAAGACCCTGTATAATATAAATGGACAGACATACAGACAGCCAGGGCAGACAGATAGACAGACAGGTATATTAAAAGACAGCCAGGTAGGACAAACAGGCAGACAGACAGATGGGTAGGTTGACTGATAGAATGATGGACGAATGGATGGATGGATAGGTAGATCAATAGACAGAATGATGAATGGATGGAGAGAATGATAGGGTGATTAATTTTTTTAATGGCTAAACAACAATCTAAACAATCAGCAGTAGGAAGACCAAGTACCAGGCCATGATAAAGTCCAATCATAAAGGACAACAGCCCAGCAATTTCACACTGATACATCTGCTACTGCATATGCATCTTAGCACATAATGTGCACAGTTTTATTCATGTATTCGTTTTGACTTTTCTCAGTGTTTTCACACAAAAGAAGAAAGTGCTCGTACCATCAGCTTAATTTCTGTCTTTTTTTCTCCCCATTTCTACACCGCATTCCCAACGCCCTCAGCCTGTTTTCCCCTGTGAACCTGCGGTTTATCAGTTTACTGAGAGATCCAGTTCAAGTTCTGCTGAATATTGCAAGACAGACTGCCCCACTTCCTCTCCAATCCATCCTTTGTCATTGCCTTGGAATAGATTATGCAGGGTTTTTATGTGATATGATACTAGCATCTCATGCCAGCCTCAATGTGTTGGATAGGATAGACTCAATATTTTTACAGTGCAAGTGCAGTAGAAGATTGCATTCCATGAAATGTTTTGTGAAATATTAAAGGGCCAGTACCATCAAATGTTAAAGGGCCAATACTATCAAGTATTTTCACTCTTTTCACAGCATTTGATGTTGAAGTTGGGAAAAGTATGTAAAAGCTGTTCAAGCTGCAAAACATGCCACATGTCATATTTGGAAACTAAGCTGCATAAAACAACCTGCTTTGAAGCCATTGTTTTAGTCATTATCAGAAACATGTGTCTGTGCACACAGCAAATTCACATCAAATCTATTAGTTATAATAGGGTGCTTTTTGAGTGGGGCACAACACAGAACAGAGGTCATTTACAGTCATGTGCAAAAGTATGAACACCTAGTTGCCCTGCAATTTAACTCTATTTTTCTTATTATATTCTATTATTTTATTTTCAATATATTCAATTAGATAAATTAACAGACTACTAACTGGGTGGGCTGGCCCTCTTTTTCCCCATATACCAGCCAGTGTGGGTGTCTACTACCTGATAACAGTACTGGTGGTTTGCTTTCTCCTCCACGCTTATTGCACTGTCCATCGACGATGTGTTAGTGACAAATTGAAAACAAGTCTTCACATGGGAGGATGAAGCACATACTAGCCTTACACTCCCAGTGTGGGTGATATTGTGTGCTAGGGGTTGTCCTAGTAAGTGAGTGGAAGTGGAGATAAATAAATTGGAGGATAGGACGGAAAAAACTTTGTCGCACAACTGTACATCTTAAAGGCACAGTAATTAAAATGAGGAGTTTAATTCTAAGGGAGAGATGAAAAACATGTTTTTGCATTTTGGCGCATAACATGAGTTGATGGGAGTGGGGGGACTACAAGCAAATTATAGGATATTAGCCCTTAAATATACATTACAAACATTTGAGTTGGGTTGTTAATGGACAATATTAAAAGAGTGAAATAACCATGATTAAGCTGTTTGCAATATGATATAATCATATTTTTTTCGAGTTTTTTTGAGTAGCTGCCACTTTCCATTTGAGTGGAGCATGTACAGTAGGAATCTCAATACTGGCTGTTATCATCTTTTATTTACATGCAGTTAAATAATGCATGCTTCTCTTTAGCAGGTTCAAAGTTGGTTGAGGTTTTAGAAGTGCGAGAGAAAAGCAGGCGGAGGTAATTTCGCTTTCCAAGTCATTTCAAGCAACATAGGTGGGAATTAATGCTGTTTGGCATGCGATCACATTTCATTCCCTTGTTATGGAAGGATTTACATATGGCACTTATACAAACTTAATATCCGACCATGTGGAACTGTGTGTTGAGTCGTGCGCTGCCGTGCTTCATTTGTGGAAAGACGACGGCTGTTGATAAGAGTGTAACTCCAATGTTGTGCCTTTCTGAATGAATGCTGAAGGGTCTTTAGTCATAAATCTGTGATTATGCTGGTAACAATAGCAAGCTTTTTTTGTAAAGCAGCATTGGCTACAAGCAATTACAGCCGAGTGACTCTACAAGCTTACGCTGACAGAACTATTGAGGGAACATCAACACAACGTAAAAATGAATCATACCAAATAAGACCAGAGTTGGGTTTTATCAGCCCTGTTTTTTAGTATGTTCGGACGTGTCAGTTTTTGCATAGTTATTGTCAGCAGCAGTGGCCCTATTCAGAAGCTCATACATTTACCACTGAATCGCCTATTATGATGCTGCAATAACTGTGCAAATGTGGAAATCCAGGAATGAGATGGAGGGAGAGAGAGTTTGTGTCTTTGAGTGAGGTTATCAGAGGTGTTGTTCTGTTTGGAGTCTAATATCCACTGAATGGAGGTTGTTTTCCTTCAGAAAATGGAAAATGATTTTCAGTGGGTTTATCAGGCAAGAACATGTGAAATATTTGAAGAGAAATGCCCTTAAGCCCATTGTACATTTTAAAAAGCCCGTATCCTGTTTCCCTTTGTTTGTTCCAGTTATGATGTTTGTGTTGGTTTGTGTACCAAAAATAGTCATAATCCAAGGCACAGTTTTACTTTAATGTCCCCAGAATAGGGTTTCAGAACAGGACCCAATGCAGGGAGAGCTAAGGGACACCACCTTCCCTCTCCAAGGTTCGACATGCACAGATGCTTGCAAGGTAAATGCTAAATGGTTTGCACCACGGGGTGGAAGAGGGGCACACTGTGAAACTAGATGAGTTAAGAAACCCTAAGCTGAAAAACAAAGGTGGACAATACACTTTACAGGATGTAAACATGCCACGCTGTTAGCAATGAGCTACGCTAGGCCAACCCTGGGGGCTGTCGGTAAGGGAAGGCTCCTGGGGTTAAGGAAAGGGCAATGGATCACTAGGATGATCTCTGATGAATCTCTGATTGCCCTCACCACATGAGGCATTGTCACCGCCCACAGCCGGTACGACACTAACAAGCTCTGTTCTGATTGGCTGCTGTATATTACATTGCTACATTCAAAAAACTGTCCAGATCTTGAGTGGCGCAGCTATTTGTGTTGGTTCAGTTAGTTAGTTCAGTCTTCATTGGTACCAATGTCTATTCCCAATCCGGACATATAACTGCAAACATCAGTGCTGCTGCATGTGAACCTCTCTCCATCTCCTGCCATTCATGTACAATGGGCTGTCCCTGTTTTCTCTGCAGCTATCCACGGTTTCAAGGGGGTTCATTTATTCTCTAGTTAGTTAGCAGCAAACAAAGTAGGCCTAGCTAGCTAACAGTTTTCCTAGTGAATGGTGTAATAATTTAATACATGTTTGTACAAACCTGTTCACATTCAACAAAAAATATCCACTGATGTCCTTGTCCCTTTTAATTTTGTTAACATATATGCCCTGAAGTACAGCCCAACGTCAAGGTTTCTTCATGCCTTCGGGAAATCGTGTATATATTAGCATCAGGATACCTGGTCACATGACTGTGTCCATGGACCTAGGGTTTTTTGGTAAGCTGTAAGGATCACTGTTGAGTTCAACTGCCTTTAACTTAAGCAGATAGTCCCTACTGAAGGCAGTCATGTAGCAGCATGAAAAAGCGAGTGTACCCTCATTATTTTTTTTTTCTATAAATATGAACATTTGATACTTTGTTCAGCATTATTGTACACTGTAAACAGTGTTACTGGAAATGGATTTGCAGATATCTAGGTGTATATAGGTCTATAACAAGGTGCTGCTGTAATACTGTGACAGAACCTCTTTCCTATCTAGATAAATATGCAGCAATATCATAGTGACGCTTGAGTTCCACAAAACTGGTCGTGCGTAAACGGGCTGGATACATGACTTCTCCTTCATACATGGCTTGCTAGGGCTCAAATGAAACCATCCCTATGCTTAAGTCACCTGAGGGCGGCTGGGGGAATAATCCATATGCAGATAATAGAAATGAGAAGCGCTTATAGGCACAAGGACGAAGCATCCCCTACTGTCACCTGCCACACTCCATCATCTTCTGCACCATGTGACAGGAGGCTCCTGA
The DNA here is from genome assembly GCA_037974385.1 of Arnoldichthys spilopterus. Classification (NCBI taxonomy): domain Eukaryota; kingdom Metazoa; phylum Chordata; class Actinopteri; order Characiformes; family Lepidarchidae; genus Arnoldichthys; species Arnoldichthys spilopterus. Next base: position 5,289,814 of record JBBPDA010000081.1, on the reverse strand, counting down.
GACACACACGCACACAGTCTCACCCACACACTGATGCTGATCTGCAGCAAGGTTTGAAGGAAAAGTTCTGCAAAAAAATCTAATTTACACTTCGATTCCCTTTAATTTCATTCACTCTAGAACTACAAAGGCTAATGGAGCTCACAAGCAATAGTAGCTCATATGCTTTGGATTAGGTCTAACTGCAAGCTTTAGGTGTTTTTATACTTCGTCTGAGCACTTGAATCCACATCCAGAATGGGTGCTGGGCTCATCGCTGAGCTTACGGCAAGGTTGTTATAAAACAGGAACATTTCTTCACGAACCATGGATTGATGGCACAGGTTTATACGTCTTGTATGTCTGCACAGTTTTGTAAAGATATATAATCAATTCATCCTTTTACTCTTTAGAACAATAAAGGCACTTTTATTAGCACTTTTATTACTAAAAATATACCCAAATTTAGAATTTGATGGTTGCAACACACTCAACAAAAGTTGGGACAAGAAGGAAGCGATTCATCAACTCTGTGCAGAAATGCTGGCAAGTTCTCTGGGCCTGAGCTTATCTCAGATGGACTGAAAGACTGTGGAACCACATTTCAGGTTGTTTTCAGGGGAAAAAACAGACATTGAGTTCTCTGTTCCAAAGATGAAAATTACCATTCATATTTCCAGCAAAATGTGCAAAAGCCAGCATCAGTGATGATATGGGGATACATCAGTGCCCACAGTATGGGTGAGTTGCATGTATGTTAAAGTACCATTGACTCTAAGGTGTATATATGAATTTTAGAGAGACATGTGTTGACATCAAGGTAACGTCTTATCAGGACATCTATTGTTATTTCAGCAGGACAATCCCAGACCATATTCCACTTGGGCTACAACAGTGTGGCTTCATAGACACAGATTGCCTGTGCTTGACTGGTCTACTGCCTGTCCAGACCTAACTCCTTTCAAAAAATGTATGGAGCTTCATGAAGAGGTGAATCACAGTGACCACAGACTGTTGAGCAGCTGAAGTCTTATATCAAGAAAGAATCGACACAATTTCCAATTGCAATACTACCACAATTAGTCTCCTCAGTTCCCAAATGATTAAAAGATGTTAATAATAGGAAATGTGATGTCACACAATGGTAAATTTACCTCTATCCAAACTTTTGTTCAGTGTGTTGCAGTCAATACATTTTTGTCACGAACTCGGGGTGATTAGGAAGCAAGTGCAGTGCGTATAAATAAAAAGGGGTTTAGTAAATGAAAACACTAAACACAGCTAAGAGACATGAACTGAAAACATGAACTAAGAACACAGAACGACTAGGAAAACATGATAAAAGGCATGTTGTTGCAAATGACTACACAGAAGACTACAATAACCAGCGAGGACTGAACCAAACACAGGGGTTTAAATAGTGAACACAAACAAGAGACGGTTGACATGGTTAGTGACAAGAGACGAGACACAGCTGTGAGGCGTGGCTAGGGCGTGGCACATGGGAATGAAAACAAACATAGACGAGGGACACATGGGACAAGACACGTCACAGTTTTAAATGTGTGAATATTTACCGAATACAATTAAGCTGGTCAGTTTAAGTATTGAGAATGTTTTTTTGTATTTTTGTCAGTTAAATAAAACTTTGTTTGAATTAAAATATCACACATTTTTGTTTCAAGTCCATTATGTAAAATAGCCCAACTCTTTTGGAAATGGGGTTTGTATTTTCATTCAATCGTTTTTGTTAACTACTGGTTGAAACACAAAAAAAGGATTAAAAGGATTAAAAACCTTAGATTTGAAAAAGAACAGAATTAGGCTTTTTTGCTACAGTAACAAACACTGTCTTGTGCCAGAAAGTAGAAGAACAGAGAACTGAAAGAGTGGAGCATTAGCATGGAGAGTGCCTGGCAATGGTGTTACCAGCAAAAGATGGAAAGAAAGAGATGAAATATGAGAAAGTACCGGGCAGTGGACAGGAAAATAGGATGATGCATTTTCTACTCCACTTTTCCATAAGGAGTTGAGCCACAATTGAAAATGGACTGAACAGGAGGCATTACCTGAAGTAGAGGAATTGCTGCGATAGAATGGTCAACTAGACGCTATCTGGAGGAAAGCAATACCATGTTTATCTTCCCAAAATAAAACGAATGCTTCTCCTTAGCCCTCCGCGGCATTGTAGTGCATTTCATATCAAATTGGCAAGCATGCAGACACTGCTCAATGCTGTTTTTTCTCTCTGTTCATGCTTCAGGTTTTGTTCTCTTACTTTTTTTTTTGCCCTTCCTCATAAATCTTTCAAGAGCATGTCACTCTTTCAGCGAACGTACCGGTTGACTGGGGACACCAGTTATTAATATTGTTTCTTTTCTCGCAGATTTTGCGGGTCAGCGGCTTTGAAAATGGTTGTATTTCTTTGGCTGGTGGGCTCACATACCCCTCAACCCCCCCCACCCAAGCCTTGTTCTCTCCCACTCAGCGAGGGCTGGACATCAAGCACCCTGGCCTTTCTCTATATTAAATATGGATGGCAGCTGTTCAGGCATCGCCTTGGTTAACGTTAGGTTTCAAGCACCGCCCGGCCTATGAATAAAAAGCAATTTGTGTAGCGTGATGCGTTTTCGCTCTGTCTGGAAAGTAAGGCCTCTTCTGCTGCATGCTGACCTGCTGCTGAATTGTTTTTATGTCAGTCACTCTGGAATGTTTGGTTCGGGACACATGTATTCAATAGCAGCTGCTGAAGGGGACCGAGCATGACGTTCATTGGAATGAAAGAGTGATTTATTGAAGAAATCTATAATGACTTTTGATCATCTCAGTGCTGTGATGTAAAAAACGTTCGTGGCTGTATCGGTCAGTCTTTTTTCTTGTAACTATAGAAAGGCTTTTGATAAGGCTATTTCTTAGCACTGGCAACATCCCATAATTTAAAACAGGTGAGAGAATAAAGTTTTATGTTTATTATAATGTGCATTCATGTAGTTAGATGCATGTATATTTATGGCAATTGGCAGACTCTCTAATCAAGAGTGGCATGTTACAGAGTTAGGCAAATTTAGCATTACGAATCTTGCCTATAGTTTTGTTGATACAGTCTTAACTTAAAGGCAGTGGTGGCTTAGTGGTTAGGACCTTGCCATTGGGACCTGAAGGTCACAGGTTCAAGTTCCAGCCCGGGCACCGCTGAGGTACCCTTGAGCAAGGTAACAACTTCTAAACAACTTTCAAAGTAATACTTCCACGATGTTCAACAGACTGCATTCCTTAGTGCTTACAGGAAACTTCAGAATCAGTCAACAAGCAGCAAACTAACAAAAGCAACTGCAAAATGTAAACTTCCTGTTCCTCTTGGGATCCTCCACTGTGACAAGTATCCTTGAGCTATATGAATGGGAATGTGAGGCTGCAATTGTTAAGGAGTTGAAACCTTTCTCTATATATATTAAATATTTTATATATGCTCATTGGCTGGGCTTTACAGCAACTGTTGCTCTCATTGAAAGTCAGTGTGTTCACTTTATGGAAATTACTAATAAATAATAATTAACCAAAAAAAGTAATAAATAGATTGGGATGAAGTTATGCCATACTATAATTTATATTTGCTATAAGAAGTTTTTCAAATGGAAAAAACATCTCAAATTCAAGCATAACAAATGGCTTTTACAATGGACATCTCATGATAATTGGACCAAAGGAAATGTTCTGAACTGACTTATATTACTTAAATTATTTATATTAAAAGTTGCTTTTTCTTCTGAAGCTACCATTCTGGAGATACATGGGCTTATTGGGGCAGTAATGATACTCTTGCTCTGCATATTAAGCATGCTAATATGATGATATGGCATATTTAGCGTATCATCTGGATCGCACGTTCCTCAGTGGTGCTGCAGCCAGCATTGTCCATCAGTCCAAGAGAGCAAGCTTCAGTCTTTCAGGGTGTGTCGGATGGTCCACTCAAAGCATGGTAGTATCCAGCGCAGGTATCTGTTAGCTGATTGGTCCAGAATTGGCAGTCAGCACTTTCTTCCAAGCATGCTGTACAAAGATGTAGCAGAAGAATTTAAAAAGATATGGTGGCCTGTCACATTACTTGGAAGAAGCATGTGCTAGCCCACCCCATGTGTGATAGGGTAAGTCTTAGCAGGAGTCCTAGTGGGTGGAATAGGATATGACTAAATGTAGCAGAAAACAGGGAAAATATACCCACCACACCCATCCACCCCCCCTCCCCCCAACTGTCCCCACCAAAAAGAAGTCACTTAAGGTACCAAAATGTATTTGGTGAAGTTGCCATGGAAATCAGTTTTCAATTGATGTAAAGGAATTTCCACAGAAAAAAGTCTGCCTGTTTTCTGCACATAGTTAAACAACACTTTGCTCAAAGCACACTTCAAAGAACCATTTTGGCACCTTAATTTTAAAGAGGGTAGCCTTAAACTCACCAGTTACTGTGGTTAAAAGGTGTCTGTAGGCTTGTAAAAACTTTTTCTGAGCAAGCGTTTATAAAAAGCTCTGCTTTCCCTCTCTACTTCTTGGCATTCTCACTCTTTGGCATGTAGCTCCTCAAATTTTTCAGAAGTAACTGCTGATAAAGGTCATGTTCGACTCTCCCACTTTTCCCTCTTTCTTCTTGTAGTAATGGTTGGATTCCTCTGCCAGGTGTGTTGTCAGGTGTATTGAACGGGCAGTGTTGACCTCAGAAGCGGTGTTGCAGAAAAAGCCTGCAGGATGTGGACAAGTCACAGCAGGTAGACACTTCAGAGAGCTTTTATGAGCCACAAATGACTGCATTCACTCATACAATCCATCTTCATCAATCTGCAGGTTCTGATTAGCCAGAACATGCTACAAATAGCTCAGAAATGAGTTCTTTGTTAGCAGCATTTTACCCATGAACTAGGTGTAATTCAGGACTTCAGTAATCAGTCATTATTAGTGTTTGCAAGGGTCAAATGTGTTTCAGTGTCGGAGGGAAAATGCTTTATTAAGGCATAATTTGCATCTTCTAATCTTGCGTTTGGAGAGCCATGAATATTTATTAGGCCGAAAGCTTTCGAACCCCATCACATATAAAATAAATTGGGATCTGTTTACAAATAGGTAAGGACATAAACATCCATGTCCAATTTTTTTATATATATTTTTCATTTACCCCTGATTTTTCAGATTTTATCCCCTCATTTACTCATCTTCAATTCCACCCATGTGCCAGGTTTCTCCAGTCACATGATACTGCCAGCACTGGGATGGTGATGGCTAGCACATGCTTCCTCCATGGGACGTGATGACAGCCTCCACCTCTTTTTAAACTGCTACTAACGCAACTGCAATAAACAGTGTGGCTGATTGCCAGTTTCACTGCACAAGCCAACAGACACTTGTACACTATTTGATGAGTGTACACAGACACTATTTGATGAGGGAGGAAGGAAGGGCCATCCTTCCCACCCAGAGCGCAAGGCCAGTTGTGCTCTGTTGGACTCTCGGCAATGGATGACTGTAGCATCATTCGGAATCAAACCTGCAAGCTTCTGATGGTAGGGCCAGAGTTTAGGCCACTGAGCCACTTTTGCTGTTCTCTCTCCCTAAAAGAACAGCAAAGTTTTCTTAGGCAAGATATTGACCCTGTTTACACCTCAAGTTTCATGTGTCTTGAAGTCAGCACCTGATGCAAATGCAGGTGTGCGCATGACGCATTTAAAACCAGTGAAAATTGAAGATTTCAGTCTGGCTGACCAGAGATGCCTTGGACTACCAGTTGAAAATGCACACATACCAAATCTTATGATATGGTATGTGTGAAAAGTCTGGAATCTTGCACAGAATTCAAACGTTTTCATGAGTGAGAAATAATTCAGTAAGATGTTGGAAGAGATTTTTCAAGGCATGTACACCATGTGGGTCGTAGCAGGGTTACAGTTTGTGAAAGAAGTTTTACAGAACCTTTAGGATAGTGCTGTAGGGGCTGTAGGAAAACCTAAAACCGATATGCAATTTACAGTAATCTCTCATTGAGGATTTTTGATAATAGATGCTGCTTGAATTTCACACAACTGCTGTAAAAGTCTTCTTTGTAATGTGGCATATGGCAAAATCTCTGCATGACTGATTGAGCTCATAAAACAGTGGTGGTCTATGTAAATCTGAAGCTATTATCTTCAGTCAAATTGTTGCACTATGCACTATGCTAAGTTCTTGCATTATCATCAGACTGTATGTCTTTAGCTTTTAAGTGCCCATGTTTGAATATGTACCTCTATTTAAATAACAAAGTAAAGCTGGATTGTTGCACAGATTTTCACCAAAGCAACATCTTTAAGATTACATTTTAGCTTTATGGGTTTTATAGATTTATATGGGCGTATTTTGCTGATATGGAGTTTTTATTGTTTAAATAATTTTTTAGTTCAGTTTTTAAAGCTTAAGGCACAACCTAACATTGTCTCAACTGTAACATGGATTTTTTTTTAACATGGATGTTCTCATACTTCTATTGGAACATCATCTGCTATGATGAACTATGACAGACATTGGACAAATACTTCTCAATATTCATTTTAAAGATCATGTTTGTATCATAAATAGTAATCTTTTAATATAGCACAATTTTTAGAAAATTAAACAACAGTAAGAGCTAGCCAGAGTAAAGTGCAGCCTCCACATGGTTGTTTTAATACACTGTTGTGACTGAAGCCCATTTTCACTAGATGCAGTAACAAGGCCACTTGACACTCTTATGTTAATTATTGTAATTGTTTTACACCAGTCACGTCTGCACAAAAATACACTTTGGGTCTATTTGCAATGCTTGACGAGCATGACATGCCAGCAGTTTCTATGTAGAAACAGTATAAAATTCAGTTTTCATTCTATGTCCATAATCCCAAAAGCAGACTTTATTTAGCTTTATTTTGTAGTATAGCAACAGCACTGCGGTAGTGTAAACCTTGAGTCTGTTGATCTGATGAGGGAAATAACTGAGGAGTCAGCAAATGCAAACCACTTTCAGACAGTTTGTGGTTATACTGGAATGTTTTCTACATAAAGATTATTTGGTAGAATAAAATATATATGTCTTCAGGTTCTATTAATGCCAGGGTAAAAAATAAACATGTACAGAAATATTCCTCAGCGGGAATAACGAACGTTGTGGAGCAGTGTAGGTTTGGCATGTGTGAAACTGACTTAAGTTCCCTGATGTAGAAGCTGAAGGAAGTCCACCCTCCACTAAAACTGAAAGTAGGATGACTATGAGAGCTATGAGAACTGCAGACCACCACACATTTTTGTTGGAAGCCTATCTGGTATAAATGCCACAGAATTTCATTGAATTTAATGTATTTGCATTGTTTACCAGACTTTCAAATCAAATTTTAGTGTTTAGTTTAGTGTTTGTATAATAATAATAACATCCATACATGCATTTTCCAACCGCTTCTTCCGTTTCCGGGTCACGGGCCTAAGGCGGGGTACACCCAGGACAGGAGGCCAACCCATTGCAGGGCAACACACAGACAGACAACCATTCATA
>JBBPDA010000081.1:5269911-5280359 GCA_037974385.1 Arnoldichthys spilopterus | reverse complement strand
GCAGTGTAGTGGGACGGTACCTTGCTCAAGGGTACCTCAGTAGTGCCCAGGCCGGGAATTGAACCTGCGACCTTCAGGTCCCAAGTGCAATGTCCTAACCACTAGGCCACCACTGCCTTAGTCAATTTAAAGTTTTAGATGCAGTTTATCCAAAGTCTAAAAACCTGTTTTGTCATTGTATTATGGCACCTACAGAGTGTGAGATTACAACAGTTTTATATGTTTATTGCAAGCTACACTGTGTGACCTGGATCTGTATTGCTTGAGTATGACTTTGAGTTTGATGTGTGTAGTACAATGTTAACAGCTACTGAATTATAGACAAGTCAATATACAATAAAGCGTCATTACTGTGCGTCATCCAGCTGTGCCGCTGTAGTGGTAAACAACTGAGCTTAGCCAGAATTGAATGCTTGCATTGATGAGTGCACATTTTATGCTGCATTTCTATTGGTTGGTTAGTAGATTGTAGCAGTCGTCTCCTAAATTTGTGACACTGTCATCATTTTGTCCCCAGCTATCTTTATGACAATGGCCATCTTTGAACCTCTCTCCTAGTGGATCACCAATTTGGAACCATAACCAGAGACATTGCCACCTTTCTTTCATGATGATCATCACAGAGCACTCTTAGAAGCACCACTGTTTGGGAAACCAAAGCTACCTGTTCTTTTATCTGCAATATAAAGATTTCTTTACATTTTTAACAGCAAAATCCACTTGAAATGTGCAATAAACCAGGTCAAACACTATAGATCCAAATATCTACAGCATTAAAAAGGTAATAATGCAGAAGGATATATCTACCAGGAGACAAGTATTTTTTCTGTAAAGGATAACATCCGCACTAAAGACATTTTAATTCAAAGTGGTTGATAAATAATGTAGCTCATAATTTCACCGGACGAGAAATCTTTCTTGGATTTTATTAATTTAATAGTGCCGCTTATGTGTTCTGCAAGCTTGAAGGTGAGTAGTCTACCTGATAGAATAAGCTGAAGGGCATTCACCGGGTCAGTCTAGCAACTGAGTCCATCACCTCATCTCTGTTTGTTTCATTCACTTTTAGTTTTCTTTATGCTAGGCTTTTTCATGTACAGGTCGTCATGCAGCGGTGGTGTAAAAAAGTGCAGTTGTGCATCGAAAGGTGACAGTTTAGCCTCATTGATTTTGGAATATTTAAATTGTTTATAATATATAATCAAATGCAACGTTTGGTGCCCCTTATAATGCCAACTACAGAGAGCACAAGGTCTGCACATTTAACTAAACAATTATTGTTGATTTCAATAATTTATTTTTAGTATACTGGACATTGCAGCATGTGCATAAGCTAAGGCATGTTTTTCAGTATTCTAGTGACATCAAAAAGCACGTCAACAAATATTGGTCTGAGGCAATGGACAAATATAGACATGTTATGTATCTGTTGATATTTTTTAAGTGAATATTTCCAGATATTGATATGAGATTATAGAACACCTCTACATATGACTATATAATAATATTCAATAGGTACAAATATTGATTCATTATTTTCAGTTTAATATTATCTCACTAGATCATATTGTCTGGTCTACTCCCTCCGATATTATGGGAATTTCTTGCACTAGATTTAGCTTGACAATGGCAATGACATCCTGCCTCTTTTTATTATTTTACTTGATACAAACTTTTGATTTGAACATTGTTTTACATATATATATATATATATATATATATATATATACATAGTTTAAAAAAAAGCAAATATCTTCAGGTTGTGGAACAATTTCAGAATAATGTTCCCCAATAAAAACTGCAAGAAATATCTCACCATCTACAGTATATCATCAAAAGATCCTCAGGTGACACTACATTTAAAACAGGCATGATTCTGTCATGGAAATCACTGCATGGACTCAGGAACACTTAAATGTAAACACAATTCGCTGTGCCATACACAAATGCAGGTTAAAGCTTCATCATTCAAATGAAAAAGCCATATGTGACCATGATCCAGAAACGCCACCATCTTCTTAGGGCCAAAGCTTATTTAAAATGCAGTAAGGCAAAGTGGAAAACTGTTCTGTGTTCAGACGAATCAAAAGCCTTCATCTCTGATGTGGGTGCATTGGTGCTTATGGAACTGGTAGCTCCCACATCTGGACAGACACCATCAATGCCAACAGGTATAAAGAGGTTTTAGAGTAACATATGTTTCCATCCAAGCAACACCTTTTTTAGATAAGGCTTTGCATATTTCAGCAAGGCAATGCTAAACCACATACTGCTATCTTTAACAACAGCATGGCATCGTAGTAGTAGAGTCCAGGTGCTGAACTGGCCTGCCTGCTGTCCTGACCTATTACCAACTGAAAACATTTGGCTTATAATGAAACCAAAAATACAACAAAGAGGACCCAGGATTGTTGAACAGCTAGAATTTCAACAAAAGAAAAGAATGAGTTCATATCCCAAAAGACCGGCAACTGGTCCCCTCAACTCACAGATGTTTCAGACTGTTGTTTAAAGAAGAGAGGATGCTACACAGTGTTAAACGTGCCCTGTTTAAACTTTTTTGAGACGTGTCTCTGCCATCAAATTCAAAAAGACCTTGTTTTTTTTTTTTGCTAAATGGTGCATTTACTTAGTTTGCATTGTTTTTATTTACATTATACACAGCGTCCTAACTTTTGTAAAATTGGGGTTGTACCATATTACATACAAGACTATTGGCCTTTGTGAGCTATGCAGTAGAACACTGCTTCAGCAAGAGGCAGCTATCAAGACCTACTCTTCTAAGCAGCTTGCTGTTTGTTTGTTATTCCCTAATCACTGCTCTGAGAAGTGCAATGAAGTTATCGGACAACTATATGAAAGACGATATTAAAATTCCTCTCGTTAGTTTTCATTTATATTTATTAATGGGAGAGGGCATTTTATTTTTATTGAGGGCAAGATTCTTTAGGGAGGCTTTAAAAGTCAAGGTCACACAATGTCTTATCAGAGGTTGTATGAAAATACCATGTCAGATGTCCTGTCCTAATTGGAAATGCAGATTGGTGGGTTGCAGAGTTCAATTCCATTTTTTTCTCATTATAGACATGAGGCCTGTACTTGCAATCGGCAGTAGCTTTATTATGAAGCCTGTTGGTGTCACTGCGCTTGTGTACGTAATAAAACATACCACAAAACCCAACCAGTCATTCTAACGTTTATGTTCATGACTAAGCAAATGAAGGAGGGAAAAACACAGCAGTAAAATCCTTGCGTGTAAATATATAAAAGCAAATAGGTTTGGAGCTGTAATCCTTGGCATGGATGTGTGTGGATGCGGGGAGCTGAAGTTGTCAGACAGAATTTGAGCGCACTAATCCCAGCAGCAAACACTGCACGCTGCCTCTCACCTCACATGACAGCAAATATAGCAGGAGAAGAAGCTGCTGCTCTGAGACAGTCACATGGAATGTTCAGTGCAGAAGTGCTTCTGGCCAGTTTAAAGCTGTACTCAAGGACACCCCCCACACACCATAGGCAAGATCTATGGTGGAATGAGGTGCCCCACCCCTGCTGTTGGCTCCCCAGGCAATTCCCGATGTTGCTGATGCAAGAACCACCCTTGGGTTGATGGCACAGGGAAAAGAGAGGGTTGCAATGTAGTGAAAAGTGCCTGGGGAGCAGTGTAGTGAACCGGTACGATGGTCAGAAGTGGCACCTGGGTGAGGACTTGAACCTGCAGCCTTCTGCCAGAGTGAGATCCTAACCACTAGGCCACCACTGCCTATCTAAGAACTGTAAAGTTACACATTAACAGTGTGCGCAGTAACTACTGATAACATGCATTTGTTACAGAAAGACTATAGTACTGCAGTTTATGTATGTACATGGTATCTACTTTCATTTACTCCTGTAAAAACACTGAGTGGATTTCTCATCGTTGACCTAATAATTTAGAGAAGATGGCTTGTGGCCACAGGGTTGCTTGTTTAATCCCTGAAACAAGAAGGGAAAATGTGGGTGGGATGAGTGAGTAAAGCTAGATTGCTGTAAGCAGAAGAGGTGGAAATTTGTGAATGCATTGTTGATTTTGTGACATCACAAATTAAGAAAAAGGCTATTTTTTTCAGCTTGTCTTTCCAGTTCTTAGACTGCTTGGACTAGACGGTGGATGTTCTCAAACTACCAATGGTTACATACCTTCAACCTTCAACCTTGTTTATAAAGAACATAAGGAATGGTTCTTTGAGGCTCTCTGATACTCAATTGAATTGTCACTACAGTGACAGTACTCTTCCTTAAGTAAGATTTTGGTTTCCACTTCTGATTTATGCTTGGCCCTTTGTCTCAAGCTGTTCAGCTCATCTGGAGCTTCTTTGGCTTGATGCCTAATTTAATCAGTGAACATTAGACTCGTTAAAATCTCTTTTCACTGTCCAAGCCAGTACTTGTCTTTGATTATTACCCTCGTTTTTTGTAAACATGCTGACATCACCTCCATCCTAACACATGTATTCTTGCTGGACCTTATGTAAAGGCACATGTGGAGTTCCCCACATACAGTAACGGTAGTATCTTTGAAATGTGTTACAGCATATTGCAGCATATTCGGGTCTTTCACTGTCATAAATCATCTGAATCAGCGAATCTGATAGCATACTTTTAGACAAACCTGTTCAGTATGAGGAAATCTCTGCCAAAGATTTTATTTAAATCATTCAGAGGCAGAATTTTGATCTTCCCTGTAAAAGCACATCATAACCGAGCCCGTGCACAACCGCCACCTGAGCGAAAGTCAGTGCCACACAGATCCAGAGTCATTTGCATTTGCGAGTACATCATTGTCTGCTGTCAGCTTATCATATTTGTTGCTTGACCTTTCGTGCCTCCTGTGTCGAGCTGAGCCTTATCGTCATTTGTCAAGCACAGTTCATTACGAGTGAGTCAATGTATCACGCATCAAAGTGCTTTCACCATCCTCCGCCAACTCCTGTAACTCGGTTCTACTCATTTGTAGTGTCTCAAAGCCAAGCCATTCACGCAATCGGGGTCCGCAAGGTGACTTGAGAGAGCCCACCAGTGGACAAGATAATTCCGTGCCATCATCTGTCAAGATACTCCCAACAGCTTTGGATAGTCTGGATAAGCAATAGGGTAATGTGTTTCTCTTCAGTCTTGCTTAAAGGTGCTTAGTCAGTGTGTTGGCTCACCCTGTACCTTAACATGCTCAGAATCATCTGACACACATGGCCCAACCATCATGAGCTTTCAATCCCCAGCAATGCAACAGCCATCGCCAAAGGACTATAAGTGGCCTCATTATTTCTGAGTATGTAGCTAGGTCCTCCTTCTATCCCCATTCCTCCGTGCAGTCCTAGCCAACACAGGTGGCTGATAGTAAGTCTACTCCTCCAAGCATGTTGAGCTGTTATCAGAAGTTTGAAAAGATGATGCAGCTGTTTTCAGGAAGCATATGCTGGACTTCAGCCTCCCAGTTTGATATCATGTGTTATAGCAGGAGACATAGGTGTCATAAAAGAATTGGCCATGAAAAATCTGGGTAAAAATAATTTTTAAAAAGATATGAAATACTGCTGAAAAGTTCAAATAAAAAACTTGAACTGATAAAGAAAATTTACATTCCAAAAACAGTTAAATACATTACTTCTGTCCACTCCTGTAGTCTGTGTAACTCTGTGTCTGCATGAGTCAGTAATCAGATTTTTTGTATATGGTGTATGCACCTCTGCATTTGCCTTAAATCTCATCAATACACTTTACAAACACATTGTAAAAGAGCATGATGGATAAGAAAATGTTATGGCTGATAAAAGGGCTGAACAATTAGGGGAAATTATCCCACTGACTTTTTTTTTTTACCAGTATTTTGTAATTTAAGTGTTATTTTTTTTTACTTTTCAAACAGGCCCTCACTACAAAAGGACATTTTTTTCAGACATGAGGCTTAAATGCTATATGTATTGTGCCAGAGGACCAGTTGTCACAATGTCGATTTGTGCAGGAAGCAAGTGCAGCGAGCGTAAGACATAAAAGGTTTTTATTAAACAAAACGACACACTTACGAACATAAACTGGAAATAAAACAAGAACAACAAGTGGAAACAAGCGAGACTAAGAACATGGACTAAACTACGGCCGAACACACGGGAGACAACATAAATGACTTCAAAGACCAGCACAGACTACGAGAAACACACGAGGTTAAATAGGGAGCATAAACGAGAGACAGCTGACTTGGGAAATGACGAGACACAGCTGTGAGGCGGGGCTAGGGCATGGCTAGACAATGAACACGAGGACATGGGCACATGGCTAACGAAACAAAGCACGGACACGTGGAACACAAGGGGCGTGAGGTTAATTTTTTAATTTTATAAGCATTCCAAACAAATGGTATGTAAGTGCAATGTCATCTATAGTGTTAGAGGGGCCTACTGTCAATCTGATTAGTCTTGCATAGAATCAAAAGATACCACATTATGGTAAAATTGTGTTAAGTAACCTGAGCTCTCATGATGTGTATCTGCACTTTTTTGTAGTTCTGTGTAATGTGCTACTATTGTGTGTTGCACCATGAGACCTGAAGAATGGCATTTTATTGCAATGTAAACTAAAGAATAACATTATACTGAAGAATGGCAATGAATAACAGCTTCACATTGACCTTGAATCAAATCAACTCAAGTACCCAAAGCTAAGTGAAAAAGTTTTTTTTTTATTTTGATGTGCACTCTTTCCTTAATTTTTGTCCTCTTTTGTTTCTCTTTCTTTTTTCTAATTTTCTAATTGTTACAATTTAATTGCTTCCAATGCGTCCAGTAGCTTGGACTCACTACATCACACAATACCACCAACATTGTGAGGGTGAATGCTTGCACCTGCGTCCTCCGACTCACAGGAAGTCCCACCACTAATGAAACATGATTTTTTTAACTGACAAAACTAAGAAGAAAAGATTTTCAATGCTTTTACTTACCAACTTAATTTTATTTTGTAAATACACAAAAATTTAGAATTCGATGCCAGTAACCCAATCAACAAAAGTTGGGATAGAGGTATGTTTACCATTGTGTTTACAACAATTTCAATTTTGCAATTGGACATTTTGTCTATTCTTGCTGAATATAAGACTTCAGCTGCTCAATGATGCATGGTTGCTGTTGTCTGATTCTCCTCCTCAGGAAGCTTCATATATTTTCAGTAGAAGATGGTTTTGTACTGGCAGCAGGTCAATCAAGCACAAACTCTCATCTTCGAAGCCACAGTGTTGTAACCCATGTAGATAGTGATAAAGGATTGTCCTGCTGAAATAAACGTGGACATCCTGGGAAAAGATATTCACAGATGCTGGCTTTTGCACCTTTCGCTAATAGCAATATGGACAGTCGTTTTTATTTTTGGCAGTTTTTTTCTGAAAAAAATGTTGAATTACCTAAATTCTCTGCAATCTTGAATTGAGAAATGTTTCTTTTCTCATAAAGAGGTGAGCCACTCGTTCTTTCATGCAAAGACTGTACCTCTGATGGAGGCTACTTTAATACACAATACACAATACTTCACCTGCAACCAGTTGGCCTGTTAAATTTCTGGTGTTACTTGAATATTCTGTGCATCTTTAAGTCTTATTTTAGCTTAGTGGGACGGTACCTTGCTCAAGGGTACCTCAGTGGTGCCCAGGCCGGGACTCGAACCTGCGACCTTCAGGTCTTAAAGGCAGTGTCCTAACCACTAGGCCACCACTGCCCACAGCATCAAATTCTAAATTTATGCCTATTTATGAAATACAATTAAATTGACTAGTAAAACTATTGAAAATCGTTTCTTTCTTTAGTCAGTTAGATAAAGGTCCATGTGAATTAATGTATCAGAGCATTTTGGAAAACATCCCAACTTTTTTTGGAAACGGGGTTTGGACATCTAAGGCTGCTTCACAAAACTGGTCATCAATCAGGCCTGATGAGCATATAGTCTCTAGATTTTCTTTTTTTGGCAAAAATCCATTTTATAGGTATAGAAGATTTAAAATGGAGATAAGTGCATTGGTTGAAATTTTAAACAAATAGTCCTAAGGACTTTGTTGCTACTCCTGCTTCACTGGGGCTTAGAGCTATCCTTCAACTCTGCTTTAACCTTCACATTGGCCAGTTAGTTCTGGATTATGTAACATACTTAGAGACTGCTTTTAGTTTGTATTCCACACGTCCAGCACTACAGATGGAACTTTTTTGTGTGTGTTTTATCATTCAAAAACACTAGCTGACCTTAACATTGTGTGAAAACCTCAAAGAACCATTACATCTGCTCCAACGTGACATTACCTTACAGTAGAACTTTATATGATTTTCCACTGTTTTGTAGTTACAAGGTTTGTTCCAGCAGCAATAGAATGGAGGATATTCCCAACACCACAGTCAGCATGACTTTTTTTCTGGTTCTAAGTGGGTGGTCCTGCAAAGATAGTACATCCCACATCAGGGATATACAGTTTTATGCAAAAGTTGGAACACCCCAGGTCACATAACATGTTTTAGTTTCACATGCCTGCACTTGTGACCTTTCCATGGTCTGTCTTCACATCTTGAACCTATGAGTGCTGAACAACCCCCCCAACACTGGTTAGGATAAACAGCAGTATTTTTTTCTGCAGGTCTTAGTGTTTTTAAATAAAAATTTATTAAAATGTGTTATTTTGCATAAGACCGTACACTACTGCTGTCTGAAATCACATCATGGGTTATGTTCCTACAGTGGTGCTCTCATCTTGTGTGTGCTAGCATCCAGCAGAAGCGTATGCTGCCTCTATACTGCCTGCGAGTTTGATGGACTTTCAGCTCACTAATATGACAAGCCTTTCACAACTACTCTTCACCCAAGCCTCTGCTATCAAAGAGTAGTACAAAACATTTCTTAGCACTCAGAGATCGTTTTGGTAGCAGTTTTGTTTCTCCTGGACTTTGCCGCAATGAAAGTCAGCCCTTCTGCAGCTCCCAGCCTTAGTGACTATGACACATTAGCGCATATAAAGAGCCGACTAATATTCGCGAGGGAAAGGACATGCTCTGATTTTTGGTGTGTGAAAATAATGTAGCGGTGCAAAAGAAACAGTGCACTAACACAGAAATGTGACAGCTCATATCATGCTCTGCCTTTTTCTCTCAGCCTGGGCAAGTAATGAGCTCGGCCAAGAATAGCGTTATGAATTATGCACATTTTCTAAGGGCTTACTCTTTCAATGATGTGATAGCCTGAAAATTAATAGTGATGTAAACCACAACATCATGCTCTGGAATAAAGAATAAGCACTGGGGTTTAGAGAACTAGTTGTTTTTTGTATTTTTTGTTATTTTTTTTTACTTTTCATTTGACTCCCTTTCTTCATGCAGTGACTCACGTTATTCATTTTTAAAGCCACATTCCCTGAGAGGTTCGTTTGGCCTCTGTTCATGCCTTGTGTGAGAAGACTGTTTATTTATTTACCAAAATCATCTAAGTGGGAAAGAGGGGGGTGTGCTAGCTGGGTGAGAAATCTCATTTTCTGGCAGCATCCCAGAGTACAGAGGAGGACCGCGCTGTCGTGCATTACCGTGGGGAAGGGTGTTCTGGGCAGGGAACAAAGTGTGAACAACTGAACGCCCCCCTTCAATTACAGGCTCAGCACAACTTCTGGATCCAGGAAGTTGTGTGAGAGACAGTGTAGCTGTAGCAAAATGCGAGAACTCCAGGTCTCAGATCTGAGCAACCCTCACAAGTACAAAGGTGTGAATTTGCTACATGGCTATAGTGGACCATAATAGGACCATGCTTCATTTGGCCTCTTTCTCTAGGAGGCAGGTTCTTGTGCACCTGCTGCTCCCAGTATGGCCTTTGCTTGTGTACTTTTTTATTAAAGGGTCTACTATGGATATCCAGAATGTATATACGAGTTTAATGAGGCTTGATACAAGGCAGCCAATCAGAACAATGCACATTTGCATGTATCAGTTTTAAGGGCAAGGTAATAAAAACAGTGGTAAGGGATAAAGAGAGGATGGAGAATTGTCATACAGAAAGAATAAAAAATGCAGAAATTAGACTCTTTAAAACTCAGTGCTGAATTGTCCACCTAATTTGGTAATAACCTGGTGAGTGGTAGGCCTGGGTGAGAAAATAATCTCAGTTTGCATTTCTTTTGCGAGTAACTATAACTGTAACTATAAATTCAGGTCAATAAACTTCAGTTAACTAATTGGAAAAAACACAGAATCACTGTAAAGCAAGCACAATAGCCAATCCAGTACACAAGATAGCAATATGCTTCTTTTTTACTAGAAGTCATCTAGCCATTCATTAGTAACAGCACAACATTTCAGTTGGGAGAGTTTGATGTGGTTGTTTACTGCAGTAGTTTAGGATCTTGGTGTGGTTCTTTACTACAGTAGTTTAGGATCTTGGCGTGTTTATTTACTGCA
>JBBPDA010000081.1:5252967-5268727 GCA_037974385.1 Arnoldichthys spilopterus | reverse complement strand
GAATGCTTGATTGTTGCCTCTGTCCTGGAAGTTGCTTTGGATAAAAGCGTCAGCCAAATGATTAAATGTAAATGTAATGTAAATGTTGATATTATAGGGAGTAAAATGGGCCACAAGTTTGAGAAAACCATCTTGGAAGAACAGGAGATTTTCCCTTGTCATTGATCATTAAGTCAGTTTTAAGGTGTTATGCTAGTTTTGTATGTGTAGGCCCTGCATGTGTGGACTTCTAAAGATATATTCAGTTTGTACTCATTGTATGCCCTGTGCTGATGAACACTTGTGTGTTTTATGCTTGAATAACCTTTTATTTTGTTATTGTTTAAAATATATAACAAAATAATAGAAAAATAGTATTCATAATCATTATTGAAAGATATAACTTTTTAAGCTTTGTCACCAAATCAGCCAGCTCTACATTGATGGGGCTTTTCATGAGACAGTGGTGCTTCTGTTGTTAGTGGAGTGAAATGGTCACGGTTCACATATCCAGAGCAGAGAATCAACCGTCCACACCAGTGGCCAGAAACTCAGCCATGATGATTTGAATACCCTGATTGAGTGGTCTATGAATTGTTGACTCACTGTTTCAGTTCATTACAGCTCTATAGCCTGAACTTACACAAAAAAACATCCTTATAATTTGGCTAGGGATTATTTTAAACAGGCGGCTATTTTAGGCTTTCATCTACAAGCTCAGCATTTGCTGTGTCAGAAGCAGAGCCTGTGTTGCCAAAGTGAGGGATTTTACTCCTTTGCTGTATCATTTTCTTTTTACATGTGGAATGGTAGATGATTGTTTAATAATTCTCTTTCATCAACAAAATAGCAACAGGTTTATTTAGTCCATAATGCTGATGTTTTTTTGTGACAACCAACATGTCATTTATGTATGGAGCAACGCATTACCCATTACCCAGAACTTGTTATTCAAGCATAGTGATGCTGCATGGGGAAATGACTTTCATGCAAAATTAGCTTTAGTGTAGCCATGGTCTTCCCTCTCCTCTTGATTGCAGCCATTGTGCAGATTGTTTGTGGGGTTAGAACTGATGACTATACCTACTATATATTCTTGATTGTGTGGGCTACTGATATGAGCTATTTGACTAGGACTGGAAGGCAGCTGTTGAGCATGTTCCATTGGTGTTTAGGTTCTTTTGGTCAGATTGTTTCCTCACAACCTGGAAAACCTGGAAAACAATGGATACATTTTGAATATGCTGCTTTTGGTTGTGCTGCGGTAATTATGTATTGCACATTGTTTTAATAGTTCACTGCGTCGCCTGCATGGCCAGTCCAACCGTATGATCATCACTAAAAAGTCCTGGAAACTTTTATGTAGAAAAGAGTGTCAATACGTTCATGTGTGCTGAGTTTAACATAATTAAAACTATTCTTGTGCGTTACAATGTGCAAAACTGTTCACTGTACAGGACATGTACTTATTTTCACTTTGAAAGAAAGCTTAAAACATATCTTTTCCTTTAAGCCTTTAACCAGCTAACTTTAATCATTCATTTTGTATTATTATTATTTTATTGTTTTGTGATTTGTACTTTATTTTTTATTTTAAGCTTCTCTCATTTATTTAATTCAATTTTATAATTTATTTTATGCCTTATGTCAATGATTTTTCTTTTTCTTACATTTTTAATGTTGTTATCTATTTGCAGTAAAGCACTTTGAGCTGCATTTTACATGTGAAAGGTGCTAAATAAATACAGTATTATTATTATTATTATTATTATTATTATTATTATGTGTGTGGAAGGGGCGGGAAGTGTCAGGGAATGAGACACCTAATCCTTCCTAAACATTATGACAGAACTCTTGATGGCAGCCTGTAGTGGAGATGAATCTGCTACATTTTCAGTGATGATATAAGCTTGTTGTTCAGATTTAAAGTTTGTGTGTATGTGTATGTGTATGTGCTGGTGTGTGTGTGTGTGTGTGTTTATGTGTATGTGTTTGTCAGTCACAGGTGATGCCTTTATGGAGGGAGAGTAATGGCTGAACCTAGCTGAGCATGTCTCTGTGGTCATTTTGTGTTTTAGGCCACGTTCATCACGCAGACACCTTTACGGCTGCTTTAGATGAGGGAGCTGCTGTGCGTCTTCATTTAAGGGCTGAGGGCCTTTCATTAGCCTCAGTTCGCTCTCATTATTTGCCAAGCTCACTCTGGCTGTAAATCCGGCATCTCGGCCCAGCAAACGGCCCCAAACACAGTAGAGCCGCTTATCAGACACTTCAATTAAAATGACACCAGATCAATGCCATTATCACCAGTCGATACAGCCTCCACATTTTTAATAATGACATGGCAGAGATTTTGTTCATGTGCTGGTGCAGGTCATTATCCTTTTCCCATGAGTTTTGTGTGTGTGTGTGTGTGTTTGATGCAGCAGGACGATTTTCTTCCTAGCAGTAGATTTCCTTATCGTTTTAGTTAAGGTGACCTTCTACCCCCCCCCCCTTTTTTTTTAGCTATGAATGATTATTCACCATCTACATCAACAAGAGAACAGAGCTAAAGAACACATCTCCATGGTAACCAGCCCAAAAGCAGTCATCAGTCTGTCCTCCACAAAAGGTTTTTGCTTATAGTCGAGGAGAACCAGCTGTCCTTAAAGTTAAGCTGTGGTTAAGCTAAAGCAGGGGTCTACCGTACACTTTATACAACTCATTACGTAACAGTACAGCCATGCATGTTGACATAATTTCATTTGAATAAGTAAAGTAAGTGAATATTGGCTTTCATTCGCTGTTGGCAACGTCAGCATCACTGACTGGACTATTGCTTTAAATCCCACCCCAAATGTTTACTTTGCCTCCTGTCAAAGTGTTCAGCTCTGAAGAGGATGTTTTTTTAGTCTCATTTAGACTGTCAGATAAATCTGCCCTCTTTGATTTGTTCAACGCACTGGATACAGTAGATACAGTGTCTGTATTCCAACCCCCTTTAGCCAGTACTTTACTCATATTCACTTCACTCACATTCAGCAGTGACACCAGTACTGTCACAATAAGAGTCTCTTATGACTTTACTGGCAATTGTAAATTCACTGGAAATAATAAAACGCAAAGTTTATTAAATTATTATTAGTAAAATTCTTGCCTGCCACATGGGAAGCCCGGGTTCAATCTAGAGGTAGTAGTAGTAGTAGTAGTAGTAGTAGTAGTATTATTATTATTAGTAGTAGTAGTAGTAGAGGTATTATTAGTAGTAGAGGTATTAGTAGTAGAAGTAGTAGCTGTAGTAGTAGTAGTAGTAGTAGTAGTAGTAGAGGTATTATTATTATTAGTAGTAGTAGTAGAGGTATTATTATTAGTAGTAGTAGTAGTAGAGGTATTAGTAGTAGTAGTAGTGGTAGTTGCTGTAGTAGTAGTGGCTGTTGTAGTTGTAGTAGCAGTAGTAGTAGTAGTAGTAGAGGTA
This sequence comes from Arnoldichthys spilopterus, assembly GCA_037974385.1. Classification (NCBI taxonomy): domain Eukaryota; kingdom Metazoa; phylum Chordata; class Actinopteri; order Characiformes; family Lepidarchidae; genus Arnoldichthys; species Arnoldichthys spilopterus. The sequence continues at coordinate 5,265,291 of JBBPDA010000081.1, read as the reverse complement.
TTATTAGTAGTAGTCGTGGTAGTAGCTGTAGTAGTAGTAGTAGTAGTAGTAGAGGTATTATTAGTAGAAGTAGTGGTAGTAGCTGTAGTAGTAGTGGCTGTTGTAGTTGTAGTAGCAGTAGTAGTAGTAGTAGTAGTAGTAGTAGTAGTAGTAGTAGTAGTAGTATTAGTAGTAGTAGTAGTAGCAGTAGTAGTAGTAGTAGCAGTAGTAGTAGTAGTAGTAGTAGTAGAGGTATTATTAGTAGTCGAGGTTTTATTAGTAGTAGTAAAGGTATTACTAGTAGTAGTGGTAGTAGTAGAAGTATTAGTAGAGGTATTATTATGAGTAGTAGAGGTATTAGTAGTAATAGTAGTAGGTGTAGTAGTACAATACCACCTGACTCATGGTCCCCCTGGTCATTTGAGTTTGAGACCCCAGGGTTAAATAAATAGTTTGCCTTTAAACTGAAAACCTAATTTATCACACACTAGCCTCCAGTTAAGCCAAGTGGTGAATAGCTGTTATACATCACAGAGCAAGAAACATAAGCCACTGCTGAAATACATTTGTCCCACATATAATAGTACTGTGCCATACAGTGTCAGAAACCACATAAGGATGTTTACATAAGGTTACTTAACAAATTGACCCAGTTTGTGGCAAGTGTTTAGGCAGGCAGTTAACACAGTGCTAACCTGGCAAACATTAGATTCCAAACGTGTCTTGGATGACTGACTACAGAGGGAGAGTGTGGAAATGTGTTTTTTGGCTGAATCACTACTTTAACAGACTCACCTGAAGGTGTGAAATTAGGTAAGACCATTCTGGGACATCTTCCCTGTCCCGTGTGCTTCATGTCTTTCTGTTTATCCAGCAGTAAAGTAGGAACCCGCAGAGAATCCCTTATTGAATTTGCTGACATTGCCAGTGTAATTTGTTTGGGGTAAGGTTCCCCAAAAGCAACTAGGGAAGGCAGTCAAATGATAAACTTTCTGGCATCTTCTGATGATTTCAGTGCTGCGGTACTGCTGGGAAACTAGAGTGAAAACAGTGCCAGCGTACAGGGATTTGAGATCTGAAAAATGACAAGCTGGAGTTCATATAACACCCTGTTCAGAATCTTCTGTAAAAATAAATATATAAACAAAGAGTGTTGATTTCAGAGAGCACAGTGTTATCTACACATCAATCACAGTGGAGCTGCCCAGTATGGTCAAAATTAGGGCTGCACCAGTTCCACTTTTTCTCTTTCAATTTATTATTATTTTTTTTTTTTCTAACCCTCATGGTTCATTTTTAGTTCATTTTTTCAATAGTCATCTTTGCTGTGTTTACACTCTGTAAGTATTCAGTTATTACTCAGTTCACTGTGAAATGTTTCAGGTTTTGGTTTTCTTGGAAAGTCCTGTTTTTTCCTCTGATATCTAGTTTGATACAGTTAAGCATGATCTCCCATTGGGTAGGTCTGTGGTTTACATATTAGACTAACCATTACCATTGTCAGGAAAAGTCATAATCAACCATTTACATTTTGATTTAAATTAGTAGTATAAAGGCATTTTTTGTCAAGTACTGCACTTTTGTGAGTTTAGTGGTAAGTTGCTAGGCAACAGTGAAGGTCTGATTACGTAGTGAACTCTAATGTAATGTAAACTCTGAGTTTTCTTATTATCAAAAGTGCTTGTAAAGGTATTGACAGAATTATTACCAAAATCTGATTTTATGCTGTTGTGTCTTATTTGTATGTGCATGTTAACACATTTGCTTCTTTTACTTACAAGGTCAAATATGTTAACGTCTGTTGGGAATCATTTTGAATAAAAACATTTTTATCGCTGTCCAAAAAAAAACATCTCCATTTTCGTTTCTTGATTTTTTTTGTTTCTGTATCAACACAGCAGCTGTCCTTTACATACTTTCACGTTCATTATAAGCAGACCTATGAAAATGCTCCAGCATTGCAGGGTTTTAGATTGGGATCCAATTGCAGAGGAGCTAACTGACACCACTTCCCCACCTGGGGCTCGAACCCATGCAGCAATGTTACAGGTTGAGTGTGCTATGGCTCACGCAAGAGTGAAGGGGGAGGGCATGCTGAGAAACTACACGAGATAGGAGGTCCAGCGCCTAATGCAGGTGAAAAGTACGCCAGCGGAAAACGAGTGGAATGTAAATTGCCATCCACTCACGCAAGATGTAAACATAGTGCGATGTTTGCGTGTGTATGCAGCTAGCCTAGCTTGCTAGGTGTTAGCAGCAAGTTAAGCTCGTCCAGCCCTGGGAGTACTGGTAAGGCAAGGCTCCTGGGCTTAAGGGAAAAGGGAATGGATCTCTAAAAGCAGGCACAGGCCTCACCAGCCAAATCCGGTTAAACCATTGCAAACCTCCCATGCCACACCAGCCCTCTTTTGGGAGTCCATCTCTTACTGATTGCCAGCTCCAGGCATGGGGTCAGCACACCTGCTGCTCATTCTAGAGGGATCTAACTCACAGTTGTACTCAAGTTAGGGTGAAGGGAAAATAAACCCAACAGATGCCCAAAAAAGCCCCACTCACTACCTGTCTGCTGGGGAAACAAGGAGAGGGAGGAGAGCAGGGAGACCCAGTTAATACCCAAAAGCCTGTACCAATTTACCAAAAGGAGTCTCGTGTTTCCTAAGCACCATGCCAGCCACACCTGCCACCAGACAAACATGCTTTTAAGGGCTTTAGCCCAGGTGGCACACACAAGCACTGACTGATGTAACCATGGCGATGCGTCGCCAACACCCCCAGCCAGCCCAACATGGTGCAGCCACGAAGGCAGGACTCACGACCACCCACTGGCAGCTCATCTGGGTGCTAAATGTTACAGCAGCAGAATCACTTGTTTTAATATATTTTCCATTAACTTACATCAGATGTACAGAACAGTTTTGCCTTGTCACATTTCTTTTTTTGAGATACTTATTTTTTCGTGGACAGAAACAATGTAATATCTTTTAGAAGCTTTAGTTGTCTGTGTTTAAAAAAAAACATGTGAGCCAACATAAGCCCTACATAGCTATAAGAAAGACTAAGAAAGATTGAGATTATTCTGTATGTAAAATGACATCAGGCTGCAACTACACATAGCAATTTTACTACAAACACGTAAATATTTAAATGAATAATAACTGTTCAATTTATTTTAAATGTATTGATGAATCACTTGACTTTGTTAATATTTGGACCAAAATACTGCACTCACAGAAACACTCACTTACTGTAGAGCTGTCATAGTAGACACAGCACATAGTTTAAAGCACCGTGATTGGTTAGACTCATTTGCATATTGCAATTTTCTATGAGTAATGTTGCAAAGGCCCATATCATGATATAATTTAACAAGTGAGGCAATTTTTGAAGGCAACATAGTTAGCATTGCAGTGACATAGACTAGCCAGCCTGAATTTCTGAGGTTTTCTGGTGGTCTTTTTTGCAGACAGTACCTGTGCTTTCTGTGACAGCTGTCCAAATTCAACATGAACGAGAAAAAAAATGGCTAACTTTCCCTGCTCTGCTGCTGAGCCACCACTGGACGCATGACACATGGGTACAGTGACACATCAGTTCGTAATAACAAGGCCGTTCAGCATGTCATTTACATAACACAGTGAATCGCAGGAGCAAACCTGTCATCCATCAAGGACATTTACAGCAAACGCTGTCGCGGCAAGGCTCTCTGCATGATCAAAGGCTCCAGTCTCATACTGTTACGTATTAGGACACAAACCTAGCACTTCAGAGGAAGAGTGTTTTTTTCATTCCTAGCAAGTATCAAACAACTCCACTTCAGCCATCAGCCCCGATATTTATTGCATCTTTGGAGCACACAGGAGCCAGACAAATTTACAAATCTAGCTCATGCTGTGCAGCTGAAAGATATGTAGCTCTAACTGGTCCACTTGAACGAGCTGCATAAGTAAAATCTCAGTAAGACCCTGCACAGCTACAGCAAGAGTTCAGATTTAAGACTTGGGTAATTTTCTACAGTGGCCTGATCTGTGCTGTTGCTGTCACTGGCCAGGCATGCACTTGATGATCTTGGGAAAGAAAGACAACTTCACTGTCACATGATGTATGTAGATTAAGTAAACTATTGAATCATATTCGTATTTAATCATATAAAATTTAAAATATCTTGGTTAAATTGGGTTTCTGAAATTGTATTCCTCTGAAATAATTTCCTCAAATGTCATGATAAAAAACTTTTATTCTGATTGGCTTTAAAGAAAGAGTGGGTAGTTTATTGCAACACAAAGACCACAAGCGACCTTATGTATTTTCGAGTCACTGTTAAGCTGGTTTAGTTCACCACGCAGATGGTATGACTCTTAAATGACTGTTTATTACTATGATAGTGTTTATTCAAAATGGACCAAAATATCTGAGGAATGTTTTTAACACCCTGTTGATTTTATGCAACAAAAGGAAAAAATATTTATGTATTTATTTATTACATTTACATTTATTCATTAATGGCTTCCTCCAAGTGAATTTTATGCTGCGCAGGGCATTTTGTGGTCATGGTTTGTGTTCACTTGTCCCTTTAAATGAGTTGCTGCAGTTACAAAATTATTCTGACCTTTATCCTGTAACTACAAAATTCTGTTCTGATGGGAGTGGTCTATGCCTGGATGACAATCCCCCCATCTACAGGGTGCCAGGGGTCATTGAAAGGTTTGATGGGTATAAAAGGTTATCAGATCTCAAGCTAATGTATGGGACATTTTGGAGCAATATGCTAGACAGCATTCTCAACCAGCATCATCAAAACTCAGAGGGAAAATCTTTTGAAATAATTATATTTCATCATTTTAGTTCAGTTGCAGAGACATGTACATTTTATTCCAGAATCTGGTGGCTTGTGGTGGTCCTTAAATTACTCACCCTATTAAGACGCTTATGGTGTTTTTTTCTGGGACTCTCATGATTCTTGATTAAATAAAAATATTTTCAGTTTGCATTCATGACAAATCTGCTTATAGAATACGTTGCCATTTGAATCATTAACAGGGAATCTGTAGGTCATTATAAAGCCATATTCAGCAATCTCAACAGTGTCCACAGAAGGGAGTTTAGATTAGTTATCAGTTTGTATCGTGGACATTATTGAAGGGGAGAAAACCCACACCAGGATTTCACAAATGTGTGAATGCTTAGAGTTACAAATATGTAAAAATAATCTAACAACCCCTAACTACGTAATTAATAATATAACCAATGATGTTATCCATAGTCTTTCCTTTAGTTTATATTCTATAATGTTTGTTGTGATCATGCAATCTATGAATATACATATATACATTATGGATAAGAAGCAAAGAGTCTAAACAGCATTTTTTACCCAAACAATTCATGATACAGTTCATTCTTTTTATAGTGTCTTAGCCAAACCGAGGGATAAAAGTAAATTGGAACAAATTAAATATCTAGAAATACATTAATAAAAACTTCTGTTCTGTCACATTACACATTATGTCACCATGGCAATATGGAAAATAATGGCAGCAGACTGCAGCTAATGAAAACTTCTCAGCCCTTAAATGAAGATGCACAGCAGCTCCCTCATCCCTCAGCCGTAAAGATGTCTGTGTGATGAACGTGGTCTGAAGCGCACACTGACCACAGGGAGATGCTCTGCTAGTTTTAGCCATTACTCTTACTCTATAAAAGCAGCACCTGTGACTGATACTCACACCCACATACACACACACGATCTTAAAATCTGAACAACAAGCTTTCATCATCGTCCAAAGAGTAGCAGATGTATTCATCTCCTCCATCAGGAGCTTCATGGTAATGTGCAAGGCAAAACGTAGGTTGGGCACAGAGCAGAGTGGGACTGAAACTCAGACAAAAACATAAGGGTAAGGGTGTATTCTTTAGGGCCAAGCCAGTCACTGCTGGTTATAATTCTTTGTCAAGCTAAACAAGCTTGCTGGCTAATGCAGTGTGTGTTTAACTTTTCCAATAACCCCAGATGTAGCTGGTCAGCCAAGACAGGCTTGTGTCAGAATGTAGCTTCTTCAGTTCAGCGCTGGAGCTACAGGCCTAACATTGTTCAGAAACTTGAGAAGTCGGTAGTCACCCAAATTGTTTTTGTAAGTCAGAGTGGTTAAGGAATTAGTATGAATTACTATAAGCTGTGTATCCAAGTGCTTTAGACAGCTGGTACTGCTGAGAGAGTTCCAGAATAGATGCACCACTGAGTAAAAGTCCTGATCTCAAATCAGTTACGGTGACAATGAACATTATAAATACAGATAAATCAACAAAGGAAACTTTATATACCAAACATATCTTGACTGGTCAATTACATTTAGTGAGCTAGCTAGCTAGTTGTTTTTAGTTAGTGCTAGCTAACTTGCTAGCGTTAACAATTTACATCAACGCTAACTATAGACCTGACTACAGATGTTTCTTTTGTCCTATTCCTATTGCGTTATCTTGCTAACATTAGGTGACTTGCTAGGTGTCTAGTTAATGCAGTGTAGTTTGTAAGCTTTCATCAGCTGGCAAAGTGTAATGGGTAGAAGTGTTAATTACAAATTTCATCCCAATTTCATCTGATCCGATTATTTTAGCCAAAGGTCCAATATATTTTCCATACCCTAAAATTTGCAGCAAAGACATTCGGTTCAATGCGATTCGGGTGATTCAGTTTAAAACTGGCGTCTGCAGTCAATATTAAATGTGATTAAATGTGATTAATATGATACATTTTCCAACTCACATGCAAACAAATTACAATTTTATTATTAAAAGTCAAGTAAATGAGTCTAGTCCTGAGCAAAAGCAACTCCTCAGTACATTGTAAAATATTTTGTGGAATGAACACAGACATCGATTTATGTGTTATGTCAATGCATCGGATCATGTGATATTTTGGTCAGTGCATTAATACAGATCGATTTATTGTAACACCCCTAGAAATGGGTAATACTGATACATCTGCAGTACACCTGAAGCAAGTACACCACAGCAGGGCAAGAGTCATCTGCCAAACCTGTAAATGAAGCAAACTTACCCCCTTCTGAGCCCATGTCTCTGTATAAGTGATTTTATGAGAAGAAAATGAGCCATACTGAAATACCTCACCGCATTCCAGTTTAGTAGATGTACTCGTCTCACCTGCAGCTGTCGAAGCAACATCTGTAATCAAAGCAGCCCTGAGTAGGAATTGTATAAATTGGGGTCTGATTGTTTCTATTTAACTTAAGCTGCAGGAAAATACTGCTAGTGACAGCACTAGATCCTGACGTCTGTGTATAGCAGATGTGCCCAATAGTGCCCAGCTGAGTTTGGTGATTTGTCTACTTAAACACACCAGGTTTAACTCAACAGCTTAACCGCTGGACACGGCTCCTCCAGGAGCAGCGATGGGCCCAGGTCAATGAATTATTTGCAGTTATGTGCACAGAAATGTCGCAGCTTTTCACCAGACATAAAGAAATCGAAAGGTTAACGTTCATTATAAACTTCCATACATATCAGTCTACCCTCAAGGGGACAAAAATATCTTGCACTTTTTATACACAGAGAAAATACGAGAGAAAAACTTGCGAGAGTACATTCCTAAGCAAACATAAGTTCATCACCAGCCCACTCAGCTATACAGGCATTTCTTATATGTGCTCAGCCAGAGGATGCAGTGGAAGCATTGCGACAGAGCAGGAAGGCAAACTCTGACACATTCACCATGGCTGCAAATATTTTTAAGAGGTCATCTTTAGATATTTACTCCAGCAGCCAGGTGGCTCTTTTGTAAGAGATATGACCGCACTTAAAGCGAAGCTCACCAGCATAAATGGCCGTATGAATTTGATGTAAAGGGCAGTCAAAGACATGACTGGAACCCTGACACTGAATTCAGCAAAACGATTATGCAGATGTTTATTATGCAGGAACATAGAATAAGTGAGTAGACCTTTCGGTAAGGCAGAAGTTTCTAATAGCAGAAAAGTAGGGATAGAGGAGTAGATAAATGTGCACCTGCCCTTTGCTTTACTTTGCATTCTTTACATAATAAGGTGGCAAATAGGGTTCTTTGAAGCAATGACATAGAAGAATCGCTTTTTGAACTATTTTACTGTGTTGTGGATGGCATCCGGTGGCGTAAAATAACAGTTTGACTGACAGGATCTGCTCAATGAAAAAATTCTAATTTAATTTAGTGTTCCATAGATCTCAGACATGTACCCCAACAAGGGCGAACATATTTCTCTTCAAAATATCCATAATAACATTAAAAAATGTTTATTGCTAAAAGTACATTCCTAAGCAAACATTAATGAAAAATCAAGCCATTTAGAAAATGAAAAGGCAAAAGCCTTATTCCTCCTTGGAACATAAAACACTGAAGACAAGTATAATTATTGACAAACTACTAACTGCACCAATTTTCTCAACTGATGAAATGAAATTACGGACATGCTATTTGTAATTACAGTCTCAAAGTACATAAATATGTTTTGTGCAAACTTGTGAGCACCTCTGTCTTATGGCATCTAACATTTGCAAGAAACAGTCATATTTAGGTATGGTCTGTCTAGAAAATAACTTATAACTGTACAATATGCACTTGAGTTCTTAACGTGGCTAAGAGCCCCCTATTTTGACAAGAAAATGCCTGACTTGTAAAATAACCAAAATATCCTGTTTTAGTATGGAGTATATTGAAAATAAAGACTTAAACTTCACAAACTTCACAAACATATTTTCTCACTCTGGGGCTAAAAGTACCTTAAAATAGACCAAAGTAATTTATTATGATTCAGCTAGGCTGTAATTTAAAAAAACTTTTCAAAAAGGCTGACAGCTAGGCAAAAATTTAAAAGACATGTTCCATTTTTAAAAGGTGTTACAGGGGTGTGTTTTTTTAAAAAAAACTGCTTTAAAAGAAACCCTTATGTTTGAGGACGTTACCAGGCTTGTCAGGAGAGCTGCATGTGCTGGTGAAAGTAGCCTTAAGGTTTGGTAATAGCAAGCATTTAGGAGCGACGCAAGGAGAGCAGAATAAGGGCTGAATCGAGCTGTGTGTTCCCCCAGCGCTCACGACCTTGACTGTTATTACAGACTGTTAATCAGCCGAGCCATCACGCTGTTATCTCTCTGTTCCTTCGAGCGTTTACCACAGTCTCTCGTTGGAATTGTACTCGAGTGCAACTAGAAACTATCGCTCTTGCTGTCTCTCTCACTCGTTCTCGCACACACTTGCCTTGGGCTATTTTCCAATGCCAAACATTAGCACTAATCAGACCGTATGAGATGAATACTTAGGCAGCATTAAAGGAATCATTAAAGGATAAAGAGTCAGCGGGTAGTCAGGTTCCTCAAAGGCGCCTGCCGTCCTTTCGTGCTGCAGACAGAGAGTCAGTTGTGAGCCTTTCACCAGCCAAGTCCCATTTCCTCTGCTGTGATCTCTCTCTTCACCTGCGCTGGGAGATCCTCTCGCGGTGAGGGCTGGGAAAGGCCTCAAAGAGACTTTATGAAGAAGACGTAAAAGATGGGGAACAAGAAAGTGAGAGACTGGCAGACTTCCTTGGTTCAATCATGAGCAAAGCATTCCTTTGCCATTGTCTTCCTTCTTGTATGGCCCTATCAGGTCAGAGTTCGCTGTTTGTAGTGCTGGTTGCAGTTAGCACTAAAGTACTGTCTGGAGAGCAGTGCTTGAGCAGAGGGCAGGAAATGAAAGATGAAACAAAGACACCTCAACTCTTCTCTTCAATAATTTTTCTTCTGAATATAAATTTGATTGAGAAGACATTGAAGTGAAAAGTTAAATAGTACTACGCTGAGGTAAACATTGCCAAAAGGTACCTTTTCACTTGCCCAAGCTAACTTTCAATTTGAATTTATTTAAAAATTACATTTTTTTATTCTTTTAAAATTCAGTTTACTTATAAAGTGCTGGGGTTTTTTTACAACTGACTTTGCAGCTTTACAGAATCCTAATGGGCAGTAAAGTGAAAGGGACTTATTTGTCATTGTGAACACATTGTGAACTCTCTAACCTGGAGGAAGAAACCTTGGGAGGAACCAAGACTCCATTTACACATGTGCCATTAGTTAAGCTAACTCAAGCTCAAATACAACATCTTTGCCAAATACAAACAAGAATTCCAAGAACTTCCATGATCAAATCATGCCTGTTTTAGTACAGTGCAATCTTAAGGGCCACAGGCATCCATCCTGATTTTCGTCCTAATCCCTTGCTTCTCAAGATTCTCTGAATCGTTTGATGATATCATGTACTGTAGATGATGAGATATTCAAAGTTTTCACAGCTTTACACTGAGGAACATTATTCTGAAATCGTTTCACAATTTCCTCTGGCCATCTTTACTTATTAGAAACTCTGCCTTTGCTCTTTTTATACGCAGCTATGTTATGTGCAAATGTTCCTCCAGCTATTTCTTTTTAGTAAAACTTATTTTTCCAGCCTTTTGCTGCCCATCCCAAATTTTGTGAGGCAAAATTTTTTTGTGCAAAGTATTAGCATTTTTTTATATAACCAGTTTCATAAAATTGTAGAACAGATTTATTTTTAGGAGTATTTTGGTGAAATATGAACGGCACAGTACTTTCCCCAAATGTAGTCAATTAGCAAATACATGTTTGGAGTCCTTTTACCTTTTTGCACTAGAGCTATGAGGCAAATGTTGCTGACAAACACTTACAGTCAATAGTCACCCACATTATTTCTGTGAAAATATTGCAGCTCAAAACGGCATCCAAAACTTCCATCCATCTGCTCAAACTGCACTCAACTCTTCATTAATTAAGCCACTGACCTTTGGATGTGGTTAAGGACACACCTCACCTGTTAGCATTTTATGTTTTTTGTGGAATGTTTTTAACATGGTGTTAACTGAATATTCTGTAAACTTTTGGCTCATATTTTGCCCTGTCCCAGCGTTTTGTGTGTGTGTTACAAGCATAAACGATGATGATCGAAAACTTACAATCATCTTGTAATGTCTTGTACTGCAATGGTTGAAATGCCTGACATTTTTGCTTTAGCTCTTTGTTCTCCAGCTCTTATGCCATTATTGTACTTGTCAATGGAATTCCTGCCAAGGATCTGCTGCCCACCCATTTCTGCACTGGTTAAATGATGTGTCTAGTGTAGCTAATTACAGGGAGCCAAAAGGCTTTTGGAAAGCACAGATACAACCTTGGGTAGCATTTTTTTTTCATGCACATTTTGAAAGGATTTATTCTGTTTACTGTTTCTAATTACATGTTTCCTGTGAAAGCACTTCATTTACTCTACAATGCCACAAAATTATCCACAAATAAGAACTGAGAAAAGAGACTTTTTGCATCTGTCTTTGTCATTCTAACAAAAACACAAAAAACAAGAGCTTGTCATTTCCCAAGGTTGTGAGATGGAGTATTATAGAGTTCTCAAAGCTGTGTCATTCACCTGAGTGCAGATATAGGTAAACAGAAAGTTACCCAGTCCCGCAAGAGCGCAGTCTTTTTGCCTGATCCTTTATAAATAAAACACTTCTACAGTGAGAGTTTCTGAGAATACTGACTCGAGTACAAAACTTGTAGCAATATCCCCTGAGAGCCAGAGGCACTTCTGAAGCCATAAAGCAGAAACTGTGGGACTCCAGCAATGAAGTGAATAACTCCCAAGAGGACCAGAGTGAAGCCTGTTAATATTTTAACACATCAGCCCTTAAAACCCATCTGTGCCCTTTTTCTGTATATCATGACCACAAGATATTCATACCTTGGCATAGGAAGCAAATGTTTCTAAGAAGCATCATGAACTTACTGATCACGCAGGTCCAGACTTTCAGGTCGCCCTCTCATCAAAAACCTTTTTGGTGGCACCTTTGAAGAAGAAAAATGTTTTTGGTCTTTACATGAACCTACATCAAGGGTTAAAATCATCAAGATTTCTATTCATTTCTCAATCATTTCTATTTCTCTTGAACTGATATAGACCCTTACTAATAAAGCTTTCCTAATGGTGCTTGGCTTGAATATAATCTTTCATTTTAAATATCAGTGCTCTTAATAGGCTTTTTACTTTTTTCACCAACCAAATGCCTATCTACCTGAAAAGTCTGTAGTAATACTCATACTACAAATATTAATAATAATAGATTTAATTTGTCTAAAGCCTTTTCATAGCAGGTTAAAAGACAAAAAATGAATATTATATAAATAATAATACCATACAAGCAGCCATCATAAAAACAGTAGTGCAATTTTAAAAAGTTACAATATAATAATAATAATAATAATAATAATAATAATAGTAATAATAATTCCTCCCAACAACATACAACAGTAATAATAGCA
>JBBPDA010000081.1:5230616-5243659 GCA_037974385.1 Arnoldichthys spilopterus | reverse complement strand
CACCATCTTTTTCTTCCTTGTTCCTTAGTCCTAGCTCTCAGTTTCAATTGAGATTGACTGTATAAAGACAGTACCTGTCACGATTACTGGGTGTTTAAAGGAGGAAGCAATTGCAGCGACGTGAAACAAAAAGGTTTTAATAAAACAAAAAAACAAATACTAAGTACATACACGGAGTTGAAAACACGAAGGAAAGACACAGCGGAACGACCGGGAGACATTTAAGGGAGACAACAGTTGACCAACAAGGTACTGCGCAAAACATGGGGTTTAAATACTGAAGCTACAAACAGAAACAGAAGGTCTGGTATATTCTATGTTTGGTATGCTGCAGGATTAAACTGTTTATTGAAATTTGAGATGTCATACTGTTTATTGCATTATATTTGCATTATGAACAGCTGGGTTGGTTGCAATTGCTGGGAAACAGAAGCTTTTGTGGTTGGTTGCATGGGCCCTGAGATTTCTATGACAACATTCAAAGAACTTTTTCGGTCTAAGCACCGTTATTATTAGAGTATAGGTAGGACAGTCCTACAATTCCACCTACCCAGAGAGAGACTGAAGCGAATCCCGTGCTCATGGACACTAGGTGTGGATAGCTGTTGCATTACGATGGCTCGAGCAATGATGGGACCAGTACAGACAGTTGTGCCACACAAACCTGCCGAAGTAGAACATGATTGGATTGTAAATGTTATTCACTACATAACTGTGTAAAAAGTATGTAATTACTATTTAACACTATGTCAAAACTGCTGTTATTAATGCTATAACAATTTGTCTTTCCTTTATTTACTGGTTTTTAATGGGTCCAATTCCACCTTCCTGCTCCCTTTGCACTAGAACAGTTATTTTCCCCATCTGCAGAACCCACACGTACAGTGGAGCCGTAAGCCATAAACTGTGCTAGATCTCACAGTAAAAATGCAATCATAATACATCTCAGTGCCCCCAGCTTACTCTCCCTCCCCAGCCGATGGACCACGGCACACTAGTCGATACAGTTTTGTCACATCTACTGATGGATAGGCTCTGAAGGGCCGCAGGGGTCAAAGCACACTTCTGCAAATGGAGACGCTCCCATCATACCTTCCCCCTGACCAGTGAGGGGGTGACCTGTAAACAAAGGCTTGAGTCGTACTGCATGCTGTTCAAACAAAGCAGCTAAGAATCTCTACTCACTGTCCGCTTTCCTCTTGAAGATGCAATAGGCATAAACAGCAGAAGTGGCCAGGCGTAGGTGAGAGTCAAGTTTTCAACAGTAATGAAGGTTCGTAGGATTCATTAAAAAACAGAGCAGGATGGTAGACAGGCTGTTGCTCTGACTGGCTGGTTAGTGTTTAGAATTAGTTACTACATGTTGTGTCTTTTCATACACAGACGAATATGTGCCCATCTTTCCATTCACCTCCTTTCCATCCAGAGTTGTGTTTCATATCCTTGTTGTTTAAAGGAAGACCTTATACCTCTAATAAATTAAAGCGTTCTTGACTTGATAATGTATATAAATATATTCTTACTCAATCTGGATGTTTAGGGCATTCAAATGGTCCTTGAGTTTTTACTCAAGGTGGTGTCCAACAACAGTTCAAGAGATCAACCAACCTAACCAGAGTTTAGCTCCAACCCTAATCTAACACACCCAATCCAGCTAATTAAGCCCTCACAGGTGTCTGAATACAAGGGCCAAGTGTGTTAGAGCTGGACTCTCAAGGTTGGTAGATCTTTAAGTCCAGATTTCGGCAAATTAAAGTTAGTAAATAGGCTCTGTGCTGTTGTCTGCATGTATATCGCCCACAGCATGTGTGTCCTTGTCCTGCCTTGATAAAATACAACGGTCACTTAAATGTATGAGTGATTCAAGTTGAACGATGCAGTTTAAACAGCAAGTTAGAGAGTTGACGCTAAGCAACCAATGTTGTAACAGTAATGGACCATGAGCCATGTTGGAGAGTATGCCCTGTTAGGTCACATATAACAATTGAAAAAAAAATTAAAATCTTAATTTCCCAAGGGGAATTTTTTGTCGAGCATACACTTGGAGCAAGGGACAGCCACAGGGCTAAAGGAACAGTAGGGGGTTAGGTGCCCTGCTCAAGGCCACTTCAGTCATGGCTCTTCCTGCTGGTTCTGGGAACCAGGGACCCTTTGCTCACAAACCTTTTCTCTCTAATCTTAAGGCCATGGCTTCCCCTAAGTCCTTGAATTTTGAAATGAAAATTGGACATGAAAAGTCCTTGAAAGTCATTGAATGTGATGTGTAGGAAGGGGTGTGTAAGGGTTGGCGCCCGGACGGCGCGTCACCATGGTTACGGCAATCATGCTTATGTGTTTCACCTGGGCCAAAGGCTTTTAACGCTGGTTGCCAGGCTGGGTGGCGCGCGGTCCTTAGCTAAAGTCCTGTTGGCTGGTGTGGCTGCTTGCCTTAGCCACACCGGACTCGCGCCGGTAATTTGGTAAAGGTTCTGGGTTTTAACTCAGGGTCTCCCTTTCCTCCCCCCTTTTCCTGTTTGCCCTAGCAGAGAGGTCTGAGCAAGGCTCAAGTGGCCGTCAGCTGGGGAAACTTTTATTTCCTCAACTCGAGTCCGCCTGCGGCTCCATTCGCAGCCGCAGGTTGGCAGAGGGCCTGTGTCTGGCCCTCTGAGGATCCCTCTCCCGTGTTACCATCTCGCGGGCTAGGCTAACCGCTACACGTGTAGCCTTCAACACAGCTTGTTTACGTTTTGCGCCAGCGGAAGACGGTGTAAACCCACCCGCAAATTTCCACCTGTATTCAGCCAGGGCCAATCAACTTGTCTAGTCTCGCAAAGCGCGCCTCCCTTCTTCGCTGAAGCAACGAGGGAGGTGTGTCCCCTTACTGCCACCCTGCGGTTGGGCTCTGTAACAACTCCCATGTCTGCCGCCATGCAGATACGTTACAGGGTGCAAACCCCCTTCTGGCAGTGTGAGTTTTTCACTGATGTCTTATGTTTCTACTTTTTGTGTGTATTAATGTGTTTTATGACTTTATGTCAAGGTATTGTGGAACATTTCTGTTGGTCCATTCATCATGTTCACACAGTGTAAATGGCAGTTTGACTTTTTAAGCCGTGTAAGGAATAGAAATGAAAAGAAGAATAAAGGGTTATAAGGGTTTTTCTTATGACAGCAATGATGCGAGTAATCAGGATAACAACAGCCAACAGTGGGTTTCTTGTTTTGTTTTGTTTTTTGTTACTGTTTTTTTGTACTCGTTGGAACCTGTGACCAAACATGGGAAAGCATCGGCAACAAGCCAGGGAGCCCGCAAGTGAGGGTTGCCTTGGAAACCACACATTCAAAAATAGAGCAGGAGGGGAAACGGACTGCAGGGAGGCTGTGTATAAATGATGTGACTGGGGATGTCTTGATGTCTGTCTATATGAAGAAGCCGTTTCAGCCAAGGAATAAACAGACTTCCCCATCCTGGTCCCGACTGACCGTCACTGGAATGCAGAGTAAAGTCTGTTGAAGTGCTGCAGGCCTTTCAGGACAGAAAACACTTTGCAAGTTCAGGGCAAAAACAGCTTATTAGATTTGATTTCAGAGCTGCAGCACCATTCATTTTTCTGCACCAAAGCAGACAGTAAATGAACCCACGAGGCTCAACCCAAACATCCACACAGCTTCTTCTGTAGTCATTTTAAGCACGTTCAGGTGCTTTCCAGTCACTGTCATAGTATCTCCTGTTTCGCAACTGTGGAGGAACTGAGTGTGAAAGACCGAGAAAGTCTCACAATGAAAATACTGTCAATCATTTCAAGTCCTATATTCAAGACTTGTTAACTGTTAAACATCGCTTGTTAGCTGCTAGATGATAAATCTAACACAATTTGATGTAAAACTGACATTTTAGCTTAATTTTATGGTTTATCTCTATATAGCACATTGAACAACCTTTGTGTATGATGTTAACTGCTTGTTGTTAACTGATTAGTGTTATCAAAAATATCGACATATTAATACTGAAACATTTAACAAGATGTTTCATCATACTATTGTACTAATAAATGTTTTCAACCAGCCTTGCCCTATCCTTTGGCATATTCTTAAATAGCAGGTTTTCATAAAACACATAATGAAACCCTCAGCATATAGTTGTGGCAACTCTACACTCCCCGTGTTCACTAAAAATAAAAATTTTATCTATTAAAGTTAATTTCTCCCATGCTTCTATGTTTGCATGGCTTCTGTGAACATGAGCCTCATTTGAGATTGGACTCCTCTTGTGTTTTGAATGGGGCACAATAACACGCTTTTATACAACTGCACTACCTCACTAGGATTTTTTATTACTGTAAAATTTATTTTTCTGTTTACAGGTGGTAATCACTGTTGTACATGTTTATGTAACTGACTTTTAAAAACCCCTGTGTAAAATTTCTCTAAAGAAAAATCTTGTTTTTTAAATTGCCTTTGGTATTAAAAATGGTATGTATCATGATGATATGACTATCATGTACAATAACATACATGATAAATGTAAAGCTATCAGGCATAACATTGAAACTACCTACCTTATATTAAGTAGGTCCCCAATGCTGCTGAAACAGCTCTGACTGTGGTGAACTGTGTATTCTGACACCTTTCTCTCAGAGTAAGCATTCACTTCTTAAACCACAGTAGCTCTGCTGTGGGATTGGACCAGACAGGTTAGCCTTCAATCCCCACATGCATTAGTCAGCGTTGGGTGCCCATAACCCTTTTTCATCAATTTCAAGAATTGACTTCTATCACACCTTCATGACAGGTGACATTACAATGAGTAGTCAATGTTATTCAGGTTACCTGTTAGTGGCTGATCAATGTACTTTGCTCTATCATATTTTGTAAGTCTTTTGTCTGAAAGGGTAGGAAATTAGGTCACAGATCTTTAGCACTGGCAAGGTATGCACCTATAGACTAAATAATCTGCAGTGTCAATATGATGGATAATATATATAAAAAAAGTATAATTTTTATTTCATATATTTAGAACTATAAGGATTTCTAAATGAAAGAGTTGAAAAAAGCTTAGCTAGCAATCTCTAGGGGGTTTTGCCGGGGCAGGATTGGAGCTGATTGTGTTTGGTGGGGGGTTATAGGTAAATTGTCATAGCCTGATGACACCAAAATACAGATGACAGATATTTAAATAAAGTTATCTATAAAACTGACAAAAACAGAGCAGATGACTGCTACTACTGTTTATAGTTATGCTTAGAACTTCAGTCCATTTTTTAATACTAGTTTGTGTAGTGATAATTGGTACAGTGTATGCTTTTAGTACTTGTTAGCATTAGTGTCATAGCACCAATCGAAAAACTGAAGAACCAAACTTCAGACACTATACGTCATGTTTAATTACATTTGTAAAATTGATTTCTTGCCAGACTGTTATTTCAAAACCAGTGCTGTCATCTGCATCTACTACTGTGAAACCGGGGGTGCATCAATTTATACTTTTCTTGTAGAAAAAAAGAGAGCATATAACCTTTGCCCAAGACACAAGGACACACACACATGCACACACCTCTACCCATGGCCCGAGTGTGAGTGTACATGTTGCTTCTTGGCCTGCTTTGTGGTTTGCATCTCGAGTATGACTGCTTAGACATGATTCACAAATTGCTAGTGTCTGGCTTACCAATTATAAGTGATTGGCAGGAGAGAGAGGCAGCAGCAGTGGGCTGAAGCCCCCAGGCTGTTTACACATCTACCCAGACTTTTCTGTTGCACTCCTACTGCAAAGAGAGAGAGAGAGAGAGAGAGAGAGAGAGAGAGAGAGAGAGAGAGAGAGAGAGGAAGGAGTAATTTGTCTATGATGAGGACCAAAGCTTTATAGCATTTTAAGGTAAACCATGACACAAAGGAATTAAAGGAGGAACATTTGACAAAAGTGTATTCAACCTTCAAACAGTGTAAAATTAGGTAAACATCACTCACGGGCATTGTCATGTAAAATCTCCAGGGCTACAGATGCCAAGATAAAGTAAAAACGGAAAGGACTCTCATATTAAAGCATTTCCCACTAATAATGGACTAATGGGACTAATATTAAAGGCTCTCTTATTTATCACAAATTCAGTGCAAATGTTTTTGCTAGGAGTGCAATAAGGACAACATTTTAAAAATAGTAACAGAACAAATGCACTGTGTAACGGTCAACGCGTAAGGCTGCCAAAATTGAGCATATAGTCTCTGGTGGCCCAAGGGCCAATAGACAATTTGGCTAGCTACCAACTCATTAGCTTTCAGTTTTGCATGTTGCTAGTATATGGATCAGCCATAACATTAAAACCACATACCTAGGTGTAGATTTGTGTAACAGACACCCCTCCCCCCCTTTAAGGGTCCAAAGACCTCAAAAAGTGTGCTGCTGTATCTGGCACCAGTTAGTTAGCAGCAGATCCTTTAATTCATGTCAATTGTGATTTGAGGCCTCCACTGATCAGGCTAGTTTGTTCAGCAGTTCTCACAGATGCACACTGTAGTTTTTTTTGGCAGGAACAGCATGTGCCGCATGCACCAAGTTCAGACATCTTTCTAGCATAGCCTATTCTGAGGGATTAGACCAGACAGGCTATCCTTTGCTCCCCTCCTGCTTCTAGAAGCCTTATACTACAAGATAAGATATAATAAAAAGAACATTTTTAATCCTGGGGGAAATTCCTGTGCCTTTTAGATGCTCAGTGCAACAAAGGTAGAAACAGCAGAAACACTATAGTAAAGATACATTTAAAAAAATTATTAAAAAATAAAGCAGCCACATGAAGTTCACATATAGAACAGGTTAACTTATACACCCATTAGCCTATCACTGGTTCATCAGCTGACCATCCTTGGACCACATTTGGTAGATCCTAATCATTGTGGCTAATCTTGTGTCTGATCGGTGTATGTGTATATAAGAATATGTGTATATAAGCATTTGTTGCTGCAGTGTTGCAGTGTTCTGCCATCTGGCACAGGAACCTTTCACAACCATAGTTTGTATGACTGGGAACCAGTTTGAGAAGCTGAGTAGCCGCAGTGTAGTGTCACTCTGATGGACAGCCCAGGAAACATCAGAGCCACAGAAAACATATATGTCAAAAAAGTACAAAAACAAAAAATGGAAACTGGTGCAAAGCAGCAGCTATACTGCCCCAGTGTACTTACACCAGATCATGCACACACGATACACTCTGGACGAACAAGAAAGACCAGCTATGGATTTACCTCCGACACACTCATCTCTTTATCCATGGTGTGATTGAGGGGTATATCCATCTTTTGCTCCTGAGCTACTACAAACAAAGCTAACTCAACAAGAGAAACAGGGCACAAAATATAGAGAGACCACAAGAGTAAATGCAGGAGAGTGTGTGAAATCTACTACCTTAAAAATCAATTATTAGAAAACCAACCCAATTAATGGAAAATTGGTGGAAACCGGAAATTGTCCAATACTTTCCTTATATATCACTTCTCTGCCTTTAAACTCAGTCAAATAATATTCTTCACCTTCTTTTGTCTATGTGTTCTCTTTGCTACGTGTGACAGCATTGTGAATCCAGCACCTGTTTTAGTCGATCTTGTGGACTTCGTTCACATGCTTAATATCCTTAAATATACTTATTATATATGACGTAACAAAACATGGAAGAGTTAGCGAAAATGTATTATGCTGTGTAACCATATGCCATCTCAGTGGAAAACACATTTCTCTTAAGAGTGTCAGCAGAAATAAAGCATCTCTCAATATTATGAATGAAAGGACACTCATTACTCATATATGAATTTCAGACAATGTTCAATGAATCAAGTCAGGACATGGTCCAGAGCTGCCCTTTCACACACGCAGCACACAGAAGGCTCTCACA
Source organism: Arnoldichthys spilopterus (assembly GCA_037974385.1). Lineage (NCBI taxonomy): Eukaryota > Metazoa > Chordata > Actinopteri > Characiformes > Lepidarchidae > Arnoldichthys > Arnoldichthys spilopterus. The sequence continues at coordinate 5,235,794 of JBBPDA010000081.1, read as the reverse complement.
TACACTACAATCCTGATTTGGTGATTGGTGGCACTTTAGTAGAGCACACAGGATGCAGATGATGTGATCATATAGCCGGTCTGTATGAAAAACTACATCTTTTACATTTCATGAATTAATTTAAATATTCTGTTGTTTGGATTTCTGACTCTCATCTTTCCAGTTAGACATTTTTGCTGGCAACCCTTGTTTTTCATCCTCAGATGTTTTGTTTTCTTCCAGTTTCACACCAATCACAAAAACATCATCAACACGCCCCTCACTTGCTGTGAAGTCTTTGGACAATGACCTGCTCCATTCACATATAGACTCAATTGGACAATGAACTGGCAGGGTAAAGTCCATTGTTTGGTCCAGCTGATTTTTACATTTGCATTCTCACACATAAATCTCCTAATGTCTAGAAAAGTGCAGGCCTGTAACACGTGTCTGAAAGGGGATTTAGAAAACTCCTTCTGAACTAAATAACTGCTGAAAGAACTTTCAGTGCTGTAAAAGAAATGCACTTTCATGCGTAAGTATTTCTGAGTAAAACAGAGGTGAAATGGGTTAAGTCGTGCATTATTATTTCGATCAGTGGGAGAAAATCAGAGGGTTCTTTCTTAGGAGCTGAAATTTAGAAAAAAGAAAAAAAATGCTGAAATCAGGATGAGAAGTAAGAGAGATTGCAAGGAGATTTTACATAAATCTTTTTTTTTCTAGGATGGCATGAGTACACATTCACTTTTGGCTCCTGTAATAACAAAAATAGTGATATAAACAGACCGGCGCTGTTTATCACTCACACTACACCTGTGAATCCTTAGTAAACCACCCTGAGCAAAACACGCAGCTCATGACATCAATTTATTAAGTGGTACAGCAGAAGCGTTGGGTGTAGTTTTGGAAGACTATATGAGAGAGCATTCAGTGTCTGAGAACCACTTAATAATTATGAAATCCAAAGATAAAGGAAAGCCCACACTGAGCTGTATGTCTGATGCACCTCACCACCACAGGCCACCACTACTCAGTGTTGTCAGACCACATCATTTACAGGAGAAATCCTGGTAGTCAGTGACAATTTAGTGGTGAAAAGCATCGTATATTTTTCAATTTTATTTTGTAACACAATCATAAGTCCTTCCGAATACTTTAAGATAATACAATATAGCCTAAAGGGGTTATGCAACTTTCTTGGCCTGCGGGACCCACTTCAGGTAGTGTCACAGTCTAGTGTGTGTGTCAGATGAAGGGTAACACTGATAAAAATAAGATAGCACCCATTTTTATCAATGGGTGCTAGAGAAGCTGGACAAAGGACAGTGATTTGACAGTACAAATCAGAGCATTAATGCAATAATTGTCACTATAAAAAAATCTTGTTTTTGTATTTTAATATTTAATTTATTATGTATTAAATTATTAGTAGTAGTAGTTCCCAGCCACCAGACTGCATTATAATCCATCATATCATTCTTCTCATCTAAGCGTTCCCTTGCTCCTAGCTAACCTGACGACTGTTCAGTTACTGCTGCAAAGCTGTCTTTTTCTGTTGAGTTGACAGCTCCTTTTAAAAAGCAATTTCATTTCTTTGGTCACTGTCAAACAAACAACTCACAACAACTCATCTGTAGCCTGTTTTCTCAATATTCCTCCACCTTTCAGTCGACACTCAATTATACAGAAGTGTACCATTTAGCCCACACGGCGTGACCAAATGTTAGCACTTCTTTATAAGAGCAAATCAATGAAACATTACCAGAAATTAAGTATAAATGCTTTACATAAAAAACACCTGCTACTATATTACAAAAGAAATTAATATATACATATTAATATGTACCTCCATTTCTAAAACATACAGTCCATAAAAAGTCTAACTATAAATTTACAGCTTTTCAGTACCCTTTTTACTTCTCTGTGTTTTGTGTGCATCAGTTCTGACATTACATTTGTCAGAACTGTTGCACCATGTACCATAATTATGAAAATAAATGCTTTTAGATAAAAAAAACTTCAGTGAAACCTTGATATACTCTTTACTGTGCAATCTTTGAGGAGGCTCTGAGTCCAAGAATTTCATTGCTGGTAATGATGTGTCATTGTTACCTGTATATGACAATAAACTTGAACTTGATATACAAATTCCATTTCTGGTTGGAATTTAACATAAAATGTAATAAAAATAAGAATGTTTTTTTGTCCAATGAAGAATGTCCAATGTTTTCACTGATCAACTTAAATGTAGTTTAAAAAAAATAAACAAATTTAGAATTTGACGCCTGTAACACACTCAAGAAAAAAGTTGGGACAGAGTAAAACAAGAGTTTATAGAGTATCCAAGTTATGATGTTTTGAAACATTCCACACTAAACATGTGAGCTGGTACAGAAGCATAATTTGGTATAATATAGCATCCATCAAAGACTCTAGTCTCTGCAAGCAAAGATGGGTCACGGCACAGTGCTAAAGGTTGGAGTTTATAGAATTTTCTCTACTTCTACTTCCTATTAGGACTGTAAAACTAATAAGTATAAATATTATTTGTGTAGTAACTGATTGCATTTGTCCTACATGTAAATTTGAGTCTTCAGAAGGTGTTTTTTCATTTAAAAAGCTATACATGTTGCCATAGTTACTATCTATGAGTGGATAGATCAAGTGTCATCAGAGTGAGTTCATACTTTCAGTAATTTTGTACCTTTTCTTCCTTTATTGATTGATAAGCTCACATTAACCTGACAATTATTTCCGTAGACTGAATGCAGTTATCACCAACATCTCTTGAGAGCAACAGTGGCTACATCTCAGAATCAGAAAACTTTATTGATCCTGGAGGAAATCGTTTGTCGGAACATGTGTGCTACATGGCTTGCGCCTGTGCACATGTCCAACCCAATGACTGTACATATCATGTAAATTACATATACAGTCAGAGGTTCCAACTTTGCGATTGCGGCCTCTCACTCTTGTTCTAACAGTGTGTGGAATATTTTTACAGAGGAGGCTCTCATAGGAAACTGTGACTTTCCACATTTGCTTATGTTAGTTTGCTGCTCATTGATTTGTCCACTGCACAGTCTAGTGTCTGCTTAAGTACTGCCTAAAAAGACTGAATGAGTTAAGCAACATTCACAGCTTCTATTAAAGCAACATATAGAGCACAAGCAGCTGAGCTTCATCCTGCAGGACCAAACAATGAAGCTGTGTTAACTTTATTTTAAAAAAATGTTTTATGTAAAAATAAAGTTAACACATTATTATTAGCATGTTAACTTTTAACCCTACTTTCTGTTTATACTTGAACTGATATATGAACTGATGATGCTAAATATATCACCTTAAAAACCTTTTTAAACCTGTATTTCAAGGGTCAAAGAAAAGAATGAACCTTATTTTTAAAAAATAGTGGCATTAATGAGGGATTATTCATATTAATGTGTTGTTACTAATATTAACTGTGATAACTCTGTTTCTTACAAATGCTTTGTGCTGATACAATCACATGAATTGGACATTGTTGAATTTTTCAACATATTTCAACAAGCCCAATTTTCACCTTCTTTAATACAGTGGCTACAGATAAAGATGATTATATCTGAACAAGAAAAAGTACAGAGAATTGAGTATATAGATATTGGCCTCAGAAGCTAGAATTGCCGCCTTTAGCAGGAATTACATCTTGCAGGCATTTTGCATAATTGTCTCTGACATTGGCTTGCAGAAATTGTGGACCATTTTTTTCATGCAAAATGTCTTCAGTTGAGTTTAATAAGTTTGAGTGTTATGTACTGATTTCAGTGGGGTTCAGAAACACATCTTCATTATTTTTTAGCCATTCCTTGTTGGATTTGCTAGTGTGCTCAGTATCAGTATCCAGTCAAAAGGTTCACCTCCCGTTCAACCTGAACTTTTGAAGAGATGGCCTTACATTATCTTCCTGTACTCTTTAATGTGATGTAGAATTCATAGCTGAATCAATAGACAACTCCAAGCTGTTTATTTACCACTACGCCTCATAACTGTTATAGGGTTCTCCTGAAAATAATTTTTTGGTTTATACCACACATGTGTACTGATACTGTGGACAAACATCTCTAGCTACATGATTCCAAAATGCCTGGTGTTTGCCTATTTGTTTTGGCATATAGTAGTTTTGCTCTAATGTTCTTTTTGGAAAGCAAAGGTGTTTCATGACATACCTCCTATGCGTGTCAAGTTTGTCCAGTTTCTTTCTGATTGTAGACGTATACATTTTCACACCGTTTTCACACAAGAATTACCAGCTGATGCTGTGATGAAAGTGTGGGGTTCTTTGAGACAAATTTTTGCATCAAACATCATTGGCATCCATAACTTTTTTTTGCCTAAAGGCCTTAGAGAGTTCTGTAGGTCCTGACATGATCACACCAAACACTTCAGCTGTCACGATTTGTGGGTGTTTGGCAGCAAATGCAGGCAGGACTGGAGTAAATGGGGTTTATTGAAATACAACAAAGACACAGTCAGGGCAATCAAGGCAAGACAATGAAAAAAGACAAGACTAGGAACAACAGCTATGCATAAAGGTATGAATCACAGGACTAGGATATAAGTTTATAACAGGACATGGAATCACGGAAGAAAACAAGACTAGCACGACATTGGACAACAGTATACAACAGAAGACCGACCACGACTAGGAGAACACACAAGGGTTTTAAAGGGACACATAATGACGCACAGCTGACAGAGGAAGTGAGGGCACACAAGACTCAGCTGTGGTGCGGGGCTAAGGCATGAACACAACAGACACACATGGCACAACACGAACACATGACAAGGGGAACATGTGTGACAAACGTTACATCAATAGCAAACACCAGACCCTGGATAATTAAAAATGCAAATTAAAATGCAAATTTCCCATTTGTGGGACTGATAAAGGGTTATCTTATCTTTAAATAATACCAGTTCCACCTATAGTAGGTTCTTATCAATGGCTCTCAAACTGGAAAACCTGGTTCAAATTTTTTAGACTTTTTAAATGATGTAAATGACTTCAAAATGTCAATTTAATGTGCTTTTTGTTGAAGTATAATCACCTTTATCTGTAAATATTTCAAATAGATTCTTTTGCTTGTTCAAATATGTTAAATATGTTAAATATGGTCAATTGTCATGGGGCATGCTTACTTTTTACCTTACTCATTATAT
>JBBPDA010000081.1:5201958-5230516 GCA_037974385.1 Arnoldichthys spilopterus | reverse complement strand
TTGTTCAAATATGTTAAATATGTTAAATATGGTCAATTGTCATGGGGCATGCTTACTTTTTACCTTACTCATTATATATTACTCTGTTACTATTTACTGAACTTTGTTCTCATTGCAGTCTGAGCTTTTAATTGATGGTGTAGGTCTATGAGTGATTGAGTATATTTACTTAATTTACATTGTTTAAAATTTAAATGCATTGCCTTGACATATTTCTCCTCTCTCTCGCTCTTTCTCTGAAAAGTGAAAGTGACTTGTCTGTCATTGTGAACACACTCAATCACACAAAGTGCACCACAGCGAAATGTGACCTCTGCATTTAACCCATCACATGTGCACAAGTGTAGTGGTATGCTATCTTGCTCAATGGTACCTAAATGTACCTATTGTCTGATTTATAGAAATTATTGACCTTTAAGCATATATTTTGAATAAACTGTAGTTATGGTTAAATTCATATAATGGTTTATATACTCTGTTAATTCACCAAGATCTGCCTTTTGCTCCAGTGACCTTAAAACAATACTGTACCTAGTTTCAACCCAATTATCTACTTTGCTTGTATGTGAATCCCATATGTGTACACATTCTCTCTTTATTAGGCCTTTATGGCCTTTGTGCAGCTAAGCAGATTGATTTAGCTAAATATGCAGAATGTATCAAAGTTTGAACCATGGTATATTTGCCACTTTGTTTGGCAAGTTCTGTGTCTTCCTTTGTAAGATAAATGTTGCTGTTTGGGTGATTTCTCATGGACATTTATTACCGTACTATTTTCTGACTACACCTCTCTCCATGGCTGCTTATTGCCTGCTGAGCTGTCTAACAGAAGCCAGTAAACTCTTAATGAACGATGATGAAATCATCCTGAAACACCAGAGTCTCTTAGTGAGTTAGTGGAGGCAGGTTATTCATTATAATAAATTCAATGAGAGCAAATAGGATAATAAAAGTACCAGGCCAATGTTGTCAGTTTTCAAAGTACTCGGACATTGCATAGCAGTGGAAGACCATCTGCAGGCTTAAGCACAGTGTTTTTGCACAAGCAGGTGGAAGTTTCTTCTAGAGAAATAGTTAATTACTTCACAAAATGTGACTCCACCATAGTTAATTATGTATGATTAAGTTGTGTAGGGAATGTTTTTAGTGGTTTGCTTGGCTTTATACCTAAAATTTTTGGATCAAAGGGGAATTCTAACAGCTTTTGAAATTTCTGCATACCTTTTTAAAATTAAAATGTAAGTCATTAGACGGCTTTGAGAGAGAAACTTACAGATAAAGGTGGGGTCATGATATTTTAAATATTCAAATATTCATTAAAAAAGTCAAATTAAGGCAATCATTTTAAAAAAGAATATTATTTAAATACACAAATATTGTTTAAAAAATAAATTTTGCCACAAGGTGGTAGTAATACATCCAAAAGCTGTTTGCCAATTGCCAATGTGTGAATTTATGTAGATTGGGTGTAGATGAAGATTATTTAAATAGTTGCTATTAAATATCCATGGTATTTTTTTCTTGAAAGGCCCATTTCTAATAGTAACCAGCAGATATTTAACAAAATGATGATAACTACACTGCCTGATGTCTGATGCTTTGTATTACATTATTTTTGAAGTACGATTTAGATTTAAAAATGTGTTGTTTTTTTTATTCATTAATGGAGAAGAAAATAAGGAGTGAACTTCAATACTGAAGCGTAAACTAGCCAATCAGATTTCAGGATTGTAGCAGGTAATCAGAAGACATACATCAACTTCACAGTGCGAAGACAGAAACCCAGTAGTCAGTCAGTGGACAGTATTCAAGTAGTTATACAGGAGTGCAAGAGATATTCAAATTGCCATTGAGGATAGAGAATGTAACTAACCATTCAAGTTGTATGTTTCCTGTAGCCAACCAAGTTGCAGGATTCAACAAGCCAATCAGATTCAATTAGCTAACCAAAGAACAGGATTCCAGAAACCAATCACATTGCATTATTTCAGTTGCCGGTCAAACTGAACTCAGAAATTAGACATTCAGATTGAAGGAGTCCATCAGAGTGCTGGGTTCAGCTAGCCAAACAAAAGCTAATATGCATGAAAGAACTTAGTGAACCAGTAAACCTACAAGAATTCAGTAGTAATCTGGTGTGTAAGATCAGACTGTATTATTCAGCTAGCCAATCAGAATGTATGATTCAACAGTTAATTTGACAGATTTTACAAGCGAGACTTTCTCAGGTGCGTCATTACTTTTATGCAGCAACCAAATAACAAGTAAACATACTGAACGATGATAAATTAGAAAAAACAGCTTGAGGAAGAATGGGGGGCTGTGTAATGGCACGCAGGTGTGAGCTGGTGTTATTTGTGGCTGTCCACTGAATCGGGAACATCGGGAGGATTTGTAAGCAGTGGGTCTCACAGGAGAGAAGGCTGAATATTCAAACAAACCTTGGTCATTTATTAATGAGACGTTCATGAAAATGCTGTCATTAGGGGAACAGCAAGGCCTTTCGGAACCAACCTCAGCGGAGGTGCTCTTAACTCTGCTCTTTCACTGCCCCCTGCACTTTTTTTAGCCCACTCTAAACAAGGACCAGCACACTTCTCTCAGGCTCTACCAAGAGACAGATTAGTTACATGAAGCATTAAAATGCCATTATTGGCTGCTTTGAGCGTGTAGCCAAAAACTGCATGGGAGAGAGAGAGGGAGAGAAAAAATGCATGTGTGAATTGAGAGCGAGGGGAGAACACGAGGGGTCTGGGCAAAGTGAGAATGAATATTAATGAGGGAAGATGAAGCCGGATGTGTGTGTGAATGCGGGAGGCAAACGAGCCCATCTCTCTCTTTCTCTCTCAGTCTCTATCTCACTCTCTCTCTCTCTTTCTCTCTAGTGTGCGGAGCAGCCCATGCATCTGGAGCCCCTCCAGCTGCCTGAGGGGGTAATTCAGCAAGCATCTCCCTTTGCTCACACTGGGAGAGAGAGGCAGAGAAAGTGAGAGAGAGTGATGAGCAATAGCCTGAAAGCTGATTTGCACCACTGAAACAGCTCCTCAGCATACAGTGCTTGATTTGGTGAGAGAGAGAGAGTGTGTGTGTGTCAGAGATGTCTCTGCCGGATGTCTGTCCATCTGCGTGCCAGCGCAACGGACGCACATGCATGCAAGAGCATATGGTGATCAGAACGCATGCAAGGCGTAGGGCGAGCCTGCTTAATTTTTTTTTACAATTGTACACTTTCAGGCTGATATCACAGCTTGATGACATCATATCTGCAATATAACTACACCCTAGTCCACAATGGCTGAGGGTATGCATGAAGATGCCTGAGAATTACACATGCAGGAGTGCTTTAACATACCAGACAAATACAAATATACTGATACTTATTAGCGTTAACATAATTAGATAATTCAGGATAATTAACAGACATAACTAGCAAGCATAGTGCAGCAACTAGCATAACTGAACATAACATTCAGTGTCTGTATCATACAAACATTTCGAACATTGCACATTGTGCACATAAGGTCATTTGTGTCACTTTTTTGTGTTTGTGTTGTAAATTTGTTATTGGTAATTTGAAATAACACTTTAGGTAATTTGGGACACTGTTTAGGATGTGAACATTGTCTTAAATGTGGACATTGTCTAAGTCATTCCATTTTGTTATTCTATGGAAAATATTCTCTGCAATACTTTAGCTAGGTCAAGGTCACCCAGATTCAGTGTTGGAGGCCTAGGTCAGTTTGGTAGTTCTCCCTTCTCAGACGCTCCTCCTCTGCTATTTTCCTAGACACACTGCACCCGTTTCAAACATGCATGACATTGTATAAGTAAAACAATAATTTGCTTTAAGGTTCACTGATTTCTTCACTTTTATTGTAATGATATCATGTCCTAAGCATTTTTCTTTACATTATCATTTTGTAAGCAATGGGTTTCATTCAGCAACTGAAATCCATTTTTTTCTTATTTGGCATTTGTTTGTAGGTAAGAACAACGTTTTCAAACAACCACACATTTTAGTGCTGACATGTTTATGCAAAATTACTGGTTATTGCATTTTCTACAATTTTGCAATTTTATAAGATTAAAATGATAATCATATTTGTATTGTTTATACTATTCATTATTAATTATTATACAAAACTTTATAGACACTACATTAACACTTTAACAACTTGATAGTTGACTGTGTTACTTGGAAGTGGTGCCATCCAATAATCAGTGACTGATCACACCATTAGTAGGCAGAATTTAGGCTTAAAACACATCATGAATCTGATGAATCTACTTTTTTTAGGACATTTCTTAAGAACAACTTTAAGACTTATGAATGAGGTCCAGTGTTCCTAAATTTGTACTTATTTTGCACACTTTTAATGCAGGGTTTTCACTGAGGGCAGCACCAGCAAGTCCAGCCATAGCAAATTCCAAAGTGACTTTTGCAGCTGGGCTCATTTCACGCTGGAGCAGAATAGAGTGATTTGGCTGCTTGCACGCTCAATACACAAAGAAAGCCAGTAAATCCCACATCACTCTTTACTGCCTCCTTCCTTTGATTTGTTGATTGCCAGTTATTTGATTTGCAGGAGGAAAATAAAGGGATTTGTTTGGTTTGTACCCATGTTTAAGACACCTGATCCAGCTCAGGGTGATCTAAGAGCGCTGATGAGCAATAGCAGGTGTGGTAAATTACAGTCAGACAAAGCTGGAGAATGCTTGGTGGACTGTGTGTTAGAATATTTATGAGTTTCCTGGTACCTGTATGGCATGCAAATGCTTGGCCATGCAATGTTAACAGTAACAGGGATAAGAAAAAATACTTTGAGATTTTCAAAGCAATAAATAAATACATTAATTAAATAATCTGATAATAATAAAATCAGAAATGGATGGTTCCGTATCTCAGGTGGCTCCCTTCTCCCAATGTAGTATCCTTTACAGATCACGGGTTTTGCCCCCAAAACAGTGCACTGTTAACACTAGTGCTTTAGGGTGTCAGTTGTGATCGAGCCTTTCTCTACCTTCAGTATTCTGTAATTGCTTGGTGACAATAGCATACGGTCGCTGTCTATCAAGGGTGGACAGTCACAAGTACATTTACTTGAGTACTGTACTTAAGTATATTTTTTGAGTATCTATACTTAAGCATTTATTTTATTAGAAACTTCTGACTTTTACTCAAATACATTTAAAAGACAGATATTGTACATTTATTGCAGATGTACGTTACTTTGAAGTACAGTAGTTGTTGACAGAGATATTTTCTTTTCTAAAATGCAATCCAACATATTGTGTTTGTCACAGTAACCTACTCCTAAATTGTCAAGTTCACTGTGTCTGCTGCATTATTTTTTTTTTTGAACAGATGAACTTGGCGATTCTAATAATGGCTACTAGCCTACTAGTCCACAGCAGAGAAAGATGGTATAGATAGAGGTTCCTTACCACAGCACTCAATTGTTTGGACAAAGATTTGTATCATGTTAAATATTTGCTCTGTTGCTCTGACATACAAATGATGGGAAAAGGATGTAGAGGGACTGATTATCTGTCTCGACAGGTTCTTGTATGCATTTACATGCTGTGTTCCCTAGGCAATTTTTTTATAGGTGACTGTGATGAAGTCGTGTTCGCCACAGGAAATAATAGAGCAACTTGAAAATTAGGAGCAATATGTTTGTAAAAGTGTGATGAATCTTGTGACAGAGGCAGACCACAAGTGATGTTCTTAACACACCACGTGAATGCAACTGGGAACCCATTAGCATGGCAGTGAGTGAGGACAAAACCACATGCCCTGTGTGAATCCATTGCTGATGCAAATTGATAGTTGGCTAGTAAAAATGCTGAGTTAACATTACTGACTAAGGTCCTTTCAGAAATATATGTTTGAATGTAGTGAGGAGGCCTTCAGCTCTTTTGTCACTATCCATATACTATAGTCAAATCATGGACAGATGCTCAGATGCTGTCTTATAGTAGACAGTTAGATCAGTAAGACAATGTTAACAGCATTACTAGACATTTTCCAGACATTAAATTTGTCTTTATCATAAATGTTGTGTGGAGTGATATGGAGTGAGATCACCCTGTACATTCTGATGCTGTGCTACAGCTTAACCCTCTCCAGTTTTCATCATCTAATGACCAGATTTTCACACTCCACATTTTGTATTTGATGCCTTCTGGCTGCTGATTTTTTCAGATTGCTTGTGCCTAAGGCCAGTGTAAACCAGTTTCTGAGAAAGGGAGAGCATATGCTGTGTGTTTTCAAGGGATGATACAGTAAATGTAACTTTCTTTTCAGTGGTCACATCAGCTCTCATTTGGCTGAAGTTAATGAGAGGCTGATTGATTTGATGACAAGGTCAGTGGAGTGCACTGGCTTGTGAAGGAGCACTCGCTCAGTTTTATGCCACTCCAATTAAAAACACAGCACGTAAGATCTGAAAGCCCGTTTTGTTTGCCTCTGCTTTAGCCATATAGACACTAAATCCTTTAAATGAAGGGCAACCTGCTCCATTATGAACCCATATGTCATTGCTGTACAACCTCATTTCTCCAAAAAAAGTAACTTCATAGGAGAAGGAAAAACCATCCTTTCAATGTACGTTTACAGAATGAGATTTTAGTCATTTGGGCCATTCCAATTGGTCAATTTGCCATCCAATTTTTTTCATAGTGTGAACAGCTTCTGACATTCCAATTATGAAAATAACGCAGTGATATCAAGCTTATGATTCCAATGTTTGCAAACAATAATTAGGTAGGATTATGTCTATAAAACATTTCTATAAAGTAAATCTGGGTGATCTAAAAATAATCAACATTTTAAAAATGGTACAATCAATAGTAACTCAATCACAGCCAAACATGTGGTGTTAAACCTACTTTCTACATCATTTGCTTATATATCTTTGTAGTATTCAAAAACCTCTACTGAAGGTACATATTTAATATTATAATAACACTTATTAATTAAAAGTTTCTTTCTAAACTTAACATTAAATCTACTTTAACTACTATAACTACTACTTTAAGTATAGTCTACAGTGGCCATGATAAGCTTTAGAATAATCCAAAAATCTGAAAAACCCTGTGGAATCCAGGGGTAATACAAGGCAAAACCAGATTGTCATTGCAAAAAGACATGTAGCACAATAATTATTTTATCTCTGATTATGTTGTTGTCATAATCACTGGAGGCCAAAATAAATCTGCCCTAATTAATGTCCTGTGATGATTCATAGTTTAAACAGTAGAAATGGATTAAAACATTGCATGTACATATTTACTATTTTTAAGTAGACTGTTTAAAAGTAAACTAGTTCTCTCTAGTTCTCTACTAATCCTCTTTTACAACACCACAGTTATGACTTCTGAAGAATCATCATCAGGGTACTTGTCAGTCACCACTGGTAACCAATAATACATTGCTCAGATATATTTTAAAGCTTTGTCTGAAAACCTTCTCCTCCTTTTTTTCATCTTATTATCATTGCCAGACTCAATACTTGCTTCTCCTAAAATTATAAACCCTTACAACCCACTTAAATATTTGAGGAGCCATGTCTGTATTTTTAAACACTCTTTCAATTTAATTTCTTCTCCATATTTACAGAGTCAACACCTGCTGTCACATGCTCATAAAGAATCAGTCACACAGAGCTTAAGCTAGCCGCCTTATTGGAGCAACATCATTTTTCTCTTTGCTTCACATGATTTTCGTTCACTGTTCATTGTAGCCAGTTATTATGGAGCTTTCCCACATTGTGCAGCAGCCCCAGTGATGTGAAAGTGTGTAACCTCACATGCTTCCCTCCAAAGGGCATAAGCCTGCTACTGCATCTACTGGAAGCATGCCATTATTAAACAGCTCAACATAGTGGAAAGAACGCGGGCAGATTCCCAGATTGACCAGAGTGTTCCGTGCCTCAGTGCCTGTGTTTACATGGCGAATAAGTTCATTCTAAGAGCAGATCCTGGATGAATTATTTGTCTAAACCCAACAATCTGATGAAAATATGCACCAACATAAATGTTACAAGTAATTTCAACAAAGCATAGGCAAGTGTACCAAACAGCCTTGTGTCACTCATAATGAGACCCATAGCTATCACTTATGCTAGGGCCATTTCATCTTTACCACTTTTTGAAAGATTGGCATCCCCTGCTCAAAGTTTGAAAAGTATAACCCCCTACCCCCTGCCACCAGGTGACAAAGACATTTAGCATCTTCCCCACCACTTTCTAAACCAAACTGATGCCCTTGACCAGAACAATGAGAACATGAATAGTCCAGTCAGTTGGTTAAGCATGTATCTAGGGTTTCATTTGTGTTTAAAGCCCCAGCAGATGCAGCGTAAAACAGTATCAATGTGTGCATCAAATTCACCATGAAAAACCTCCCACTAAAACCCTAAGTTAGAAAAACATTCGCTGATCAGACTCATAAAAGTTGTGGTCTTTTAATCTAATAAGCCAGCTTGATTGGCATCCCTCTGTCAAAAAAAGAGGTTTCTCACTACAGCACTCATGGTCATGTCTTAAGATTTTTAAATGATGAAAGATCTCTATAATTCTAAGATTTAAACTTCATGAATGCATTCAAAATTCATGCAGACTGAGAAACATTTTGAAGTATGTAAACATTTGTTTAATTCCAGTTATGTTTTAAACATAGCTGTTTGTGCTTGTCAGAGTAGCCATCAGACCCATCTGAGAAGGGTCAATGTGGATTTTTTTTCTAATGAGCATGCTTGACTGGCACCTCTCTGTCCAACACCCATATCTTGTTGTAGAGCCCACTGTGTCCCTTGCTCACTAGGAACATTATTCAGTTAGGCTGCGTGAATGAACACATGACCAAGTGAAACAGGCAGATGAGATTGATTGCAAGCTCAATTATGCTTGCTTAGTTTTGCTTCCTAGTTTGCTTTTCCTGTTTACTCTTATGGGGCCAGATGTGATCTCGGGCATAAACCAAAGATATTGCCCACACCAAGATGAAACCAAATAATTTTTTTAAATAGTCACAACCATTTTTGTACCATGGTCATTCTGAGCCTTTCAGCTGTGATGCTCTCTGTATTCTCTTTAACTCCTGCATGTTTATAGTTATTGTGTTGCTTGTCATATATGGTTCTGTGCTTTGCCACCTTTTGATAGGCCTGCAACTATGACCACAGAGCGTGCTGTCCATGGGACAGTGTTGAAGAGCACACCATCACCCACTGCTTTGAGTTCCCCCCTTTACAAGGCATTTGATTAGTTTAAAATTCCACACACTTTGTTCACACCCTGGAAAGTGTATGTGCCCCCCAAACATTTAGCCTAGAATGTCTCCTAGATGTTCCAAGACAATCACATTAAGATATCACATCTGGTCCCACAAAACGTTCGAAGTTGTTCAGAGTTAAAGAGAGAAACAGACTGTATAGCGTGCATAGGTGTCATAAAGCTTTGTGGGTGGGACAAGCCATGTCAACCTAAGGCTGGTAAAGGTAATGCTTACTGGATTACTACATTAGGACCACCCAGCGTACATTGGAAGGAGAGAGGTTTTGGCCAAATCCATTGGTCATTTTTGTCAGATAGTGAAAAAATTATTGATCAGGCTTTGTTTGGATATGTCATATGCACACAAACAAGATTAACCTAATTAGAAGAAATCACAGTCTTATGTTCCCTTATATTTCTATAAGAAGTCCATGTTAACAAAACCCAGCTACTGTCGACTTATTTAAGATGTTTGGCTTGGTAATATGTAATTTTGAAAAATTAGCTTTACCTGTCCGTTTTTCCTCAAACACCAACTTGAACAGAACTACGTTATGGACCTTTTAGACATGTAACAACTATATGATGTTTAAGTCTTTAAAAGTTTGCTTTGTAATCTTCTGGCCTCTAAGCACATCATTTACTACTTGCACACTATTATTTCAGAAGATGCCCTAATAGTACAAATCTGTAGATGAAAGAATGGGTTTAATCTCATGCTATTCTATTATGCATTGTGTTTGAGGTCAGAGCGTCCATACACACACAGTGAAAAAACAGAGCCTCTGATTTGTAAATAGACTCAAAACAAGGCATTGGGTTGCCAGTGAATGGCTAACAACCATGCTAACAATGACAATAACTGTTAACAACACAGAGAAATGGATCAATATTCACAGAAGACATTCAGTGTTGGGTTTATCATTATGGGTTTATTTTACAAAGTATCCAATAAGAGTTCAAGGCCTTCAGTGGAGTACAAAGTTCTCAAAGGAATAGAATCACAGCAGTGCATGCATTGTGGACAGACTTTTTCTGTTAAACAAATGTACATGCCCAGAACATACAATTGTATGCAAAACTTTAAAAACCCTTTTTGATTTTTGACTTTCTAGGTGAAAGTCACATCCTCTACAGAGAACACACTTTCTTTTATTTAAAATATGTTACATATAACAGGTCAGTTAGTAACTGTGCATTACAATGTGCAGTGTTCTGTATGCCAAACATGCCAATTGACCAAGGCTTCCCAACATTTGCTTACAGCTGTATGCATGAACAGTGATTAGAGGGGATAATATTTAGTGTTTACAGCAGTGGTGTAACAAGTGAGGGAGACGGGAGCAGTCACCCTGGGGCACTTTCAGTAGCACCCCTAAAATCTTCATTGGCTTTGTGATATAGTTACTAACGTACATCTGCAGCTCTTAGATCTCTTAATGATATACCCCACCTGTCAGACAATACTGGTGTCTATCTTGACTGAGGTCTGTTTATCCTTTTCTTCATCAGGCACCTCATCTGTGGTAGCCATTTTCAAAAGGATCCTTCACAATCTACAACATATTAATTATTTATTTTTCTAACATCTTAACTAGGTGGTCTAGCATTATTATTTAGCTTAATGTAAGATGCTAGTGGGTGGAAGAGCATGTCTGGCATGAATCCCATTGAGGAGGCCAACTGGGTTTGTGCTGAGACCCATAAGATCTTATTTATGTCACTGGTTTACATGGTGATTAAGCAGATTATTAGAGGAGTACACTACCTCTGGATAGAAACTGTAATTGTATTACGCACAGGTTTTTATATTAATGTTTTTAATTCTGATTACGACAGTCGTTGGGTTAATAAAAGAAATATTAGGATACATGTGGGAAAGTCCCTACTACTTACCTGGAATGCCTAATGTGTGATATTGTTGGAACTTTGCCGTGGCTGTAAGTAATAGATAACGCTGCCCAGTAGAAGCAGGATCATACCTAGATTTGCAACTTGGGTGACATTGCCTAAGGCTCATGAGAAGGAGAGCAAGACTACAAATTGCTTCTGAAATAAACTTTCAGGGGAAGTGGCCATAACTTCTTGGCCTAATTAAATTGAGCCACCAACAGATTTATCATGATACCAATAATGGAAGCAGACTATTACAGCTAGGAGTAACCCTTTGAAGTCATAGTTATTGCCAGCGATTACTAAAGCTTGGTGTAATTTTACATGAATTATTTCTCAATCATTGCTCACTGAGACAAGTGGGGAGAAAGAGCAGGCTCTGAACTTTCTATTCAAAACCCCATTTGAGTGTGTAAGTAGGAGAGGAGATCTTTCACTATTATCTGAATTAGAGGTGTTAATCTTCACTAGTCCTATAATTCAATTAGGTTATTATTCAAAGGGGATTTATACAATTACAGATTAAAGCAAAAGATCTTTTTACAGCTTCAGCTTTTTGTTGAGAGCCAAACATTAATTCACGCAAAACATGTTTGTATATTATAAATATATCAAAGATGTGGTTTTACATTAAAATGGTTTTACAGCTATAAAACAGAAAATATTGTACTGCCTTATGAAAGTGCATGCAGGTAATATATACAGACTTTTTTGTTTGTGTGAAACATTAATTTGATATAAACAATGCTTTTTGTTAGGATTTATCAGAGAGCTGCTAAAGGCTGCCTTCCTTCCCATTTCAAGCTTGCCAACCATGATTAAACAGCAACAGATGAAGAAAAGCGTGTTCTGACCAGACACTGAACCAATGTGTGGCTTTTAAAAAATTGAATATCTTCTTTTTCATTGATGTAAAAGAGGGCTCAAACACACCTGATTCAACTTACCTGCTAAGTGTCAGGTTTAGTGAGTGTGCTTGAGGAGGGGAAGTAATAAATAGTGCTGGACACTAGCTCTCCAGGACCAGAGTTTGACACTACTGATGTAGAATTTTTCACTTTCATACAAGGGTGTATCATCAAAAATATTTTTTTCCCCATTTCTAATATTTTTGGAGATTAAAAAAACAAAAAGTCAAAAGCTGCAACCAGAAAATATATTACTTTTTAATGTTAGCATGTAAGAAACACCCCTGGTTAAATTACATAATTTGTTGATTTTTAAAGGTTGACCTTCTTTACACAAAGCAAACGTAGATGTAGCATTTTCTGTACATTTTAGTGCATAATGTTTTTGTTTAACATATTAAAAATACATAAATTAATGAATTGAATATGTATATTAAATTTTTTTTTGAATTGCTATTAATTTTTTTAATGCAAAGTTTTGTGCACTAGGATCCAAACTATTGCACATCACTGTAAAACAAATGTAACAAATATTACTGTGTAACTCACTATGTAACTGAATTTGTAATTAAGTAATTATATTTAAATAGTATAAGAAAACTGCAGTAACTTGATTTGTAAGATAACCACAGTAATATCGAAAGTGTAAAGACTTATTTTTGTTATTGGCTTTTATTAATTGCTGTAAAATTAAACTAAAAACAGGTTGCTGGCTGGACACAGTTTGTCTGCAGTTGGTTGCAACCTCCCTGAACTCTCACTAAAACTTCTGCACATGATAAAATCTTTTGACATATGGGGAGTGAGTGAGAGTAATGCCATGCATATATGGCAGACTTCACCTTGACATGCCCAACTTGTCACTAGATATTCTGCTCTGAGACTGGAACATCTAATCTTCCTGGAGCAGTTAGCATTCAGTAGGCACTGAAGATTTTTATGACAGCATACAGACAACTTGAGGTGATTTTCCGATTGCTTCACCCTCCAGAGCCTAAAGAAAAAAGTAAGTGCAGTATCTTGATGATATTAGTAAGTTAGAGAAAATGCAGCACAAGCCTAAGGCACTTGCTTTTTCTCAGTCATTGCTCCAGCAGTCAAAAATATGGCCCAAGATAATCAGAAAATGTAAAGTCTCCCAAGTTGCTACAGTGTGCATCTGTCTGACCCTGTGTGTTTATTTCTGCTTTACATTTCTTCAAATCACAAAAATGCTCAGGAAAGACACTTTGAAAGACATTCAGATCTGAACGAAATCCTAAAAAATGAGTGAGGTCTCTCTCATAGGATAGTTTGAAGCTGTATGGAAGTGGAACCATGATTTTATGGCTTCTCCATATAAATGATTATAAATGGTTTTTTTATTTAATCACAGATGAACCAGACAACTTGGTGCTTAAATGTCTTATTGTAACGTTTAGGGGTTTAGGAAGAAAATGCAAGCTTCAGGTCTTGTAACTGGGGTTTAAAGGAAAACAAGGAAACAACTAGGATAAGTCAAAACAACAGGGTACCGACCACACTAAGACAAACACACGAGACTAAGTAAGAACATGAAAGAAGGAACACCTGACAGGGGGACGAGACACAGCTGACGAGAGACAGGTGACAAGGCGAAACAAGGGCGTGGCTAGACACAGAACGAACACGAGGACTAAAGCCCTTCAAAACAAACACGGACAGGACACGTGACCCAGGGAAACAGAATCAGATGGGACCTCACAATTATATAGGTGAATTCTATCATTATTAGTGTTCTATGGGTATCATTGGGAGATTGGGAGTTTGATCCCTGATGGTGCAGGTAGTCCAATTGGATTTACTCTCTGTTGCTGTATAGCCCTCCATATATAAATTATTAAATATTTGTGTGGGTTTTTTTTTATTAAGGTGAGACTTGACAAAATCAAACTTGCAGTTCATCTTAGATTTCCAGATGTGACAAGTGACTCAGACTTTGACAAAGAAAGGTTTCCTGCTGTAGATTTGCCAGAACTGCTTTAAAGGAACACATGATAAAGATCCCTAACAGCAACTTCATCATTTAATATGGTTATTCTATATTATTTAGGCAAACATGTGGGGCAAGCGTAAGAATTTCATTGGCCTCCATAAAATGAAAGCTGGTGATATTCAGTGAGCCCTCCGTCAGCACTTAAACCTTATATTTACTGTAGTAATTTACTAAGTTACTTAAGATTTTTCTCATGGTAATTAAACAAAAACTGAGCTCACATGATTTTAACAAGATCTGCTGTTAAAACAAGTGAAAATTTCATCATCTTTTTGCACAGTATATTTGCTATTAACATCTTTCAGTGTGTTAAAAATTAAAGAACTGACCCTCTGTCTGTATTACATGTCAGGAGTGGCAGCATTAGTCCACACTGGTGCTTGTCATCTATGTTTATTCTTATCACTCAACAACCAAAGAAAAGCTGTAGAAGGACTTACAGTTGTTAGTAGTGGACTGTATACCTTATTCCAATAAGACCAAAACCAGTGGGCCCTATACCTGCTTCTACACTGAATGGGGGACTGTTCTCTCTTATTTTTTTATACTGACAGTATAAGTACCTATACAACCTTGACCCTTTTCCTTGTGTCAAATTCAGATTGTACAGGAATTGGGACTCCTGTAGATTCTGGTTGGGAGAGGCCATTGATATGATGAAATTTAAAAGCGGTTGTAGCTCTCTGGAAAAAGGCAAAACAGCACAGTGGCCAACAAAACCTAAAAGTAGCTCTTGATTTATTGGTTCTTTCATAATGTATGCATGTTGATTGGCTGTTTATGCTTGATGGATCTTGGCTTGTGCCCTTTGAAGTCAATTGGAGCCAGCAGACAGGTATGCTCAGTGCTCAGGGATGTATCGACGTGTGGCAGCAGATGGTGGAACCGCGAGCAATCCCGTAGGGAATCCTATGCTGGGCTCTGAGCAAACACTCTCGCTCACACACTCGCACACCACCAACCCATACATCCCCACTGGCTCAATCAAATCAATCTTATTGTGACAGCCTTTCCCTCTACAACAGAGGCCCTAAAAGTGCAGCTCTAAATTAGGCCCTGACCCAACATCTACTTCTCAGAGGAGTGCTGGGGTTAAACTCTACGGCCTGAAAGCCGCCAAGTCTGTTTTAGATGGTCTCTTGGATGAAAGCAGTAATAGATTGCTTTGGAGTCCACTTTTGTGACATTACGTGTCCGAGAATGGCGAGTTTGTTGGTCAAGTCTCTGGAGTAAAAGGACAATTGCTAAACTGGAATGTTATTCTGCTCTGTAGAATCTCTGAAAGACTTTGTTTCCTGCTAAGCCTGCATGATATCATTAATCACAAATACTTCCCCTGACCATTTCAATGCACTGGTGCCATTAGCCTTGTCTTACCTTATGTCTTATCGGAAGATGCTTGCTTTAACTCATGAAAATCTGCCCCATACAAGGTTCCCATGCCCACATGGGGTATAAAGAAACATATTTGGAACTTGCTTTGTGCTACAAATATAAATGTATAAATGTGCCTAAAGGGATGTCTATAGTAATGCTTTAAAAAAAATGTTTTGTTCCCAAAAGGAGTGTTTCCCAACCCTGCAACACTGCTGTGCACATTTTGGTGTTAGTCCTTCTCCCAGTGCAAGACAAACAGTAAAAAAAAATCATATCGTAATCATATAAATAATAAGCCTTTATTGGGTTAAATGGGTGTGTTAAAGCAGGAAAGCATTAATGTGAAGGGCAGGGGGAGCTCCAGGACAAGGGTTGGAGACCTATGACATAAAGAGCCCTTTAATCGATGATTTTCAAAGCAAGGCTCTGTCAGTTGCTTAAAGAAAGAAAAATCACATTGTACAAAAAAGGTGTCATTTTAGCTTGAAACAATTCTGAGTAAACTGAACATTTGTAGGCAGGTAAAAAAAAAATTTTGTGGCTTATGTTATATTAAATTATTATGTAAAGTCTGTTGAATTTTATGATGGCCTAGTTACTTAATATCTTAAAACACCTTTTTATTACACTGGTCTTAAATTCACCATTCAACATACACTGAACACTTAAGTGAGGTAATTCACATCACTAAGAGCTTATCAAAGCAACTAAATATGAAGTAATCTGTATTCCAGAGTATGCGTTTGCTGACAAAATGGAAGGTTGTAATAAAATATTTAAATTTTTTATGTATGTATTTATTTATTTGGCTTTGATCGATTATGTTCTTAACATATCAGTAAATGTAACAGCATTAAAAAATAAAGATTATGATGAAAGGAAAAAATTAAAAGCTGCTTTTAATCCTCAGCTTTACAAGCATTGTCAGCATACAGTTTAAGTATTTCCTAAATGTAGAATGTGGAAGGCTGATAAAGCTGTTTTCTGAACAGGGATTATTTGTAGGTATAGACGTAGGACTTTATAGAAGGTCTTTAGTGGAGGAGGTGTAAACTGGCCTTTGTTTTTCCACAGGCCTACAGCTCTACTGGTTAATTAGCCCTGACAAAACTGGAAGAAAATAAGAAACCAAAACAGAAAGTTTGAAACCCACATTGCATTTCACACAAGCAATTTTTTCCAGCAGTTCCAAATGCTAAGTTTAATGCATGAATAAGAATGTGAGAGTAGGTTCAAGCCTTATTAATAATGCATTGCGCAACATTTGGCATCGAATCATTCTGTATCTGCCAGTAACTTCCATTTCTTAATCTGTGTGTTGTGGGAAAAGCAGAAACCTGCTCCTGTACACTCTTAAAATGAAGGTTCCTAAATAGTTCTTTGCTTGGATGTATGGTTCTAGATAAAAAAAATTAATTGGTATACATCCTCTCCATTATGTAAAAGACTTTAAAACTTCTAAAAGGTTTGCACACATATATCTCATTTACAAAAGTGGTTCTTTATAGAACAAAAGTCTCATTAAGGAACCAAAACTGATTCCCCCAGGGCAGAGGTGCCCAGTACTGGTACTAGAGATCAGAATTTAGCTCCAGCTCTAATATAAACACACAGTATTTTGGTAATGAAAGCCTTTAGGGACATCTCAGTGCCAGATCAAACTTGGGCACCACTATTCTATGGTATCACTCCAAAAAAGTCTTTTTTGAAACTTTTTTCTGGTTTTGCATTTTTTTTTCCAGGTTATCTGTGAACATTGCGTTTCAAAAAGGTTCTTCATGCTACATTGCATTTACAGAACCATCCATGGAAATGTGGTTCTCCTGTGGCAGTGGATCTCAGTGCTGCTTTTGGTTTACCACTGGGCTGCATGTTCTAGTGCTTTCTGTACTTTTATTTTTGAGAGTCTACAAACACCTAAGTTGACAGGGTTTGGGCTGTTCTCCAGTGAACTTCTTCCCAAGAAGATTTTCACAGTTAATGCAGTTCTGGCTTTTCGTGGAGGATGGAGAAAGATTCTAGCATGGTTGGGAATGGCTAGAGGCACAGAGGGACATCTGCACACACCTCTAGCTTATAGAACAGCTGCTACTGATAGTGAAAGACTGCTTTACAGGCAAAACGTACAGCCAGGACCTTGCACGATCCAAGCACGCAGATGTCCATGAATAAAACAGCACTGCCTTGAGATTCACTGTGCGTAATTTAGTCTACAGGCAGTGCTGCATTGAACCATGATGAATGACTGAGTGTTCATAAAGAAAAGTAACTATAATTATTGTTTATTAATAATTTATATAAAATGTGTGGTAGTGCTGTAGGCCACTCACAAGGCTCTGTATGTGCTCGTCAATGAAACAAATAATGGCAATGGCATAAAGAAATTATAGCAATGACAGTCAGCAGTTATTGATGGTAATTAACTTTTCAGTGTTGGATGTTCACTTTCATAGAATTTCACATAAAACCTTTATGTGAACATTAGCACAAAACATGTTGATAGCCTTGAGCCTTGATAGCCTTGGTGCTGAAAGATGTAGGTCAGTCACAGTAATTGTATTGCAGTATTAGTGAAATAATTGTTTGTGTCATGTTATTTGTAGTTGCTGGAAAAGTAACTTTTGTGTTAAAAATCTTGTTTTGTGGCTAGAAAAAAAGTCATTTTTTTGTAAAAAAAAAAAATGTTTTTGCTTGCTTGCATTGAGATGATTGATGTGGGAGAGGGAGGGCAGTCCTAACCATTGATTTAGCATGTCTCAAAATCCACACTGGTTTGTGGTTTTCTTGCTCTTCCTAAGACTGTGAATGTGCAGGCATTTTGTATCTTTTTGGGACATGCAGTTGCCAACATTCTCTCAGCATTAGTGTTCTTCCCCCAAAACAGCATGTAAGAACATCACTAATGTGGTCTCATTTACATAGCCAAAACCCCTTGAATGCAGTCTTTGGAAAATGTGTGTTTAAGTGGGCTTTTCACACTGTTTTGCTCATTTGAGAAGTGGGACACATTTGAAAACCTGAAATATGAAGACATGAGTGCGCACCCTAATACACAGTTTATGTAGACCCAAGGACACTTTCTAGCAACAACAGTATTTAATCAGCAATAAAGAAAACAACCCACAAAACACAAGCATACACACTGTTCTCCAACTAGCAGGGGGGAAACATTGGGGTTATGTCACTTTCCTAGATTGTAAAGAGTCCACTGCAGGATGAGGATCCCTCTGGCCTTTGGTTGCAGTGTACCATCTCTCTGACAGTCGGCCCAGGAGACCTCATGTCTGCGGTGTAGCATCGCCCTGAGTTCCTTAAACCATGGTCACTTCTCTAGGCTGGACAGCTGCTAGGGTAGTTTTCTATCTGCTTAAGAAGCCTTGTGTCTGAGGTGTAGTTTTGCTCTGACAACTGGCCCAGGAATCTTTGTTGCTTCGATGTAGCATCATTCTTTAGGATAGGCCAATGCTCTCTTGCACACCAAGATGACTCTGACATCATCAGGGATCAAATGTGCAAGCTCCTGATGATAAAGCCAATGCTTAGACAGATGCCCATCAACTCTAAACTGCTAAGGGCTTGTCAGCTGCAATTTGACGTAAACTAACGTTGTTATTATGACCAAGCTCATTTGGAATATATCACTCATATATTATATACAAAAGCAAGTTGCCTTGAAATCTTGAACAGGTATGTGTGTGTTTCCTCTATGTAGCTTCTACAGTGACTGAATCTTGCTGCAATCCCTCCTGCATCCCTACTTCCTTCTTGCAGACAGTTTCTGATGGGTGCGTTCTCCCAGAACTGGCCTGACCACGTGTGTGTGTGAAGCATCCTCATCAACACTTTGCCAAGCTCATTCAATTAAACCTCCCAGCAGGTCTAATTAGTACAATTATGCCGAATCGTCACAACACGGGGCCTCGCACTCATACATACACATGTGCACACACACCTTTCTTTTTCTTTGCAGCTGTTATTTCCTGTGATTCAGTAGCTCAAGCTTGTCTCGCCTGAATGAGGAGAAGCAGATAAAGGAGCTGGGGTCATTAGAGATGAGGTGGAATGACCATAGATGGACTGAATCTGCAGAACTACTTGGAAAGTCCATCTGTAAAGTGCTGTTTGTCTACCCCTTGTATCCTTTCAGCTTCCAAGCATGTCTGTGTTATTAGCTACAGGTCAAAAATAGCTGCTGGAACCAGTGTCATTACTAGGACCACAGGCTTTAGTGCCCATTGCATTGCCCCTCATATAAAAATTGGTTTTAGTTCATAAAAAAGAGGACAGTATGTTCTTTTACTGCATTTCAACCCAGTTAATGCTGTAATGTGGGTTAATGGTTGAAATATAGGTTCAGTAAAAGAGGGACACTGAGTGAAAGAAGAATGTATATGCTTCATGCTGCATCTAGGTGATAAGGGGATAATCAAATGTAACTAAACTGAATAAATATCTCTTTTTATTGGCCTGGCATCATCATTGTAGGCGGCCTAATAATTTAAAATCAGTTTAATCCAGCCTTGGATGCTCCGCCCACATATGGAGAGCCCGATATCTATAAGACATTAAGGAGGCCAACCACTATGGGCATTTTTGTCATTTGCATTCTGACTGGCTATCTACACAGACTTCAGAATGTTGTTCCATGCAGCAGGTTTTATCAGTTTGATGGAAAATGTGTTACTGCAGTTGCTGAGGCTTTCAGGGTGATAAAGTCACTGGACTGATTTAGCAAACATACAGTATCATGATACCTGACAACATTTTAATGATATACAGGATTTCACAACTTTCTGAGATTTTAGTTTTTTAGTATGATCAAAACTGCAACAGTGGCACATTGCTAACATCCAACCTGTGAATACAGTACTTAACGTTTTATACACTGCACTGCAGGAAATGCAGGTTTAAGTATACTCTGTTTCTAATGAACCTTGACACATTGTGGCATAATTTATTACAATGCAAGATATTCTCATATGGTCAAAATATTTAAAAGATATTCTAGAGAAGCTCCTGAGAGGTACAATCATTCCTGTCATTGGGTGATCACAAGCTTGATCCCCAGTGGTGCCACAGAGAGTGGCTGAAAGTCCAAGAGAGCACAACTGGCTTAGGTATCTCTGGGTGGGTAAAATGGTCCTCCCTCTCCCTCATCACTTAGCACAATGCTAGCCATCACAAGCTTTTGTTTCCCACAGGTTTCTTTTGATCAAACCCACGTTTTGGAAATTGTCCTGCCTCTACATGTCTTACTAAAACAATGGTCTACTGGCATTTTTGTAGCTCAGTTAGACGGCCCTATCTTCTCACAGTAGTCGGTTCTTGGCAAAAATCTGATTTTTAAGGCATTTTGTAAGGGAGCCAACAAATCAGAATACTTTTACATTCATAAGCATGTAGAATATTTATATAAAACTTATATAAAAATGTTATGTATTTCTTGAATTTGCTGTAGTGGGATATAGTGTTCAGGTAAACTGAGTCACCTTTTAGAATAATCTACCTTTACTGATGTTTAAGTGTGGTGTAGAGAAACCTGCAGACACTGAACTCTGGACAAGTGTAGGCCATTGTTTTTAGGTCTACAGACCTTGTATTAATGGGGAGAAATGTGAAATCATGTTGTACATCAACTTTATTCAACAAAGCTTTAACTTTTAATTACTCTTATCAAGGCTACTAAACCCAAGCAGTGAGAAAAAGGCAAACAGGACACAGAGAGAGAAGACAGTATTAAAGAACAGTATAAAGGAAATGTGAGGAATGAATATCAGCAAAGAGGACAGAATGAAAGCAATATGGAAAATATAGAGCTATATAGTATATAGCTGTGCTCCCTCGCCAGAGTATGCAGGATGCCAAAACGCACCCCTATATTTTTAAAGAGAAGTCAGTTCAGTTTATTTTTTGTTCTTCAGTCAGCCAAATGTGATTAAAGATTTTTTGCTGTACCATCAGTAGGCTAAGTCAAATAAATGTCCTATAAGCTTAGAGTGTAGTCCCACTTAAGCTAAAAAAAATGTTCCTGTGTTCCTCTGTATATCCAAATAAAATATATTCACTGCATTTGCATTTAAAGAGTGATAACTTACATAAACACAAAGATGCAGCTCTTGTTGGGGTCTCCGGGTGTGTTTACCAAAATTGCCCACTTTTTCCTGAATGCACCATATAAGTCATTCACATTAGCTACCAGTGAGTCCATGCAAAAGTACACTCAGCAGTCTGAGACCGCCCAAAACACATTGAAAAAGTGTGAAAATGCTCTAAATGTAGTGGTTGAGCTGCCATGTCACTAGGATTTCAGGATTTCCTATAAGTACTCCCTCACTGGATGAGCAAGATTGCATTTTTTGTGGTTTTCCTCCTGTAAGTGAACAGAAAGAATAGATCACCTTAAACACAGGAGATAAACATCAGTGTAGGACATATAAGCCCCTGAGCAATTATTTTTCATTGCCAATTGATCCTTTCCTGTAAGGGAACATGGCAGAGTCAAGATATTGTGCAGGCAGTCAGAGATTGTGTGGTGTTTGCAGAAATGTGATATAGTTGTGCCGCAGTCACGTGAGAGGAGAGAAAAAGTGAGGGAAACGATTCAGCTTAGGTCCGTCAAGCCCTGAAATATTTATCCGTCATTGTGGCCAGACGGTCGATACAACTGCACCAGGCCATAGGGGACTTTGTTTAAGCTTGAATGTGCATGACAAACCAACAGGAGAAAACCAACCACCTCATTTCCACTCATCATTTTGTTAAAGGAAATGAAGGGAGTTGGGATATTATTACTGAAATTGTCTATAATTAATTTAGACTTTTGCAGATTAGGATTATCCATTATTATCCAGATTATCCATGGGATAATAGAGGTTACCCAATCATGATTCGATCTGATCCGATTATTTCACCCAATGATCCGATATGTTTTTCGATACCTTAAAATTTGCAGCGATCTGATTTGTTTCTATGCGATTTGGTTGATTCAGTTCTGGGTCTGGGGTCTGCAGTCAGTATGAAACATAATGAAATTTCACAGTCTGCTACATTTCCATGAACTTTCCATGAGTTTTATCTTTAAAGGTCAAATAGATAAAAATTCTAGTCATAAGGAAAACTTTTCGGTACAAAACACTGCGCACACTTAAATGAAGAAAAATTAATTGAGGAACGAACACACATCGATTTTAATGTGTCACATTGTGACATTGGATCATGCAATTCAATGTTACAGCCTTACTAGTAAGAGAACTGTGTTGCTGTTAATCTTGTTTAAGCTTGACCCCATCTGTGTGCAACAATTTACTTTGTGTATTGTTGATTGGGTCCATATAACCAATACCCCACCCACCCCACCCACCCAGGTCCTTTGACCACCAGTGTTTCAAGAAGCACTTTAGGATATAAGCAAGTTCACACTATACAAATACCTATACTATACAGATAACATTAAGTATGTAAAAGCTGTCAAGTGCAGTCATAGAACACTGGGAAATTAGGGTAATGTAGATGAGGCATACAAAAGTACAGTGTTATAGTCTTTTTATTTGCTGTCCTTGTGTCCAGTTGAACTAGGAATGTCCAAATCTGGCCCTGGAGGACTAGTGTCTAGCACAGTTTTGTTGATTTACCTGCTGATTTATCTGGTTTAACTCAACTGTATATTACCAGCTTCCCCGGGCCCTGTTGGCAGCTGCCCGCTGCTCCATGTGTGCACGTGTGATGGGTTAAATGCAGAGGTCACATTTCATTGTGGTGGTTGAGTGTGTTCACAATGACAAAGAGTCACTTTCACTTTCACTTCACTTTAGTGAATAGGTTTAAGGAGGGGAGCTACCAAACTGTACTGGATAACAGCCTTCCAGGACTGGATTTGGGCACCCCTAAACTAATCAATCAAGATTACTTATATCTAACAATTCTAGCCAAAGAAGCTCATGATAACAATTGCACTTGGCACACCAATAGAAAATTATGCAATCCTGCTTGGCATACTAAGGATATAGGCTTATGTAATGTGCAAATGTAAAGAAATAGTCAAAATTGACATTAACAAAACATGCATCAGTTAACAGCTTGAACACTTACTACTGCTGAATTAAAAGTCAATGGATAATATTAAGAAGAGCAGAACACTACTACTCACTAAACAGCACAACCACTAAATGTGTACAGGGGAGAAGAGTGGAATTTTCTACCATATCTGACAGCAGAACATTGACTGGTGTCTTATTTAACATGGCAATCATGTTTACATCCTAGAGATAAAAAGATGATTTTCATCTCTCTGAATTTTTCCACAGGTTTTCAACAGTTTGTGTGGTCCTTGTTAATTAGCTTTTTTGCTAAAGCAGAACCAGTGATGGGAATAACGGCGTTAAAATAACGGCATTACTGTAAAAAAAGTTTCAGTAACGGGTAATCCAACCAATTACTGACAATAACATGCGGTGTGTTACTGTAATTAAGCTGTTTTCATCCGACCAGGCTCTCAGCCACAGGAGCGGCAAAGCTTTTTTCTTTGCTTGGGTGAGGGACGAGACAGCCGCATAAGGAATGATGATTGGCTAAGGTAGAGTTAAGTTTCATGGTAAGCCAACCAGAGGCAGATGTGTGCGGGTGTTTATACAAACACACGCACAGCCACACACACGCACAGGAGAGACACAGCAATAACGAGTTCAAAAGCAGCGTTTTTGGTACAAGCATAATTTAATTTAGACCTACTTAATTGCCAGTTGCAGCCTGTTGAAGTGCAAGAAATATGAAAAGTTCTAAAACATCTATTGTGTTTTATCACTAGTATTATATACATAGTAATGACCATATCTACAATGATATATTAAATTTGATAGGTGTCTTGTCTCACATTGTCTCACAGCGATATTAGAATTGTGTAGATTTGTGTACAAATGTTCTGTTTTAGTTTTCAGTTTCTGTATTATTTTATTTATATTTAGAATTTTATTTATTTTAAGTGTCTTTCATTAATTACACATATTTAGTAGTCAGTGTTATTACAAATAAATGAACCTACAGCTAAATTTCCATCAAAGTGGGGAGGGGATTCCACATTTTTGACATATTTGAACATTTTTTAAAAATGTAGTGCATAAGTTACTTTCCCTGGTAACTAGTTACTTTTGTAATGCTGTAACTCAGTAATTAAGTAATGTGCCCAACACTGAGCAGAACATGTTACTGCTAGGAACTACTAGGCTTTATTAGTCTTTCACCTCACAAAACCATTTCCATCGGTTGAAACCAACCTGGGTTAATGATCTTAAAAACCCTCCATCTCAATATGACTTGATGGAAAGTTAAAATTCCTTTGGCTAAAAGGTTCACTGACAGCCAATAGCAGCTGTTAGCAGCTCCATATTCTGCTTTTGGTTCTGTGGCCACGGCCTCAGTTCCAGCTGAAGGGATACCAACTGGTCATTCCATCATTCTATGAGTGCATCAGCCAAAATAAACAAAGATATATCTGACTGGTTAATACACATTTGGAAAATAAATACATGAAGCATACAAAATAAAATCTGTGTCCTCTCTGTTCATAGAGGTGGTCAGTGAATGAACTGTAGCCTGCACTTCTTACAGACCTTTTATGACATTGTCTTCTACTTTATATAACAGTTGGCCTGCATCTGAAATTGTATAGCACAGGAGCTAAGGGACATCGCTTCCCAACCCGGGGGTCAAACCTACGCTGCAATGTTTACAAGGTGAGTGCACTATGGCTCACGGCACCTAGATGGGGAGGGGCATACTGCTAAAATACACAAGTTAGCAGGCCCTGCTCAGAACACAGGTGGAAAATACACCAGCAGAAAATGGGTGGACTCCCACCGTTTCCTCCTGACATAAGATGTATACAAGGTGCGGCATTTGCTACCGCACACAACTAGCATAGCTTGTGAGGTGTTGACAACAAGCTACTCTGGGCCAGCCCTAGGGGTTGCCGGTAAAGGAAGGCACCTTAAGGGAAAAGGGGGAATGGGTCTCTAGAACCAGGCATGGGGCCACACCAGCCAAACCTAGCCACATGCAGGAGCCAGCCCAAACATATGCGAATGTCCCAGGCCAGCCGACCCTATTCAGTAGTCTGCCTCACACTAGCCACAGCACTCGAGGAGCAAGTAAGGGCAATCCATGCCTCTACCAGCCATGCCACTGATGCGCTTGCCAGGGAACCAGGAGAAAGAGCTCTCTGCCAACCTTTGCCACGTCCATTGCTCACAGGCAGACTTGATTTAGGCTCACTGTCTGTCTGCTGGGGAAACAAGGAGAGGGGAGAGAGAGGGAAAACCTGACTAAAACCCAAGAGTCTTGACCAAGTAAGTGGAGAGAGTCAGGTGTCTTAGGCACCATGCTAGGCACACCTGCCACCAGGGACAAAGACTCCGCATCGCCAGGGTATACAACCATGCTTATAAGGACACAAGCAAGTGGCACACAAGCACAGGCTTACATAATCATGGCGACACTCATTTGCTTCCTCCAGCCTTCAAATTTTGAATGTACATTTTCAATATAATTTTCTGTAGTCTACACCACAGTGGGGTTGAGTGGAACTGATAACTGTCTTAAAGACACATAGTAAGGGTAAATGTAATCTCCACAGATTTATGCAGAGTATAATCTCAATCAGCTTGGCAAAGTTTAGGTTTATATACTTGTGGCAGTGTGCAAATTTAGGTGCTGGGGAAGCTAACGAAAACTTTTATTGAAATTGACATCTTGTCCCCATCATTAACTCTAAATCTCTCTTGGAGCTGAGCTAGTTTGTGTCACATACTGTAGTGAGTCAGGAGACAAACACAGGTAAAATTGATGATGTTTAATGATAACTCCACGTAGCCAAAGGAAGGTCAAACACCACAGCAAACAGAATGTGTCACAGGCAATCTGATTCAGAAACGTTGTCCGGGCAGGTAGGTCGAAACACACGACAAACAGGTACATCAAAGGGAAGGCAGGGCAAAGTCAAAAATCCAGGCAAAAGTCAAAAACACGGCAAACAGATATAGGCAAAGGCAAAAATCAGAATCCAAGTACAAACCAAGTCAAAATCCAGAAATCCAAAAAAGAAACGCTTAGAATCGCAACGAACTGACGAGACTTTGCACCATCCTGCAGGTCTGACTCCCCTTTAAAGACCTGCCCTGATTAGTCCCCATGAGTTCCAGCTGGGAGGGGCGTGGCACCTAATACTCAGGAGAGGCCGACCTTGCATGCCCTCTAGGGGGAGCTTCAGCTCCCCTTACAGTTTGAGCTGGGAATGTAGTGTATTTGAAGTGATTGCCCATGCAATCTGTAATTGTAACCCAGTATGAATCTGCAGTGTGTGTGTAGTTTTACAGTCTGACTGGGATAACAGGGCAGTGATTTTAATCCAGTATGGATCTGTCTTGTGGAATAATTTCTGTAAGTGAATGGACTTCCTTCAGTAATAGCAGTCATGTCCCAATCTATCTCAAGCTAATGCCTAATAACACTGAACATATGGGCTTTGTCTGGGCTCTTTGTGGGAATTTCAGCCAGTCAGATTCAGAAAATTACACAGTCAGATCCCACATTACACAATCTTCTCTGGTAAAACATGTCACTGCATAGTTATGTGTTTTCTTGCTGTAAAGCGCCAGATTCAGCCCAATAACAGCTGAAAATGAGCAAATAGCATGACTCAGGTGTGTTAGAACAGGGACAACACAAACATGTACAGTGCTCCAATTCACAAAGAGCCCACTACATGGATAGTGACATATAATAACACCACTAAGGCCAATTAGATCAGATTTAGTGTCTTGCAAATTGATTAGTGCTCATGGATGAGGAAAAGTTTTACAAATTCCGCCATTTGTACTATGGGGGAAAATACTATGCACATTAATGAAAGCTTAGATGAGGCAGCCCCGGCCTTCCCTCTTGCCCCCTCTACCTCGTCCAGGTTCACCTGTCATGTGTGACACAGCTGGTTGCGCCCATGGCATGGGGAGAAAGCCCGAGTGTGTATTTTCACCCCTTATGAGTGATGCTCCTGGTGGAATAATAGAAAGTAATGACCGCCCTTCTCATAGAGAGGGGCCACGGGCTTGTTAATGACATTGAGTCCAGACGCGCTTGGCTGGTTCCCTACACATAATTACCGGCTGATTGTCATAGAATGGCCAAGCACTCCTTTCAGAAGATTAACTATGGAGAAGAATTATCTTTAGTGTGCCTGGCGCCCAGCATTAACTAACCTGAAATGAGTAATTAAAATTTAGTTTTAAACTGATAGGTGCAGCTAGGAATTTAATTTGACCCCCCTCTGTGAGCAATGCTAAATGATTTATTTGAAGGAGCTAAAAAGCGTATAAAAGGATCTAAATTCTTTTTTTGTGGATTGATTTGTTTTGTATTTAGGCAGAATGTTCAAAACAGTATAGGATGCTGGCCCCAGTCTAGAAACAAAGGTCATGCCATTGTCAGTATGTATTTTCAGGAATGCCTATAAATTGTTCACTCAGTCAAAATGGGAACGTTTCTCCATTTAGTCTGCGTGAGTGGTCAAAGCTGAGACCGATTTTCTGCTGCAGGATTATGTGAAGCAAAGAGTGGTTTTGGTTTGTAGTATTATGTTTTAAGGTATATGTAAGCATTTGCCTTTTTCAGCAAAAAAACTGTTGATATTGTTAAACATACTTTGGAATTAACATTATCTTGGAACTGCTTTCTATCACTAACTTTCTATTTTTACATGTTACAGTACCCTCTTCTAATGAGCTCTTCAGCCACCCTGAGGTTTTTTGCACAGCTGAAAGAACAAGGGGTTCACAGGAATGTAGAAGGTGAGACTCTGACAACAGCTTAAAGAGCCCAAATAAGGACAAATATTGAGTTTTTTAAATTAAGTGCTTAAGTGCTTAAAATCCATGTCCCTTTGGGCAGTGGTGGCCTAGTGGGGGCAGTGGTGGCCTAGTGGTTAGGATGCTGCCTTTGCAACCTGAAGGTCGCAGGTTGAATCCCGGCCCGGGCACTACTGAGGTTCCCTTGAGCAAGGTACCGTCCCACTACACTGCTCCCCGGGCGCTGTTGGTAG
>JBBPDA010000081.1:5173964-5201858 GCA_037974385.1 Arnoldichthys spilopterus | reverse complement strand
GGGCTAAACTGTAAAAATGAAAGTAGATTTATTCCCTCAGGAATACTAGAGCAGACGTTTTATCATTTGCAGATAGATAAGGGATTTCTATGGGATAGAAAATACCCATAACTGATGTAATACCACTAGTTAATTCTCATTCTAGGTCAGAAATAAATGCAGCCATCACAACACTTGGAACTGGCATCTTGCGCACTGTACTGTTTAACCACTTTCCTTTTTTTGCAAAGAGTGGTGTTTTCAAGCTATTAGTACAGTTCGTTTTGTCCAGGACATTTAAGCGGATACAAAAGCGCTGAGTTTCACACTCTAAATGCAAATGTTTGCTACTTTTCAGACCTCAGCCTATCATTGTTGACATATGGTTTTGTCACTTATCGTTCAATAACATTTCTTCCAACCAATCACATGCATTTAACTTTATGCTAGTATTGAGTACTGAACATCATTATGCAATCAGTTCGCTTAGCCAGATCACTATATTTTGTGAGAGACAGGCCACTGAGGTACCTGTGAGCAAGGTACTGTGCCCAAGCACTGCTGCCTGGGTGCTGCCCACATCAGCTGCTCCTACATGGATGGGTTAAATGCAGAGGTCACTTTTCGTTGTGTTGCACTATGATGACAATGACAAATAGTCACTTTCGCTTTCATATTGGTATGAGATGTACGAATGTATGTATGTGTGTATAAAAACGTTATCCCATATGCATATTGTTGTAATTTCATTGTATGTATTGTTATCGTAATTTTATCTTAATTTACTGTAATTATTATTGTAGCTGTCTACTGAAAAGTAGAGCAAGCTACCAGTTCAAGAAGAAAACAATTTGTATAAATAATATCTAAAGATGACTAATATTTTATTAAATGCAAAAAAAATTGACCAAAAAAAGATTTTAAAAGAAAAATAAAAGTCAAGAACTGTAATCTGTTACCACTGACATGGTGGGTTATTCAGTTACAAAAATATAAAATCAATCGTCTTAGTCTGCATCCGGGAAAACAAGCTGGTTCTCGTGATATTGATGACTCACACTGGAAAACATTTTGAAAGCTCTTCTCAAGAATCCTCTGTGATTGTTTCAATTGGAAATGGCAATTATGACGGCAACCTTGATTGAGCGAGGAGAGTGTTACGTCTCCACAGGCCTAAGAAGACATGTCATGTTTTTAAATGAGTGTAAGTGGTTCTTGATTGAGTGGTGGAGTTCTGTAATGAACTAAAAAATAATGCGACTGAATGAAGAAAAGTTTGAAGAGGGTAAGCTGAGGATTAAACCAGGAACGTGATGTCACAGACCTGTCTAGTTCTCTTTCTACACTGACTGCTGTTCATTAAACAGGTTTTACTAACAAAATTCTTTCTCTGCAGCGAAATCTCCCAAAGCGACTCAATCAGGAAGATACACAGCGAGGCATTCATCTCCATCCACAGCCTTGTAGAAATGTATGTATTTTCTTTGTTTCAGTTACAGACAACAGTAAATATGTGTTTATCTTACATGTTTGCAGTATAATAAAATAAAATAAAAAACTCCTGTTTACAATTAAAAGCTTGGAGCACGGCGCATATTAATAGACCCACTTATGTGACAAACATCTTTCTTTTCCAGCTCAATACAGAACATCAATAAACTGGTGCTCATAGAAAATGCCGCCTTCACAGATTTGCCCAAATTAAGATACCTGTAAGACAATTTCTACTACTTGGAAACACATTATGTGCAGTGTTCATGTAGTCATGTTACACAGTCTTATTTCTGCCTGTCTGTCTGTCTGCTGTGTTTAGGAGCATCTGCAATACAGGAATGAAGCATTTCCCAGACCTTTCTACCATCTCCTCAACAGAGTTGTATTTCTTTCTGTGAGTAATCATGTCCTGCTGTGATTTGAAGGGGAGAGATTTAAGACTATGGCCTTCCAACTGCACCTGCAGCTCCAATCGTTGGATTTAAGCCATTATAACACAGTGCTAAAGCACATCATGTTAATTGCACATAAATACAGCTCTGGCAACTGTCATGACAGAAAGTGAAAAACTAGAATCTCCCAAAAGCATCTCAGATCATTTTCATTCCCTCACTGTTTTGTTTCATTACTATTTTTTTTTTGTATGTGCAGGGAAATCGGAGATAACATGCAAGTAAACAGCATACCGGCCAATGCGTTTCAAGGTATATCCAAGGACTTCCTGTACATGTGAGTATACAAAGAATACTGTGAACTATTTAAGACTGTGGTATCCAACCAAAAGCTAAAACGCACTTTAAATCAGCATCAGTAAAATGTTTTGCTGTCAGATTGACCATAACATCTGACTGAAGCCCATGTTTTGTGGAATCACTTTTATCCAGGAATCAAAATCTAGAAACAAAAACGGAGGTTCTTCAGGAACTGCTGAAACAGGGCCCTATAGGTGTGGGTATGGGCTTAGGAAAAAGCTTTATAAACATAAAGCAGCACATTTTAGCCATTGATATTGCTCAAAAACCTCTATTACCACTCAAAGTTGTCTTTGGCATATTCCGAATTGGGCTTTATGTGATAACTGACTCTACTGTAAGAAAGTATAAAAAAGCCACTGATTTGATAAAAGTATTGCTAAGCTTTGATTTTGTTGAAACAATAGTTCGATAAAATGTCAACATGAAATTTTTGTGTTTCACATTGTAACCTATACTTTTGGCTTTGTTAGGAATCTTGTCCGGAATGGGTTTACCGAGATCAAATCTCATGCTTTTAATGGGACCAAGCTGGATAAGTTGTACGTATACCTCTTACTGCTGTCGAAAAATTATTCTTTCCGACAAATCACTTTCACACGTGTTTACAAGAAGTAGCCCCTCTTGTCTCCAAATGAGTGGCAGGATCAGTTGTTTGTATATGGGCTGAAGGTTTAGTTTAATCAAAAAGGACATATTGTACGAGTAAATATATATTAAAGCAGTCAAAACTTTGAAGGCTGCCATGTTTCGTTAACCACGTAGACTTTGGTATCTTGCCACTAAGTCTAAATAAACACTTCATTGTCTGTCAGTGTTTTGTCCTTAATGTACAATCTGTGTAGGAAGTCCACATTAGGCTTAGCCCTGTAGGCAGTGGAGGGAAACTCTGGTATTAGAGGGCCAGATTCCTGCAATTTGGTTATTTAGTCTCAGACACACCTAATTCAACACAGCAGTTACTTTAAGGTTCGGTTGTTGTGTTAGAGAAGAGAAAGCAACTGACTGTGCTGGACTCTGGCTCTCAGTTTCCCACCTCTGTAGTATTAAAGGTAGAATTTTGCATGTATGTTACATTCAGACACATTGAAACTGATTATTTTTCTTTTCCACTCTTTAGAATTCTGAAAAGCAACATACATCTCAGTAAAATCCACAATGATGCATTTGAGGGTGCTACAGGACCAAATCTGCTGTAAGTACATTGAGCACAGATAAACTGTAAAAAATAAACTGTTCTATTATAGTATAAGGTAGCGATAGACAAAAGAACTGTAGAACTGCACAAACAGAATGAAAATAACACAAATGGAGCATTTAGTATAGCTCATTTAGTTAACAAAAACGTATAAATCAATGGAGTATGAGCTGAGTTGAACCTAAATTCATCTCAAAAGAAGAAAAATGATATATTAAGAGTTCCTATCTGCAAGACCAAGGCCAGTCTGTATATTCCTGAGTAGCAGAGCAGCCCTCCCACCAAAGTATTTCAAGGCAAGCATCACTATCACCCCAAACTTCAGCCTTGGTTTGAAAGAGCCAAATACCCGTTCTACAGGGTCACATTAACCCATTTCTTCAGGCCTACTAGTGTCCAATTGGAAAACTGGAAAACGGAAGCATCAGATATTCTTATTTATATAATCAAATATTGTTAATACAGACATAACATTATACTAAATTTCTCCAATGCAAGACTGACCTAAGGAAAAATAATTGTTTGTGCTTGTTACAAACTAAAGAAAAAACATTAGCACAATCTTATGTAGCTACGTAGTAGTAGACGTAGCTACTTAGAAGTCATATGGAATGTATCATTTTAACTTAATGTGAACCTTAAGCAAGAAGAAATGCATTTAAAAGCTAAATATTTATGATCCTGCTAGAGAAACGGCATAACTACAGATAAAAGTGCCAAAAAGATCACGGTTATCTTATCAGCCCCACTGTGGCACCATAACCTTTATTTCTCTAGAAGTGTGTCAGATTCTCTTTCAAGGTAAGGCAGCAACTTGCTAAAATGAGTATCACTTATTTGATGTAAAGACTTGGTTTTCCCAGTCTAAGAGCTGATGTTTCTCCGATATCAGATTGATGCATTAACGAAATCACTCATATTGTTAAGTCATATAAGTTTTTTTTGTTGTTTACTTGTATGTTTGTAGAGATGTATCATCCACTGCTCTCCAAGCACTCCCTACACATGGACTGAGAGAGGTGAAGGTACTAATCGCTCGATCTACACCTGCTCTGAAGACTCTACCCCCTCTCGAGAACCTCTTAGACCTACAAGAAGCTGAGCTTACCTACCCCAGCCACTGCTGCGCCTTCCACACCTGGCGCCGCAACAACAGGTCTGATCCAGAACATCCAATTGGTTTAAGATATACGAAACATTGCCTGTTTATTTAATATATGGACCTACCTTATATCCACACTTACCGGCACTTTTATCAAGTACACCTACAATACAGGTCCACTTTGTGGTCATACAGTCACTGACTTTAGTCCAATTGTTGTCACACACGATTTCTCATCTCCACTCTGTCCCTCAATATAAAGGGACCACCTTACGACCACTGCTAACCAAATATTCTGGTTAGCAACAGTGATTTCAACAATTCAGTGGCATGGTAGTGCATGTTGTGTTTGTTCAAGTCTATCAGGCAAAGCAGTAATACTCAAAGTTAGTAAATGTATAGTCAATTTATAGATCTTAAGTTACTTTCAGGCCATATGGACAATGCTAATAGGTGGCCTATTCTAAACTCAGCAGTGACACTGACCGTAGTGACACTTGTAGGCCTGATGGTAGCACATCCCCCATTAACATGCGACTACCAGGTCAAGGTCACTACTATGCTGAGAATGGTCCATCACCTAAATAATATCTGGCAGTGTTGGTCCCTTTCTATTAATAAATAGGGGAAAGGGTCACTGACAAAATGAGAGTAGTGACAAATCACAGCTACAGTAATTCTATACCAACAAAGTGCACCTATTATGGTAGATGTGCCAGATACAATTGCTAATGATGTATGTGTACCTAATATTAAAGCATGTTTGGTTTTTTTTACATAAAATGGTGGTATTGTACCATTTTCTTTTATTTTGAAACTGGACCCATCATAGAAAATATTAAGCACAAACATGTAGAAGACAATCAGTCTCAAACCAATTTTAAATGTTTATTACAAATAGCGCAAATACTGTTGAAAGGTGCATAATGTTATTATTTTCTTCTCCCAATCTAGAGAGAATGCTGTACTCGGTCGCTTTAGGAACCTAACTAGGCTATGTAATGTGGACAACCATCCAGACATCATGTAAGACAGAAGCAATGGTCTTTTCATAAACGGTTCCATTTCATGTCAAGATGAAGTCACATTAACTGATGCATCTGACATTTATCATATATCCCCATCTTCACAGGGACCCATCCTCAGAAGATCTGTCCAGTCTTTACGACATTAATTTTCACTACCCTGATTTGGATTTGTGCGTCAGCAACAGCCCACTCAAGTGCACCCCAGAACCTGATGCTTTCAACCCCTGTGAGGACTTGTTGGGTTATGGCTTCCTGCGCTCCATCACTTGGGTCATCACCATCTTCGCTCTCCTGGGCAACCTGGCTGTCCTGATTGTTCTCCTTTCAAGCCACCAAAAGCTAACCCTTTCTAGGTTCCTCATGTGCAACTTAGCCTTTGCTGACCTGTGCATGGGCCTCTACCTTCTGTTGATCGCCATGGTGGACTACCGCTCCCATCAAGAGTACTATAACCACGCCACAGACTGGCAGACAGGAGCTGGGTGTGGGATAGCTGGGTTCTTAACCGTCTTTGCAAGCGAGCTATCAGTCTACACACTTACCATGATAACCCTGGAGCGGTGGCACACCATCAACTATGCCATGCAGAAGAACAAGAGACTGAAAATGCGCCATGCGGTGATCCTGATGGCAATTGGTTGGGCCTTTTCTCTTCTAGTGGCTCTGCTCCCTGTGCTTGGTGTTAGCAGCTACACTAAAGTGAGCATTTGCCTGCCAATGGACATCGAAACCCCAGCCTCACAGGTTTATGTGGTAGCTGTGTTGGTTTTAAACGTGGCAGCCTTTTTAATTGTATGCACCTGCTACATGGGCATTTATGTAAGTGTGCGCAACCCAAACATGGCTACGCGACATGGGGACACTAGAATAGCCAAACGAATGGCAGTGCTCATTTTCACAGACTTCTTGTGTATGGCGCCCATCTCCTTTTTCGCCATTTCAGCCGCTCTGCACATGCCTTTGATTACGGTCTCTCAATCCAAAATCCTCCTCATCCTTTTTTATCCTATCAACTCACTGTGCAACCCATTCCTTTATACCATATTCACAAGAGCCTTCCGGAGGGACATGTATCTGCTTTTAAGCCACTGTGGCTGCTGCCAGTCGCAAGCAGAGTTCTACAGAGTGCAAGGTCTCTCAGGAGTTACCTTGGCTCCCAAGAACAAGGGGTCCAAGAAATCTCGTTCAAACCAGTTTCATGCCTACCATATCAAGCTGCAGGGCTGCTTCTTCAACAAAGATGCAACCTGAGGCCTGTGTTTCAAAAGAAAAAAAAAAAAAAGACTAATAATTCCACTGCTCTTCCAGCAGCATTATGTATATTGTATATACTGTGAATATATACTGTACAGTGTGAATTCTTTTTATAGAGAATTTTTTCGGTTTACTGTACAAAGGGCGATATTTTAAATCAACATGTTTTCAAATGTTGAGTTTTCTTCTGTAGAAAATAAATAAATACACTTCGTTCATACACTTTTGTTTTCCACTCTTTTTTTGTATTTGGTTGTCAGGATTAAAACTCATGTAAGAAGTTAATTCAAACAATCTCTTTAATAAGCATGTAGGTTATATTTTTTTCCACTACTAGGTAGCACAAGGTAATGTTTTTGAACATGTGCTTTATATTTCTGAATAAAACTGTGTGGCATGAAACCGAAACCATTCTGACATTGACATCTCGCCACCATTCAAAATGAAGTCAGTACCTACATATCATCAGAATTCAGGTTTCATATATATATGCCTTTTTGTTCTTTGTTATGCTGGACTTATGTCCACCAAAAACTTTTGCTCAATCTAAATCTCCAGACTTGTAGTCCCATGGACCTATGATCAATTCATTGAACATTCACTGAAGAGCTCAGCGTCATCACACTGACTCACAGTGCTGCAATTTAAAAAAAATAATAAATAAATAAATAAATAAAAAAAACCACTAATGAGAGCTCTCCAGTTTAAGTCAATTCCATGATCGACATCAACACCAAAATCTGCATATTACATAAAATGTGTTATTACTTTGGAAATGTATATTTTATTTAAGACCCACTGCTTATTTAATGTCATCATATGTGGGGTTTTTTTTGTGTTGCATTGTGTGTAGCTTGCACCCCAAGGAGCCTTTCTGTAAGTTTGCAGAATTATCCCCCTAGCCCAGATGAATAGCAGAATTAGCCATCTAGCCTTGTGGACTTTCTCGCTAAAGGGCATTTGGAGCGAATCAGAATGTTTGCCAACCCTGCTTCAAAACCAGGACACTGCCTCTTTAGTTTTTCAACCATGACTGTGCACACCTGCAGACTCTTTGCTGCCATTTTCAGAGATTCAAACATCTGTCCATCATGGCAGGCTGTCACTAACTTGGGTATGACAATGAGGACAAGCCTGCTATTACTATACCTGCACGACTAATGCGGCTATTCAAAGTGAAATCTTTACTGTTTCTAACCAGAATGTTAACAGATTTCAAAGCATTTTATGCATACAATACATAACCTGACTCCATCACACAAGCTCCAACAGTAAAACAAAAAACTGACTATACAGGCTACATAAATATAACCACACTATATATGCTGCCTCGACCACTCCCTTGACCTGTATGCTTACATTAGCAGTAATGCAGCGATTAGAGTGGCGACATGCTCTCCCCTTTGCCGGAGACACATCAGCTCTGATGATCAATCTACTGTGACTTATTTACATACTTTGTGGATTTCAAACTAGCTTAAGAACGTAAGAACTTAACAAATTCCTCATTAACACTGAAATTACAGAGTTAAATGTGCTGAAATAGCATGTATTAAAATATGTCAGGGATTACCTTTATTGAAGACCTTAGGATAAGTTCAATGTCATTGCAAGACATTAAAACTTCATTTATTTTTTAATAATTAAAAAAAGAGGCAAGTTTTTTTATGCAGTGTGTTTTATTTAAACAGTGAGAATAACTCAAAACTTTAGGCCAGTTCCAAATAAATAATCCTAAACAACTTGTGTTTCACCCCTTGGAACAAAACTAGTATTTTTAAACAGTGAAGAAAAGCAACATTTCCATT
The DNA here is from genome assembly GCA_037974385.1 of Arnoldichthys spilopterus. Taxonomy (NCBI): domain Eukaryota; kingdom Metazoa; phylum Chordata; class Actinopteri; order Characiformes; family Lepidarchidae; genus Arnoldichthys; species Arnoldichthys spilopterus. Next base: position 5,193,243 of record JBBPDA010000081.1, on the reverse strand, counting down.
CTATCGGATATGTAAGAGGTAAACAGTGCTTTCAGAGGAACTATGTAGTCTTTAAGTTGTAAAGAGGTGTGGGACTTATAAAGGTAACCTTAACAAAGCCAAAAAAAACACAAAAAACAGTGCCAATCACTACATCAGCTAACATGAAAACTCAAACAGCATCACCATTGCATTAAGGGCTGTCCTCTTATCTCTATGCTGGATACATGACTTATCCCATCTCACCATTCAGCCTCTCCAATGGCCTTGGAGAAAACATAGTCCTTACCACCGTAGCACATTACACCATCTTTAAGGTAGAACTTCCATCTGTTTTTACTACGATGAATCTGTCACAAAACATTTATAGATTTAGGTTTAACACTAGTGCTAACAACCCATTAACATCTTTGCTATTTGTGAAATACTCTGCTTAAATTCTCCCATTTACACTGCAAAAAAACAACGTTTAAAAGCAGCAAAATTAAATAAGACAAAATAAAGGGAAGTCTACAACTCAAATCACAGGCAATGTTTTCCAACCATGGTCCCAGAGACACACTGCCCTGCTTTCATGGTTTTAACACACCCACTTCAATTTAATAAGGGGTTATTAACATGATGATCAGTTAGGTCAGCTGTCTTGGGAGTAGTGAAAACACTTAAATGTGCAGGGCTGTGTGTCTCCCGGACCAGGGTTGAGACACTGAACTCAAAGAGGTTTGTATAAACATATTCTTACAAAATTCTCATCCATGGAAATAGAAGATATATTGACTACATATAAGATGCTTTCACTTGCCCATATATCATTTTTTTTTGCACTGCACTTAAGGCGAACACCTAGAACATCAAATGTGAGACCAGAACCCACTGTGAAGTTAAACCACAAAAGATTATAAATAAATGCACCAACAGAAAGTACAATGTACTAGACTAGATCTTACCTTATCATACTGGCAAACAATGACATTGTCAGTGTCAAAGACCTCTGGAATATCCTGCTCACTCACATCATCACCAGAGTTCAATGGATCCTAGACAAGACAAAAACAATAAATCCGTGCCTAAAACATTTTCATTCCTCATGCCCAAAGTTCTGCACCTCCTTTTTCACAAAACAGACCCAGAATGCACTTGAAAAAAAAAGGTTTTCCAAGGATTCTTCAGTCAAAGCAAATGTTCTATATACCACCATGAACACTCAGAGCCATCTGAATGAACATATTCTTTGGAACAAATGTTTTTTTTCTATGAAAGAAAACAGAATCCAATAGAATAATGAGAAAATATATTTGGTATTCAACTTTTAAGAATTCATCCATCAGGGGCCTGTTTCACCCCAAGATCTTTTTAATGAAGTCTGGATTATTGTATACACATTTTTCACAGATATAGAATTGTTGCAAAATTTTCTATAAAACCCAAGTCGGCATGTACATACAGTTTGTAAGTTGGGTGAGGTTGATAGTGACAATATTAAAATATTGAACAATAATAAAAATAAAAACTACTGGGGGAAAATGGCTAAGAACATTTTGAGTCCAGAAAAAAATGTGCACAGGGTTTATGCCATGCAGGGTTCAGGGTGATCTATTTTTGGTTGTGACCCAGAAATTTCTAATTTAAACCAACATGAATAATGAAAAGGAGTTGGACTTCTAGGCAATTTTTTAAATAACTGATGGCAGTAAGACATCCTGTACGACTCAAAAACATTTTATTTTTTGCAGGAACAGGTTTTTATTACAAATTACTTGAAGTCCAAACAGGAGATAAACAAACGAAGTATCAACACCCAAATCTACATCTGTACTGTGGGAGTTGTTGTACTTTGGTGCATAGCTACACTATACAGTGGTGCTTGAAAGTTAGTGAACCCCTTTGAAACATGACCAGAAATGGCATTAGAAGTCCTAAAAGTAGATGCATAAATCATGAAATGTGGTTCATTCTAATTTTTAATTAAATGAACCCATTAAACACTAGCACATTCCTTGCTTTATATTAGCCAAAATGTCAACAAAATTAAGACATGTGTTAAAGAAAATCAGTTGCTTATTTAAACAACATGATAAAAAAATGAGGAAAAATAAGTGGAAACCTATTCAGCATGAGTCTTGCATAACTTTGGTTAATTAAGATTGTGCATCCCAAGAAGTTATGAATAGTATCCAAAGGCTATCTGTAGCTGAAAACTGTGGGACACATGTGTCTAGATGGCTTCAGTGTTGCTCTCACCTCTTCTTCCACCACCTCTAGATCAGGATCATCACAGTCACTGTTGGAATTATCACTGGGATCACTGCTGCCTTCAGTACCCTGAAGCACTTTCAGGTCCTCTGCATTGATCATACCCAGGAACTCGTTTTCTCCAACAGCTCCTTGATCTTCCTCCTCCTGCTCCTCATCTCCTGCCTCAGAACTGCTGTCACATGTTCCATCTAGTTGCTGTATGTTGACCAAATCATTGAAGTTGTAGTCCTTCAAAAGTTCCATCTCAAGCTGGGAAGAAGTCAGCAAAGCCTGTGAGGATGGTGGGAAACAAGACCCACTGTACATACTATGTTGAAACAGCAAGCCCTGGTCAGCAAAACATGATGATTTTCAGACCATCTTTATTACTCTAGAGCTTTACAAGACAACCATTGGTCAACTGTCGAAAATGAGTTGTAGGGTGTATGATGATGTTCTGCCCATTTGAATATGTCCATTTACAGCTTTGCGGTCAACATTTTACCTTAACTGCACTGTCAGGTGTTCCTTCCAAGTCTGGCAGAAGACTAATGGTGTCATCAGTGCTGGCCAAGTCTGCAGCTTCATCTTCTGCTTTAACAGCTTTCTCCAGCATCTCCTGCGCATTGGCTCTAAACCCAAACACCTGCACATTCCCTGTGCTTCCCTGTAAGCCTACAGGCAGCTGTGTGGACAGTGGTGAGGATACGCTCATGTCCAGTGGCTGAGGGCTGAACTCGATGCCGTCCAGAGTGAACTCACTGGGGCTTTCTGAAATACAGTGTGAAGACTGATGAATAATGTTAGGCTCAGGGCTAATAGGGTCAGGAGGCTGGATACTTTGATCCAAAAGGATATGAGGAGGCTGGAGCAGCTGATTCTGGCTCTGTGACGGAAGGACTGGTTGGGAAGTTCGAGGAATAGGCAGAGATTGGGCACATGGGCCTGCCACCTGGGCAGGAATGTTATGAGTGACTGTTGCTGGCAAATTTCTTTGTTCCACAAGGGCCTGATTGTCTTGGGCAGAGATACGCTGACACCCTGGAGCCTGTGTCACCATTACAGGAACATTGACCTTGTACAAATGGCCTGTGAACATGGGGAAACAAAAGGAGATAAATGAGGGTTTCTGAATGTCTCTCTCAATTACTTCGGTCATGAATGGCTGGGGCATCGCTGGGGAATTAGCTTGATAGGGCTAGGGTAAAAAAGGCAAGATGATAAAGAAAAGTGTACATTCATTTAATTACTCTTACTAGTATAATCAGATTTTCTTAACTGAGGACTAAATTGCTTATTTTGTAACTTCAGAGGCCTAGGTCAACTGTACTTGGCATATTGCCCTTCAAAATTCCAACACAAATGTTCTATATTGATGCTGTTGGGGAAAAAAACCCTCATATTTCCAAAAATTTAACTTTAAAAGTGAAGGAACACACATTCTTAGTTTTTAATATAGGTTAAGGTAACAATATTTAATTTTATGCCATTCTGGACCATTTTAAATCAGTCCAATGACAGCATGAACCAGCTGATATTTTCTAATTATGTCAAAAGAAAAACAACAAAATGAAGTTACACATACTAGTCTGAGAGCAATGACATAGAGCAGTATCTCAATTGCATACATAAACCGTATATAAGCTTAAATATGTGTGGCACAACAGAACAAACAAAGATTATATTCAGGACTGCAGCGGAAAAAAAAACAATGACTGAATGAAAACCCCTCCTGAAGAGCTCAAATTTACAGCAAGCTTAATTCCAGGAATAGGTTTTGAATCTCACCTGAGGCAGTCTGCAGGGTCACCCCTGCAGGAATATGAACAGGATAGGTCACTCCAGGTGGAAGAGAAAACGTTGCAATAGTACCAGCACTGTTCTGAAAGGAAAGTTTACATACTCTCAGCTGAAATTTATATTAAAAAATAGCTCTTATTTGAAGTGAGTTCATAGAAATAATAAGACAAACATAACACACTCACAGGAAGGCAAGTAATGGATGATTTGTCAGTCCAAAGATTTTTTTGTCATTACACAAAACGACAGAATCACAACAGTATATAGGCTTACTGGAAAAATAAGTAGTTGCATGCATAATTTCTCTACTGAAAACCTGATTATTATCTCCTTGCACAAACAATAGCATCCATTCCATAATGTAAAGTTTATACATGTCTTAAGAGGTTTACTGTCAATTTTACCCCACTCCTTCACAAAATGGGTACACATTTAAGCTAAAGATCACATGTGCTTATTCTGTCATTATTCTGTTCCAAACCGAGAATTTAGGATTGAGGTCTGGTGGTTTTGCTGGTCAGCTAAAGTGAACCTGTGTTCTAGCATGCTTGTTCAACTAGTCACATAGATTGGAACCTATGCATACTACAGTTGCAATGCAGGATTGTCAGTGTTGTCTTCTGCTTGGAAAATTAAAAGCATAAAAGTAGTGGAACAGTGAGCTAAAAATAGTACAATAAGTACCTTAAGAGAATGTAAGACGTTACCTGACAGGACAGTTGGTAACATAAAGGCAAGAGGAGGCATAATCAGATTAGAGAAGAAATTATAGATGCAACCGTTTTTTTGATAATGAAGTTAAAGTTCGAGGGTAATCAGGGGTACAAAAGATGCATTTCACTTACTGGTTTGGCAGAGAAACTCTGTGCATGCTGCCCAGCAGGAATGACGACTGAAGCTAAAAAGAGCACAAAACTTTTTCAGAAACTAGGCACCATGTGTCGGATAAGTGGACTTTATTTGAGCTAAAAACTGTTTATCTGCAAACAGCTCAATGTGTTTCATATTAAGTGTAAGTCATCGATGTCTCGTTTTATTTCATGAAATATAAACATCCTCTTGGTCACAATTTTTTCCTTTTCCTTGTTTTAATGGAACCAGTTGAGCTCACCTGTGGGTTTCTGGAGAGTCTGAGAATAATTTGCCGGAAGCTGCAGAACAAAATTCGATGGATTGTTGTCTTTTGCAAAACCTTCCACAGCTTTGGATTGCAAGACTTTGGATTCCCACAGCTATGAGAAGAAAAAGGATGGTTTTGCCCCACTGCGAGACAAAACTGTTCCACTCGAGATGATTTTAACCCATGCATATCGAACAATGACAGTCAGTATTAGCAAAAATGTCACATAAGTTGTCTTGATTGGTTGTTCTAACAGTAACTATTTTACATATTAGGTCACATTTTCATAATGAACTTAATCAAATTGGTATTTTCTATTTTAAATTGTGATCCCATGTGACTAGATGACAAAATGTGATAAAAGCCTGGATCCTTAGCCATATGGTCTGACATGGGCAATTTTAGAAAAAAAACAAAACAAAAAAAAACATCTACTTAAAGAAATGTCAACATTCAGGCATGGGCATTAGAGAGTCTTGCCATTTTTAAACAGCAAACATCAAGTTCACTCTCAAGTGATTGGCACTGACAGATGGGACTGGTGTTGAGGCGTTAATTAGCTACCGTTACCCATTTAAACTAGGCTTCTGAGACTTGAGGACATTTAGGGAGCGTCTGAAATATCCCGTAGGCCATATTATAGTCTTACCTGTCTCAAATCATCTAGCACTCGCTCCTCCACTCCTTCTTCCAGAAATAGTTCACGAACACTCTCCACCACATCGTCAATAATGGAAAGGTAAAGTTTAGGCTGAGGGGATTAGGAAGGCAGCGCTTAGACGGAGGAAAACGATGAGCAAAGAATTCAGACAGGGAAACAAGTAGAGGCTGAGAAAGACGAACGTTTTGACTAGTTATGCTGAACGAAGAAAATGATATGAAGGTAGAGCTTATTCTGGGGTAAATGAAAACGTATGGTGATGCTACGAAACAAGATAAGATCGAGGGAAAACTAGAAGAGATAATAGCAAACGAGTTTATACAGAGAAAATATGAAAATACCATTAATTCTCTACATAGCGTACAAATATCATATGACCTCAACAAAAATGTTGTAAAGTGAATCTTATTTGATAACATTACACAAAACTAGCTACCAAATGTAGCATTTTCCCCCACACACTTGAAAATAACATGTATGCTAAGCTCCACTGTATCGTTAGCTAGCGAGCTTCCTTCCTGACACCAGAAAGCTAGCTTCTAATTAATCGTCTGAAAAGTCGTAAATTAGCTTAACGAATATAATAAATAAGTAAACTTATGGTTGCTATCGTTAACTCTTACAATAATTAGCCATTCTAAACACCACTCACGCATACTTACTAAAGTGTTTGAATTTGACAGCATTTTCTCTGGACGTTGCTAGTTCGTTAGCTAGCTGTCGTCAAGGCGACGTTCGTCACGGGGACAAATTGATACAGCTGCGTTGGGTCTTTTCAATCAGTGCGTTTATCCACGTATGACTTTTAACGCCTGGTGTTTTGGGTCTTAAGGCATTTAATGTCTGACGAAGGCCATAAACCGTCCCAGCCATTCATTTACAGATTAGGAAGAGCTTTATATAGGTCACCTCAAAAAAATTCGGTGGAACTAAGAATGGACTTTACAAACAAGTTTTATTTTACAGCAGTTACCCTTTTTAGCTCACAATTCATAAACAAAAAGTAATAAACCACATTAAATAATATTACATGTAAATGGTAGGACTTGTCCATAATGGGCACTCTGTGGAAAGCTGTCTAAATAATGTGAATTTGACAATTTTATCACAGGTGGCATCACGTTTCCATGGACACGAAGACTAAAGTGCAACAGTACTGTAGGGCTACTGGATAAGGTTTCCACAGGCACTGCTTTGGCAATGCAACATTCTGCACTGTATTAACTTTATGGTTATCGAACACATACATGATTTCATGCCTTTATATAGAAGAGCCATGCGTGTAAATGTTAACATAAAAAGGTCAAAGTTAGATCATTTAATGCATTTGTTTAGGTGTTTAGAAGTCGGATCGCACGTTGGTTCACTGTGTTGCACAACTTGATGGTTTCTGTGTATCTGTTTCAATCAGCTTCTTTTCAATTTCCACCTAAAAAAACACACAGAGAGAAATAATATGATTAAATGTATGGGGATGTTTAGGATCTATATGTATCTTTTGCCATAGAAGCCCCGACTTACACTCAGTTCAGATTCATTCGTACTGAATATACTGGTATTGACTTTGATCATACCTGGCAATGATAGTAGGCTTTGCTGCTGACATGTTTTTGAGGCTGAATGTCACTTTCTGTGCCCAAAGATTTCACTCGTGTCTCCGAAGCAACTGTATCTGCAACCTCACATTCCACTGTGATGAATGGGAACCAGTCAGCAGGAATCTCTTGGTCTGATGCGAGCTCCAGCTTACAAGAGAAGGAGTGCGGATGTTCCACTGCTGTAAGCGAAGGGGGGAGAGACCAAATTGGAATGTTTGTAAACATATAGGTTGGCAATATTTCCATGGTAGAGGTTTCATAAAGCAGGACTTCTCATTTAGCCAGATAATGTAAGCCCAAAGTTAATGACTGTCCAATAGAAGCGTTTTCCTACACTCCCACCCGATTAATAGCTCATTTGAATTAGCAGTAAATATGAAAAATGTAAAGTGAAAATTTTTGTAGCACTTCTGCATATGCATTATTATATTACAAAAAATTAAAAAGATCCTGAAATTTCTTTATAACACATTATGAGTTGTTATATACTTTTTGTGTGTTTCTCTGGTGCTACTTTGTGTGTATGTGTTTGTGTTATAGCTCTATTGATGTGTAGGTCCTTGACTGGCCACACAAAGGAGCTCTCCAAAAAAGAAAAAAAAAGATGGCATGGTACCCCCTGGAGAGATGTTCAGGGCTCTTTCTTCTGTGTGATGTAATCTGGCCCATAACAGAACTGGGATTTCCTAACTCATTTTTAGATAATGGCCCATTTCTGTTATGATTCTAGGACTTAACAGTATGAGTCAGCAACAATATAAAGTCAGGCTAGAACAAAAAGTGACAATAGGCCCTCTTCCCTGACCAAACACCTAATACTGTTTAGTAGTTTTCTAAATTTTTTTAAATTTTGAAAAATGTTCGCCAGAAATAAATTGGTTAAGAACTTGAAAAGTTGCATCCAAAAATCAGCTGCTTTACCAGCTAATCATGATGACATCAGTCATATCATTCTACAGTATGGAGAAGAAGCAGAAAATAAAGGACTGTGCCAATAAATATCTGCAATAACTGGACAAAAGCTCACAGATAATCAATACGATCCATCATTCTTCTACATCTGTTTACTTCCATTGTACAATGCCCTCCGTGGATAACGTATCCTTGATTATAGTTGTTTTGCTTAAAACTGGTGGAAACAAGGGCTGGTTTGTAAGATAGCACCAAGGTTCAAAGAATCCTGAACAGAACTGGTTCAATAACTTATTCCCTGTTGGTGAAAAAGTGGCATGAGAGAGCCCTACACATCCCTGCAGATAGTGCCATGCCATGCTGTTTAACTGCTGCTGTGCTTATGCACCTGGCAAAGGATTAAAAAAAGATCTCTAAATTATTTGACCATTCCACTGTGAGGAAAATCATTTACATTGACTACATTTTAAACAACTGCAAATTTGTCCAGGACTGGCTGCCCCATCAAATTCAGCCCATGAGCAGACATTTAATGTAAAGAACATTAGAGAAAGACTACAGTTTCTCAAAGAATATATAGCCAAAGACCAGGTCTAATAACAGAATGATGTAGAAGTTTGGCTATAGTAACAGTACAAAGTGAGGGATAGACCAAAGACAGCTTTTCATGAGAAGAACCCCAACTATAAAACATGGTGGTGGAAATGTTATGGTTTTGGGCTGCATAGCTTGCAGTCATTGATTGAACTATGAATTCAGCATCATTTCAAAGAGTGCTGGAAAATAATGTGAGGCCATTTGTCCAGAAACTGGAAGATGGAGGTGGATCTTTTAACAAGACCATGATCCTACCACACTAGCAAATCCACAAGGAAAAGCTCAAAAAGGAGATTTTTTTAACCCTCTTAAAATGTTGTGTGGGGTTTGTAAAAGGTAGTACATGTAAGAAAACCCTCAAGAATCTCAACTGATGGAATATTGCATTAAAGCGTGGTCGAAAAGTATAGCAAGTTTGGTGGACAGTTATCCAAAGCGCTTACAAGAAAGTCAAGGATGTACTTGCATTCTACACATAAGAACATACCTGTTGATATCTGTAGGCACTGTATTAAAGAGGGTGTAATGTTTGCTTGTACAAATTTTCAGAAAAAAAAATCAACAATTTCCATAAAGTGTACTTATTTTTTCACATCACTGTAAATAGGTCCCTGCAACCATAGCTTCCATTAAACTATGCACAATTATTGGTGTAAGAATTGTTTATTGTGACCATCATTCAACTATACCATTGCCACAGAAAAAATCCTCTTCTATCAATATGTCTATGATAGAATTGTTACATCTCCTCTCCTTTAAAGAGGAATGCTTCTTTCATTGGGAAGTTGTGTTTCACAAGGCCCTCACTTATTTGCAAATCCTGTTAGGCAGCATGTTAGCTCTTTTTCTCAAGAATTTGTACTTGGTGTATAAAATGCAGGTTTTTGAATATATGTTGAGTGAAACATTATGTTTTATTTTTATATCACTTCTTCTTCTTGAACCGTTCAAACAACTGGCCTTTACTTTCTTTTGGTACAGAATAAGAGTTCAAGTAAAAAGGTTTTATTTTATTAAATTATTTCAATGCCTATAATGTTCTTATTTTGAGTTGACTTATTCATTAGGTTTGACCAAGATGAGTGAACATAGCTACCAAATAGTAATTAGGATGTTCGCGTAATATTAATACCTGAGAACTTACAGTATCATCAGTGTTCTAGACCACCAGTTAAACAGACTTTGAACTTTGTTTAGAAATATCAGTTTAAAATAATACCACAGTACAACCACAGTTAGAATCAGAATGTGTTTACCACTAGCCAAAGCTTGCTCAGTTCACTGAAAAACATTTGTTTGTTCCCACCAGCTTCCCATGGAGTTGTTCGGTCTGAAACAATTGAGATCGTCTTTCACTTAATGCTAGCCTTCTAGTGCCAGAAGAACACTAAAGAAGTAAAGTATGAACTGGAATCAGTTGATGGATCAGGAAGTAAACCAATCCATCTGCATTTGATATTCTTGATTTAATCTACCCACTAAAAGCAGTAAGCCCTCACAAAGTTGAATGTTTCCTTACCCATGTTCTTAGCAGGAAGCTTGTCAATCCTCCATGCAATGGCTCCATACACATTTTCATACTTGACTGTACCAACAGTCACCTGCATGACTGGATGACAGTCTGTGACATTTACTGATCCTAAACAGGCATTCCTGTTCATGCGGGCCTTGAGAGATTTCTGCCACGGCAACGACATGGTACGAGGCATTTTGACCCAGTCACCTGGTAATGGCACCTGGATGAGCACATTTTCACAGGCATGGTGTATCTCTGAAGTTGCAACAGGTAAAGGGAAGGATGATTGCATATTGAGGAAAACTTGCAGCTCAACATAGGCACCCTGCACAGTGACTGTTGCTTTCAATGAGAAGGGCAGGTCACCACAGCCCAGGGACACAGTCCTGTAGCGCATAAGTTCCACTTTGCAAGCATCAGGGGGTGAGAACTTGATCAGCCTCGTGTTTTCATATACTGCCTCATGCACACACTTATGGATATGGTAGTCGGCAATCTCCATCCACACCTCATCGTCCTCCTCTGAGCCATATCTAGAGTCTTTTCTCAGCAGAGCAAGGTCATTCAATGCCAGAAAGCATTCACCCGTTCCATTCAAGAAGGCCAAACAGTGAATCCGCGTGATGGCTGCATGTGCTAGTGTGGCTCCATCCTTGTCTAGTTGCATCCAGATGTGGTCTGAAATCTGCAGGGATAGCTCCTGCTCCTCATAATGTTTTTGTTGCTTATGTGGACCTGGAAGTCTCATCAACTCCTCCTCAAGGGAGACTAGCAAGTCCTCCATGTCTCCATACTCTGTTGTGCCAAACTTCAGCAGCTGCTCAACTTCTGCTTCATGAGTCACTTCGGGCTTGGGGTGATAGCGCTTTCGTTCCGAATACGACACATGTTCAATCTTCAACGTTGCAATCTTGCGTTGCTCACCGTAGCTCTCCAGTTTAGGGCCTGACAAAGAGCAGTTGGAATGAAGCTGGAACTCTTTGAAGGGCTTCTCCAGCCCCTTCTCATAATACATTTGGAGCACGGCTCCTGGGAGCAACTGCAAGTAGATGGGACCCCACTGTCGGGATGACATACGGTTCTTTTTCTCAGGAATCCTCAGCATTAAAGGCCAACCATGCCTCCTCTGACTGAGGAACAGTCCCTGTGGAACAAAGGAAGAAAGACCTCTTCCTATCTCAGTGTCCTTAAATATCCTTACATCCGAATCTCTCCTCTGTCTATTTCCTTCCTCTTGGTCCTCTTTTGCTCTTAGTCGCTCTAACTTATGGCATATGTAAGAGTAGGAGTTTTGAAGATGGTCCTTGGGTGGTTCATAACCATCCTTGCTTCGGATAAAGAAGCGAGGCAAGCTTGAGCTAGGCTCAGAGTCTGAGGAGGAGCTTCCAGATTCTCTCTTGTGCTCATCGTCTCTCCAAAAAGGGTTAAAGTGACCTGGATCATCTTGAAATGGTGGGAAGGAAATGGGGGTCTCAGTCCAATCGCAGGTGCTTCTCTCAGGAGAGGAGATGCTTGTTGATGTATTGGAGAAACTGCTGAAGAATTCAGGTTGTCCTCGAGTGCTGCTGTTAAAAGGAGATGGACCAGTCGGGGTCTCCCTTACTGGAGTGCACATTGGAGTGTTGCTGGGCACAAGTGAGCTCCCATTGAGGCTAAAGTGCATTTGTGGAGATTCTAGAGAGCTTGATAAGCTCCTTGATGGACTCCCCAAGGGAGGCAGCACCAGTTTCAAACCATTTGGGCGAGGAATTGACCCTGAGCCAGAAGATGAAGACTGAAGTTTCTTCTGAGGTGAGGAAAGCGGGGTGCCTTCTTCTTCAAATGTCACCCAGTTGGTCGGCTGGTTCATGGAGCACATTGTATTGGACAGCTTGAATCTGTCAGCCTTTTCAGAATTCTGTACTTGTCTCTCTCAACCAAACCCACTTTTGGGGTCATCTGTATAAAATAAGAACAGAAACACCATAAAACACTTAACCATGACGTTGCATTACAACACAAAGAAGGTGAAATTCTTTGAATTCAGAACAGATACGATCAGATATTCATGAAATGGGCTAATTCTGGATCAAATATATTGAAATACACTGTTGCATTTTGCAATGCAAACTCTGCCAGAGAAATGTGGCTTTCATCATGTGAATATAAATTCATATGTTCCTAGCAAAAAATTTTCCTACTGACAAAGCAGTGTCTCAGCAGAGTTTCCAACATGACCCCAAAACTAAATCCGTGGTAGCAGCTGACTGCTTACACAGTGCTTATGCATTCCACCTAAAGAAAGGTGTGAAGGATAGGGAACGGCATTGTCTATAGGTATTACAGACTCCCAAATGGGTCTAAATGAGGCCTTCTGCCAAGTGAGCAGCTGGATGAAGTCCTACGGCAAGTCTCCATTAGCCGATTTCTCACATGACTGCAATTTTAATTATTCAATGGCACGGCACAAGCTTTTGGCTCCTTCATCTTCTTCCTGGCTGCAGCTTTTCTCTAAATACGTCCAAATGGAAACATCTGGGCTACAAATCTCCACCTTGAGTAAGTCACAGCAACAGCTGAGAAAGGATAGGAGGAAATATGTCATGCTTCGGCTGAATCTATTTTCCATGTTCTCACTTCCTCATGTGACTTAAAAAGAACGTCCTGAAGTAGTGTGTAGTAGTACCCTGGAACTGGCATACTCAGGAAACATGCAGTCTATTTGTTATACGTTAACATGAGAAACTCACCAGAACAAAATCTCACATCTACATTTTTCCAGTTTTTGACATCTTTGTGATCTGTGTACACTCTTAACTCCAAGTTAAAAAAAGGTTCCATCAGTGACGTCATAGAAAAAACATTACTGGTTTCTCATGTTAAAAAAAGAGATTTTTAAGTGTAAAGAGCATTTTAAAGGCTTCAATTTAAGTGTTATTTTTAGAACCTTTACACTATATCAGAAGTGCCCAATTCTGTCCTAGAGGGTGGTGCTGGTATCCAGCAGAGTTTGGTCATTTTCCTGCTCTATCACACATGGTTCAACTCAGCTGTAGAATAGAATAGAATAGAATAGAACTTTATTTATCCCCTATTGGGGAAATTGACTTGCCACAGCAGCTGAGAAAAGATACAGATATATATATACACACAAACTTATATATATGTACATATGTACGTATATATATGTCTGTAAATTGCCAGGTTTAGTGAGTGTGTTTAAGGAAGAGAACTACAGATATAGGGAAGATAGTTATTCACACTCTCATACTTCTCACTCTCAACACATCCATAAAATAGTTCTCTAATATTCAAATTCACAGTTCAAGTTCTTTAAAGCAGTAGCTTTGGGACCCCAGACAGTCCACATATTGGCAACGTGCCAATATGTTTTGTTTTTGCAATAAGTAATATCCATACAATGTTCATCATAACATTAATACGAGTTAATATGGCCTCCAAAACAGCTCTGACTGTGGTGAACCATAGCCAGCATTCACTTTTTGTAGTGAAGTCGCTCTTCTATGGGATTGGACCAAGCAGGCTGGCTAGTGCTACGCACACACATCAATGAGCTTTAGGTGCCCATGACTCACCAGTTCACAGGCTGTCCTTCCTTGCCCATTTTTCCTGCTTCCAAAACATCTGTTCACATGCTGCCTTATATGTCCAAATTCATGACTGGTGCCATTGCAACATCAATATTATTCACTTCATCCAGTGGTTTTAATGTTGTGGCTGAATGTGTACAGTTTTCAGAGCATATACTGAATCTTTTCAGTGCATCTACTACACTGACCCACTACATGTTTCATTACAGAGCATAATAATTCCTGTTTTACTGGATTTACTGTGGTGCAGTTTGTAAAATGAAAGTGACTATTTGTCATTGTGAACACACTCAAACACCACAGCGAAATGCAACCTCTGCCTTTAATCCATCACACGTGCACATGTGGAGCAACGGGCAGCTACCAACAGCGCCCGGGGAGCAGTGTAGTGGGACGGTACCTTGCTCAAGGGAACTTCGGTAGTGCCTGGGCCGGGACTCGAACCTGCGACCTTCAGGTCTCAATGGCAGCGTCCTAACCACTAGGCCTCCACTGACCACTTAGAGCTCAATTTTGAATGTAAATAATTAAATAGTTTCTTATTGCATTTTTTAAATTATTATTTTGTTAAATTTGGCACCTGAGGAGCTGTGTAATGGGACGATACCTTGCTCAAGGGTGCCTAACTGGTACCGGACTTGAACTTGCAACCCTCTAAACACATAGGCAAGTCCCCAACCACCAGGCCAGCAATCTCCAGGTCATCATGCTCTGTCCAGTGTGGGCTTCTTGCAGCAGAAACCCCAGACCCCAGAGCTTTAGCTCTTCAGTCTAACACTCTCCCAACTGAACTATTTCAGCCTTACGAGCATAGGTTGAAAATAACATGAACGCTGCTGACAAATCATGTTTGTTTTTGACTTGGGGATCATTAAGTTTGCATCCAAAATCCACAGCTTGCAGGAAATTGGCAGATTTTCTCGGTTCCAAGATGAATAATTACTTGACCTAAACTAATAGCACTTAAATGACAGTGAACTTCCTGTTTCCTGAGTGTGAACATCCCATAACAGCAGGTGCTTAGGAGTCCAGTGGTGACAATTACTCATGGGCATATGAGGAAGGGAGAACAAGGGAGAATGCAGCACTGGCTGAAAGAAATAAGTCAAAAATGTATTAGCTGGAGGAGAAAGATCATAAAACACAAGTGCTGAATCATTCCTTTTTTTAAGAGAAACTAAACAAATGATAAGCACACAGCTGACAGGCAACATCAGCAGGCCACTGTGGCACAGATCCAGTCCCAGTAGCACTCAGTGAGTGGGCAGAGAATGAGAGGTTACCGAATTTTTGGAGGCTACAGAGACATTCTTTACATTCCTCTGGGACACTCACCATGGACACAGGAAATACCAGTACAAACTCCTCCTGCAAATTCACACTAATTGCCACTGTCAAGTGTTCACACACTGCACATTGCACTATTTATCTGTCTCTACCATGTACATCTTCATTCTCTCCCTTTCTTTTCTGATAATTAGCTTAGTCAAATGCCTATAAAACATTCGGCGGTCGCTGACTGAAAGCCTCTGCATACGCTACGCTCCATTCTTGTGGTAGTCATGTGTCGCCGTTTTGCTTTATCCTCCCGCTTCTTTGTTAACTTATTACATTTAGAGACATCAAGTACACGTTCACATGCTCGAGCGTAATCAAATTAGCTGTTTTTTGCATGGACCCAATCAAAATGCCTGAAACATACATGACACTGGTCAGTGTCCTGTGACCAGAAACTCTTACGCACTGAACGCATGATGAATCACACGTAGTTATGTAAGCTGCACTGTTCCAGATTGGCAAATATGGAAAAGGAAAACACAATGTGGCAGCACAGACACAGCACAGCATAAAAAGTTGTATCACAGAAATCAGGCAAAGCACCCAATAGTGGAGTCTTTCACGGAGCTCTTGAAAAAGGCCTTTCCATCACCAACACAGCCTTGCTACTCTGCAACACAACACTGGAGCCCTTTGCTGACATGATTAGCCGTGCAGCAGCAACCAGATGTGATGAAGTCGATGTGAAATTAAAATTGCACTTTCTTTACTTAGTTATTTCATACCCCTGGTCACATTAAGCATGACGTCAAATATTATTTAAAATTCCTATGACCTTTGATTCAAGTATAAAGACTTTTGTCTGCTTCAATAACATCGTGTGATTTGTGATTTTGTAGCAAAACCAGTGGGTGATGAAGAATATTATCAATGATATTTAGTTTTACCTCCTACAACAACCACCCCTACCTTTCTTCATGCAAAAGCATTCAAAATGCTGCTGCCAGGCTCTTAACTAATACTCACAAATGGTCTCACTTCACTCCTGTTTGATCCAGCTTACACTGGTTGAATTTAGGATTCAGTTTAAAACTCTGGTATTGGTTCTTAAAGCCCTGCACCCCTTCATACAGCATTACTCAACCGATCGAGCCCTGTTCATCAGTTCATCTGAGTCGTACTAGGCGGAAAACACGTGAGGATTGTGCTTTTAAAACTGCTGCTCGCAGGCTTTGTAATAGACTTCTGCTGAAGCTGCGATTGGTTGATTCAGTTGAACAGTTCAGATCCAAGCTTAAGACTTTTAGTTAATTACATGTCAGAATTTGTTTTCGTTTATCTTGTCTGTATATCATATTTCTTTCAATTTTGCACTGTGCTCTGAGACTATTATATTTTATATATATATGACTGACGGCTATATACATAATGCTACTTACTTAGGACGTTCAGAGACAGCCTGAGTTTATCAAATCCTAAATGTCACTCATTGATTTTTGACTAAACTTTAATTCCCAAAACTGCACACTGGTTAACTGAAACCCTTTCTTTTTATTCAGACCTCTGATCCAGACCTCTTTACTCTTCCAGTAGCAGCACAGTCCCTACGTGCTTTGCGTGCTACATTATGTGTCAGTACTGTATGTTGCTTCATTTCACGGATTAAAGAATGTAGACTTTTATTAAATATCATGGTGTACGTCCATCATGACTGTAAAACATGATAGATTTCACAAATATTAAACCTTTTGTCAACTGTAGTAAACCTTTTATGTTACACAATAGCAGCAAATGAATAGTAGCATTCCCTGAGCTGGGAAAATTCCCCTCTTTCTTATAGTGGTCCAGCAGCTCCCTCTTATTCCTACCATATGATGCTACCCACTAGTGATGTGCAGGTTGAACCCATAACCCAGTTCACGCAGGGATGAACGCTTATTAGAAAATATTACAGCCTGGATAGGGTGGGGTCCGGCCAAAATGTGACAAAGCGGCATTTCAACTAAATTCTGAAAAACAGAAACATTATGGGTCAGGTCGGGATCTCGGAACAGGTGGGGTAGGGGCAAAAATCACTGACCCATGCATATCTACTAGCCATATAACCAATACTTTATTAGATGATCACTTCACTGAACAGCTATTTACTTCTTAACCACCCACAACACACACAATAAACACATGTTCTCACACACTCAGAGAAACACATAGACCCACACACACAGTGAAGCCATGTCCTCAAACACACAAACTAACACATATCCTCACATACCCTACAACATTCAAATGTTAGACTAATGACGTCCAGATTCCTTCAGTAAATCTCGGTTTGATATATGCTGAGCACGGTTTCCCTTGCTTTGCCATTACTGGTTCGTCACTGTCCACCTAATAATCATCACGCATAATGGCACACTGTTTATGCCTAAATAAAAATAAAAACATTAAAAAAAAACACGTAGTATTTCGACACCAGGCCAAAACTGCAAACAATTACCCAATAGGCTAAGATCCATCAGCAGAGTCCAGGGCTTTAAAATAAATCTTCAAAGTGAAGAGGGTGGATCTGAGTATAGATAATTGCATGGTACAGAATTCACCATCACAGCTTCCATTTTCTGATGCTGGGCATGGAAAGTGCACCTATAATCTGCACGTCCCGATAAAGCCTGCCTCAGCAGAGTTTCACACAAATCCTCTGGACTGGGCTCCACAATTGATCACCATTATTGAGTTAGACTCAGATTTGGGGGAGGGGGTGGATGGTGCAGAAATCAATCCTTTACTAGGCAAGGGCACAGTTATCACATACATTTCAGAGAAAAATTATTATATTTTATACTCCTCTGATCTTAAAGAGCTGATCAGTCAACACTGAAGGTGTGTGATGCAGGCTTTGTTAGATTGGCAGGCTGATCTAAGGCTCATATAACCAAAAATGATTTTGGGTGGCGCAGACATACATTAGCGGTGCACAACTACAAGCAACTTTCAGCAGCAAAAAACATGTTGCTGAACTATATTTGGTTATGGGAAAAACTAATTTTGATTTACTTGCTGCACCATTTCCCATGAATGTTAAGGTAAAGGTTAATTAATGAATTTATTTAAAAAGAAAATACTTTTCTCTTAGTGCTGATGGCATCAAATTAATCAAATCTGCTGATAAAAGATAGATGGCACTTTATTTCACTGTCTATTGAGGCGGTTTCCCATGGTCAATTGATGCTCCGGGAAGGGTGATTCAGAACATCTGGCAACCCAACCTGGGCTACGGCATCCAGCTATTCTGCATCAGCCCGCAGAGCACTACAGCAGACCACTGGGTTAGCTTGGTTTATGTGTTTTTTAATGTCTCCCGTTCGCAAAGTGACCCTGTTAACTTTTAATCTATAAAATACAACAGCAAGTACTTCTCCAAAAACTAAATCTAGACGAAACCACTTCTGTCGACGCACTAAAACCGATGCAATGTCAGACATCAGCGCACAGAGACGTGTCGGAATAAGCTACAGTGCTAACTTACTCTGACGACCCCTTAAACTCCAGGCCCGCTTCAAATGCGTTTGTTCAAACTTTTACACCCAACTCGTCCGTGGTGATGCTACTGTAGCACAGAGTGAAGAAAAGTAGTGAGCGATCTGAAAAGGGCTGTCCTGGAGAGTTTGTGAGAAGTTTTTTTTTAAATAACCTCCGCTAAATCCCGCAGCGAGCGTGAGCATGAGTGCGGCACAAGTTCATACTTACACAGGTTTTCCGCGACGGGTCCAACACTCAAGGCATGATTTGGGATGTTCCGCCAGGGCTCCGAGACTGACCGGAATGTTTCAAAATGGCAGAGTTAAGTGGAGCAGCTGCTTCCCCTCCCTCCCTGCCGGCCTCCCTCCCTGCCTGCCTCTCTCTCTCTCTCTCTCTCTCTCTCTCTCTCTCTCTCCCTCTCTCTCTCCCTCTCTCTCTCCCTACCTCTCTCTCTCCCTCCCTCCCTCTCTCTCT
>JBBPDA010000081.1:5153443-5173864 GCA_037974385.1 Arnoldichthys spilopterus | reverse complement strand
TCTCTCTCTCTCTCTCTCTCTCTCTCTCTCTCTCTCTCTCTCTCTCTCTCTCTCTCTCTCTCCCTCCACAACAACAAGGCCTGCAGGAAAACAAGGCGCTGCGACCAAAGGGCTGAAGGGTCCCTTAGTAGTGCCCTAGAGGAACGGTCCACTGCCGTGAGCGGTTTCTCACAGCACTGCAAACAAAGCGAGTCTCATATCGCTGCTATCAGACAAACTACCTTGTATCTCCAAAAGTTTACAAGACAAGCTCAAAACCTTTTTGACTTTTAATGGCTGTTACTGTAAGACGTACTTTTAAAAAGTGATTTGTAAATATTTCTTTCGCTCCATTCATCATAACATTTTGACATAATGTAAAAGTCATCAGTAGTTTTCAGTACAAAGGACAAAATTAAGAAACAAGGTTTGGTTCCGACAGCCACAATGCCTGCCATCGCCTGGCTAACATGGGCCAAGTGTCATAGACAAAACGCTCACAGATATTAAAGAGTAAAGTGACATGCAAAACATGATGTACAAGCAAAATACGTTTATTATAATATTATTCAAATGTGAACAGTTTAATAATTATATTTAAAATATTTTGGCTTAAACAACCTAATTTAAATTATTCAAATAGGTTAGTAGGCTAGACTGCTAGTGCTAGCCATTGGTCATCCATAACAACCATATGACATGAGCACAGTGCATCAATGATGACCGACTTAGTAGTTTTGCCTATTTGTAATGTTTAGCTCTGGATGTAAAATTCTGTAATTTGTAAATTTTCTTGCCTCTTTATTTAACTGGCCAACGTTGACCATCTTGATTGTATTTTGTAAATAAAAACAAATTCACATTTTTTTATTTGAATTTAAATTTGTAGTATATTGAGCAAATAAGTTGAGACAGGAGCAAATAAGAGTCAAAATTTCATAGAATATTCAAGTTACACCATGTACATACACATTCCATAATAAGCAAGTGAGCTGGTAACAGGTGTGGGTATCATGACTGGGTATATAAGTACAAAAATCCACCAAAGGTTCAGTCTTTGTAAGTTAGGACTGGTGATGTTTTTCTGGGAAGTCCACAGTTATTTCAGCAAGAAAATTCCAGGCTTTGTTCTACACAAGCTACAAAAGTATGGCTTCATAGACAGAGTGCATGTGCTTCACTCTGAACCGTCTCTTATTAAAAATATAGGACACTTAATGAAGAGAATGAGACAACAGCAGCTGGTGAGTGGCTGAAATCTTTTATTGACAAGAATGGGAAATATTTGGTATGTGTTAAAGTGGAAACTAATGCTCACCCACCCTGCTTCCAAAACATCAACTTCAAGTACTGACTATTCACTTGCTGCCTAATACAAGTGGGCAGTGGAGGCCTAGTGGTTAGGACGCTGCCTTTGAGACCCGAAGGTCACAGGTTCGAGTCCCACTACGGAGTGGACTCAACTACAAAAAAACTCACAGCTGTATTTTTATCTGTGCACTATATTTAACATAAAGCAACACAATCACTGTGCAATGTGCAATATTCTGTAGTTTTTTGTAAAAAAAAAAAAAAAAAAAAAAAGACTTTAAGACTGGATGTGTGTATATAGTAAGATTTTATAGTTTTATTTTATGTATGTATATTTTAGTATGTAAATGTGTGTATGTATGTATATATATATATATATCTTTCTCAGCTGCTGTAGCAAGTAAATTTCAATCAATAAAGTTCTAACTTGAAATTAAAATGGGCTTATTTAGTCATTTTCCTAATTATATTATCAAAAAGACTGTTCATTTCCCCATAATCATGTCAAATTGTAATGTCTTTCACCTGCTCCTAAACAGCTTTTGATTTTGGAGGACATCACCGTGCACCACTGGATGGAGTAAAATCCTCTTCCTGCCACTCCAGCCGGTCATCAAAAGAAAATCACTCTTCATTGTCAGTGTTGAAAGAAAATGCGTAAGGATCCTTCGTCTTTATGGGACGACTTTGTTCCAAAGATTAGTACTCAAGTCTTACTAAAAGTTCAAACTGTTACATCCTTACTTCCACTTGAGTACATTTTTGACACAGTACCCATACTTTAGTATTTATTGTACTTTTCCACCCCTGGCTAAAGGGCTTGAAGAATTGTCAGTCAAAGTTCACCCTTCCGGTTTTGTTTACCGCTGTGTGTTCATGTACTTCCCGGTGTGTCCCCCTTCAGGAACATACAAAATCAAAGTCCACAAAATGCACCCGCCCTTTCCGGAAGACTGGGAGCAGTATTGTGCAGAGTACAGATCCCACAGCTCAACGGCTTTTGGAAGATTGTGTGGAACTGACTCCTGAAATCATGCCCACTTTAACAAAAAAATACTCACTGTTTATAAATTCAATAAATAAGGCTTAAATAGGTCAAACATTTAAGCAGAACCACAAACCACAGGTGTGGACCTTGGGGCAACACCCAACTCTGCCCCACGCTCCAAAAAAAAGGATGCAATTGTACTCAGTCTAAAGCATGTACACTGGATCCTCAGAGGATCACATCTAAAGCAAATACAGATCCAAACATACCACATTTATGCCATTTGTACAGATTTCTTTTTAAAATTCAAATTAGAACAATTTTTAACTTAATTACAAACATTTAACAAATGTTCTTTCTAACTAAAGATTTAACCAGTTTATTAAAATGTATTAGAATGAGTTTGAAAAGCAGTAGCCTTTTCACTTACTACCCCACTAATGTTAAAAGATTTATCCTAAGCATTACACAATGTTGGATTCAAGAAAGCACCATACACCAATATCACAGGCGTTATTTCACCTGTCAGTGATGTGTACTTCTTCCAAACGCTCTAATGTAATATTAAATACTGCCTTTAACCAAAAGGTGGCAGCAGAAAGAGAAACAGATCATCTCCACATGCTTCATGTACTAGATATGCTGCTTTGTTACGAGTTTCAAAAAGAGCTACATAAATAAAATTGACTTGACAAAACAGACACCTAGTGCCACCATGTACAGAGGCTGAATTGAAATGCCATTTGGATAAGGGAAATTAATCTAATTACTGGAGTTTTTACACACTTAAGTTCTAGAACATGGGGAAGAGTAAAGATTCACTCAACCCCTGTTGAGTCCTTTACAGACATACATGGGTAAACTAGCATGCTAGTCCACTGATGGTCGTCTCTAATCTGCAAACATACCAAGGCTTCAGCACAAGTTTTGGCTAGATACAGACAGACATCACTCCAAAGCAATGTTTTATAACCACCTCTAGACACAGACTTTCAATTGAACTTGTATTTCAGTTTCATAGATTTCTGTTCAGCCCCCCCCCACTTACTCCCAGACTATAGCTTGCACTAAGCTCTGTATAACTTTGCCATCGAACAAGAGGTCGTGGTTAGAATAGCAAGTCACTAAAACTGCTAATTAGATTAAGGGTGGTTGCCCATATGGATATTAAATCTCATCCTGTCACTGCTGCTCATGACCGTTCAATGCGGTGTTGAAAAAGTGAAATCCGGACAGAAATGGCTGGGTGGTGAAAATTTTATTGACTACTGTACATCGTTTACTTGTCCTCCGGCTTGTTGAAGCAGTAGGTCAGACAGCACTTGCCGCAGTAGTGCCTGTCAAAGTGGCTGGCCATGAACACACCAGCGCCACACTCATCAGCAGGGCACTCGCGACGAAGACGGTGGATCTTGCCGTTTTCGTCAACCTGAAAAAAAAAAAAAAAAAAAGACAACTTAGTTTTAGGGAAAACTAAACTACGACAAATCTAAATTGTTGCTAAACCCAACTAGCTATAGCTTGCAAATTCATACTGACAAACATCTAGGACACACAGGCAAATTCATGGAATCAACTAAATGGTGTAAATCTGTTCTTACCTTGTAGTACTTCAGGACCGCGAGCTTGACCTTCTTCCTCTTATGCTTGTTCTTCTTTGGGGTGGTGTAGGACTTCTTCTTCCTCTTCTTGGCACCACCACGCAGTCTCAGCACCAGGTGCAGAGTGGACTCCTGAATAAAGTTAAGTCAGTCAGTTTCTTGGAAGTATGAGGGAGAATATACACCAACAGGTTATTGCCCACTTTCTATCAAGACAGATCAGTTAAAAAGTACCTCGGTTTGACAAATTACCTCCTAGCCCAGACTCTCAAGGCACGAAATCAAGAGCTCTAAATCTGAATCCCCATTAATGGCAACAAACACCATGAGTGCTAGGTTCCTGCATCACCCACTGAATTTAGCAGATTCACCCTCATACACTAACATCTTAATCAAATTGGTCAGTGGTGGCCTAGTGGTAAGGGTGCTGCCTTTGGGACCTGAAGGTTGCAGGTTCAAGTCCCAGCCCAGGCACCACTAAGGTACCATCCCGCTACACTGCTCCCTGGGCACTGCTGATAGCTGCTGTGTGTGTACGTGTGATGGATTGCAGGGGTCACATTACATTGTGGTGCTTGAGTGTGTTCACAATGACTCACTTTAACGATATAGGAAATTATGATGGACCTCAGTGTTTCAGGACTGCTTCCCATTGCATGCAGTAGCATTTACAGCAAATAGAGCTGTAATCCCTTGATACATTTTCAGATACATCCAAGATGTAGAATATACAAGAGAAAATATCCTCTGTGAAAGTATTATTACTAAAAAAGTACAGAGGTCATCCATTCAGCCCACATCACCACACTATACATAGATGAACAAACTGATATTCAGACAGGTTTACAAACAAACCACCGCTAACCTTCTGGATGTTGTAGTCTGATAGAGTACGTCCATCCTCAAGCTGCTTTCCAGCAAAGATCAACCTCTGCTGGTCAGGAGGGATACCTGGATAAAATTAAGGCATATCCATGTCACTTCAAAGCAGCAAACCTATTCCCCAAAGAAACCACACTGTAATTCAGCATCACAGCAGCTGCTAGTACTTGGCTTTACCTTCTTTGTCTTGGATTTTGGCCTTGACATTTTCGATGGTATCTGAAGGCTCAACCTGCAAGAAGTTGGATGGTGAGTGAATATGCTCAAAAAGGGTTTGTGCCTAAAAAAGAAAACATTTCAACAGGCCACTAGTGACGTCTGACCGGACCACCCGGCTCAAATTAACACCATGTCCGTAACTGTCACTGGCGTATGTAGATTTCTATATAGCATATAGATCTGAACGCCAATATTGAACTGATCGCCATATTACATAACCACCTCCCCCATTAAAATGACAAAGGTGCCGGTGTACGAGCCAGAAGTGATTCGTTCATGTCAGGCACTTGCAGCGCGTTTCTTCCTGACGGTTCCGAGCAGCGCTGTTTACACGTGCTACAGTAGCGAGCCGGCTAACTCTGCACACTTCTCTGCCACAAAATGTATATATACACACATAACTGAATGTCAAGTTTAGTTCTTTACTAGTTAACTGGCCTGCTTAAAAAATAAAGTCTTTATAAGAACCAAACGCGAAGTCAGAACAAGCAAAACGTGAGGCAATGCGTTTCCTCTGCCCACCTCAAGGGTTATAGTCTTCCCCGTTAGGGTTTTGACGAAAATCTGCATTTTGTCTTTGAGCCCACCTGCACACAAAGAAAACAGACGTTTCGCTACTATTACGCACCAACACACATCGGGTGGACGATCATTTTGTACTTTAATGTTTATTAGAAAACGGGAGCGCCACTCACCACAAGCCTCTCGCTAATGGCGGATCGTGAGAAGAGGGCTTGCGGAGGGAGCGACGGGGTTTTCTCGAAGAGTTCGCAGGGACTAGGAGTCGCGCGTGAAGCCTGATTTAAAAATATATTTAACGTAATAAACAACAACCCATTCAGGATGGATAAACGCGCAATAACGTCGGAAATAAAATGTCGCTTTTATCAAGATTTTAAATGTTTGACTCCTAGAACAATTAACTGTGCAGAACTACATTACCCATAAGCCGTTTCCCCCATAGCAACCGTACACAGCTTTAAGGCGAGCTTCGGCTAATAGCTAACGTTACAGCATTCACAGTAAAAAATCGTCGAAACAACATTAATGGATTTTAACAAATCTGATGCCCTCTTTATAACTGAGAGTGACAGGGAATTCTTGAAATCAGTTCATGAATTCATTGCGAGTGAGAAGGAGCGCTTATGCTGTTCGGTTGATGCGCCTGATGAGCGGCGATACGCTGTTTACAGCACTGCTTTTGACCAGGTACACATGCACAGCTGGAGGGATAGTGAAGCCTGACCACATACACTCAAATAAACACATAGCTGGTTCATTCATGATGATAAGTACAACACCAGGTAAAAAAAACGTACGTAGTCCAAAAATGATTTCTGTTGACTTTTATCCATTTTAAATATTACAAAGTCAGTGGGCAAACCTTTTTAATCTTTAAGTGCTAAAACAAAAAAAGGATTTCTTGGGGAAAAACATTGTACAAATGTTTATATATTTTGTTTTAGTTGGCAGAAGTGGCAATCACCTATATTATAAAATATGGTTTAAAAAAAGATAAATAATGCCATATGATTTATAATAAGTTCATCCTTATTCCATTTAATGATAACTGATCATCAAGATGAAAACAAAAACATCTGTTCATAATTTTAAAAGATTTAATGTTTTTTTTATTAAAAACATTGTATTTTAACAAGACAATGATTATTTTACTAAATAAGAAAATATTCTTAATGTTGATTCTTAAACTTAATTCAAAATGTAATTTGACTGAACACTAAATATTTGTTGTTTTAATTAGTTTGCTTCATTCTTTTCACCTATGTTGGGGCTGGTTGGCACAAGTGGGTCACATTGCCTATTCTCAGATATTGAAATAGTTTTTTTTAGTTGTTCAGCTTTATTTTGCTGCTATTAAAGTTATTCTAATGTTCGGGATATAAGGCAGAGAGTGAAACCAACACTCTCACTCTCTTACGCAATTTGTAGACCTGCAGCAAAATGTCTGTAAACATCTACCAGCACTTGGAATGAAGTTTGTTCAGTGGTCTAAAATGACATGATTATGAGACTATTCATAATATATTAACCCACCATCATCCCCTACTCATCCCCTGTCATCTACCCTTACCATTTACCAGCCATTCACTAGCTCTGTCACTCCAGAGACCAAGTGTGTGATCCTCAAAGATTACTCAAATAGTTCCCAGTGGGGAAAAAGGATTTGTTTTCTGGAAATGCCCAATGCACTACAGATCCTTTTAACAACCAAACACAATGGATATAAAAGACAAAACGTTAATATTAGTAGTTTAAAATGAATAATTGTGAATTTTTCAAATATATTTGAGTAGAAGTAAAAGTAATAATGTTGAGATTACCTGAATAAATGAAACTGCATATGAATAAATGTAGTTAATGTGAGTACCAACTACCTTAATCAATGATTTCTAAGTGTGAAAACTCTGTGCAGTAACCTTTTTACTATGTCCTTACTTTAGGTAATTGACCATGCTACAGCTTATAAAAGGATTCTTACAGCCATCAAGAAAGAATATGATGATTTCATTTCTGCTGTGAAAACGAATGAACACAAGGCCAGGCTTGCTCATGGAAAACTGAAGGCCCTGGTAGCACAGCCCATCTCCTTAATATACTGTCAGATGAGATCTGCCCAGCTGCAAGAGAGGTAAAACCTTTGCAAAATCAAATATTAATTTAATTATTATTATATTAATTATTAATATTATAAATAACTATGAGTGACATGGAACATGAGCATGGAAGCATCCTTCTATTGTTATTCGAGTGAAATAATGGCTTAAGTAAAAGTAAAATAGTTACCAAGACATGAGTTTAAAAGAATCAGGTCCATAACCTCCTCAAGCATTAGGGTTCTATAGAACTTTACTGTAACTTTAGTACATCTGTTGCATCTATCAGCATAGTAAGTGAAGACTGAATATTCTTACCTTTTTAAGTGAAGGTGAAAGTGACTATTTGTCATTGTGAACACACTCAAGCACCACAATGAAATGTGACCTCTGCATTTAACCCATCACACGTGCACACGTGGAGCAGCGGGCAGCTACCAACAGCACCTGGGGAGCAGTGTAGTGGGACGATACCTTGCTCAAGGGTACCTCAGTAGTGCCTGGGCTGGGACTCGAACCTGCAACTGTCAGGTCTCAAAGGCAGCGTCCTAACCACTAGGCCACCACTGCTCACATTTAGACCATTTGGACAAAAATAAAATGTTAATGCTGAAATGTTGAAGCAGTCCAGGTCCTGAACCAACAGAACAAAGTTGAAATAAATCCAAAATGAATGAATTAAGAACAAAATTTGTAGAAAAACATAGGTTATGTTTAGATTCCTGAATACTAGTGTTATAATTCAAAAACACTAAAGTAACTTGTTTCCTGTTCTTTCAGGATTGCTGTCATTCAGAGAGATACTGCTAACACCCAAGCTGAATTGAAAAGGCTTCAGGAGTGCAGAAACAATCCAAGAGGTTCACAACAGCAGGACACTATAGATGACAATGCACAGAATCCTGTGGGACAGATCCCAGGTACTGTTACTATAATTCACTGATTTCAAAAGACAACATTTTTGTTTTAGAATGTGGTCAGCCATGCTAAAACAGCCCTCAAGACCTTTTAGCTACACCAACATAAATCAGTTCAAGTGCATCATGCATTATTACAGTGGCCCAGCCACTAGCACAGCCACTAGCAGCTACCAACAGCGCCCGGGGAGCAGTATAGCTGGACGGTACCTTGCTCAAAGGTGCGACCCCAAAGGCAGCATCATAACCATTAGGCAACCACTGCCCATTCGTGTTGACAAGAAAGACCACAGTTCACTCCCTGGGATGTAAACTCCCTGGGATAAAAACTACTGAACTACTTTTTACTCAATTCTAAATTGCCTAACAAAGAAGACGACTAGACACTCAGAGCTCTGCTCTCATGGGAACATTTAGCAACAGTGCAGATCCTCAATTTCAGCTGATTCTATTGCTAATCTGATATGGATGTAAGCAAAACTATAAAAATAATAATTTGTATTTGGTAATATGTGTAATTTGTCTGTTTTCTGTAAATATTTTTAATTCTTATATTCATATTGATTTCAAAAGTAGTTGAAAATTCAGATGCAAGTTGTGTGTAGTTTACCTTCAGTTTAATAACTTACTGTTCCCTCCCTTCAGGCCTTACATTCATTGAGTCTTTGAATCCAGAAGCCCTGGATAAGCATCTGAAGTTCTTGCAGCAGAAACGAGCTGACCTTCTGAGTAAGAAAGACAAACAGTATGTGCCAGTACAGGTGAAAGATGAGCTGGATATCAAAATGAATGCCACTCTGAACCAAAGAGATGAGCTTGCATTAGAGAATGACAGACTCCAGCTTCGGTGAGCACTTCAGTTTCCTAAAACATAAACATAAAATTTTACTTTAACATATATTTTTAGGTCATACTTGAGCTGTTTGATAATCATAATTTGGATATTAGCCATTGGTTTATTGAACTGGTAATGTAAAAGCTGCTATACTCAAAAGACCTGCTCTTGCATTTTAAAGCACCTAAGATGCAAGATGCTATAGTCAAGGTTAAAAAAATGTCTCCTTAATATTGCAATTGTAATATGATGCAGTGTACTCACATTATGGAATTTGTTCTGAAATAGTTCTGCCATATAAACTTTATGCCGTATTTTGCCATGATATTCCATTATTCTCATGTCAAACTGAGTTGTTCTTATGTCCAGGTATAAACAATTGACTCATCTGAACAAGGCTATCAGCTCTTGGGAAAAATCAGCAAGTTGCCCTTCTCTGCTCGAGTTTGTCTCCTCTGAATTAAAGCACATCTCAGAAATTGAAGGTGCTTTTCCTTCATCTACAACACATAACATCTCTACATTTTACCCACTAACAGGCAGGCTAAACGTCTGTTCTTCTGTTCTAGTCTGTGAGGCTGACAGCTGTGGCAACAGCACAGATGTGTTTGAAGAGGACGATCCTAGCAAAGTCCAAAAATCAGAAGCTGTGCTCAATTACATCAAAAGGTTTCCAAATAACATTTAACACACCGATAGTTTGGTGTTTTTGTCTAAATAATCTTGGACTATGGGTTAGCCTTCGCTTCCCTCATGCATTATTGTGCCTTGGGAGCCCATGACCCTGCTACCGTTTCACCAGTTGTCCATAATATGTGTTTCTGTACACATATATGGCAAGTGTTGCAAGTATTATTACATGCTAAATTATTTACTGTACATTTTACCGTTGTAAAAAAAAAATCATTTTCATAAGTATTTGGCAATCATTTTTCATGAATATTTTAATAAATATTTCTCACGTACAGTATGTGTTCATATAGCTAATGCCTTTATTGGTTAATAACACATTCAAAAACAGTAGTTTTGCTAATTCCGAAGCAGGGCCCATGTTAATCTATTCTTGATCTCCTTTAAAGAACAGGTTCTAGGTTAGTTCTCACTAACACACGGTTTATTGACTTGATTCATTGACTTGACCTCATCCAGTTCAAGGACAAGCGATGCTTTTTGCTTATTCACAGGTTCTCAGATCTGTTTGAAGCAGGTGAATATGAGGCCGCTGCTTATCATGCTGCCAAGTCCCCTCACGGAGTCCTGCGAAACATGGAGACTGTGAAGCGACTCAAAGGTTTGTTGCTTTTTGTCATCCTGTGTTTTGAAGTTGGTGGCTTGGTAAGAAGATGCACTAATATATCAAAACGATTTTTTCCCCAGCTGTGACCAAATATGAGGGAGAGCTTCCTCCTGTACTGCTCTTCTTCCAGGCCTTGATGATCTCATCTCAGCCTGGGAAATACCTGCCAGGGGAGGTGTTGTCATTGGAAGGTGTCCGCTGTGCCCTTCAGGATGGGTATATCCAGCTGGTTACTTTCTGGGTCACCCAGCACAGGTAACAGAGCTCAAAATCAAGGGGTGAATTAGAATTTTCAGATATCTCACAAAAATTTAATTGCAATGTAGCTTTTTGCTAAGGATGCAAATCTAATCCAGCTCCTCCTGAAACTTATTCCTGTCACCTCTAACATGCATCCACGACTGTCTGAGGATTTACTACAACAATTAAGGTAAAGGCAAACACAACTAATCTGTCTAGCAAGTTTCCAGTAGCAAACACCTTAAGGGTTCATGCATTTAAAAGGAATTAAATACAATTTTCAATTATTGCACTTTTCACAGTGGACATTGTCTAAGTACAGCTTTAAAAATCCAAAAGTCCAAGCCCCCACAAGCCAAAGACAGCAGGCAGGGGAAAAACTCTCTCAGAGCAACTTCATAAAAAAGCCTTGAACTGGGGGCGGGGTACAAGGGTACCCTTCCCCATGTCAACGACGGATAGTAAAACAATAAAATATAAAGCAAACGGCTTTTTCCTCCACACTGTTCCATGAGTAACTTTCAGTCACACTGTGAACTGAACACCGCATTACAACATATGCCAGTCATTAAGACCAAGGGTCAAGCTGGTACTCAGGGAGCCCCAGACTGTGCACATTTTTTCAGCTCAACTCACAATACATAGGAGTAGAGGAAAGGGACCAGTTTTAGAAGCACTGGTTAAGACTGCACTAAGATTGCACCAGACATTCTGACAGCATTTAGGGGTAGCTGCACTACTACTGCTATTGTTTAAAAAGATTGTGCCCATATTTGTGTGCCTTTTTTTTAAAAATACATCGGAAACTTCATTGACGGGGCAGCGCGGTGGTGCAGTGGTTATTGTTGTCGCCTCACAGCGAGAAGGTCCCGGGTCGGCCACGGGTCCCTTTCAATGCAGATTTTGCAAGCTCTCCCTGTGTTCTTGTGTTTCCTCTGGGTTCTCCGGTTTCCTCCCACTGTCCAAAGGCTGCAGTAGGTGAATGCTCTAAATTGCCCGTAGGTGTGAATGTGTGTATGAATGGTTGTCTGTCTGTGTGTTACCCTGCGATGGGTTGGCCTCCTGTCCTGGGTGTACCCAGCCTTAGGCTTGCAGTCAGCTGGGATTGGCTCCAGCTTCCCCGCGACCCGGAAATGGAAGAAGCGGTTTAGAAAATGTTAGCATGGGTGGATGGAACTTCATTGACAATTGTTTTAAAACCCTGTCTCTACTCACAGCCCCGACTGTTAGCATAGTGCAGTTGCCTTAGCTCAGCCTGGACCCAGATTTGTTAAGATAATTTCTAATGTAATTGTAAAAACATTTTTATTGTAATGGATTGTATGGAATTTTTCAAAACAATGATGAGCTGTAGGGTTTCCGTTTGAGGCAGGCTGAGGAAGGTGGTTGAATTTGCCTCCTGTGCTACATTTGTAGGTTGACATACAGTGAAGAATTAGGGGATGTCATCTGTAGCCATGGAGACAAGGACCCACGTGTAGCGGACACTTGTTTGGCCCTGGCTCACGCTGTCTACACAGCTTGCAGTGTGCTGAGGAAGGCAGCGCTCAGCATGTGCAGACAAGGGTTGACCAGCAGTGCTGTAGAATTCATTTACAACAGCAAAGACTTTACAATAGGTGAGATCAAGCATAGTGCACACTATTACCCACTGGTAACGATACGTGTCTTAGCAGATATCTATATTTAGGCTTCCTGTCAAATCATGCTTAAAAAACTACCTTATTTTTATAATTTAAAGTTGTTTTTTTAATTTAAATAAAAAAGCCCACATCAAAGCTTAACAGCACATGCTTTTTCTATAGATTAGTACAACAATATAGCAGCTCTGGATATGAAGATATGTTGCTACTTGAGATTTCCTGTTTCTTGCTGTGTGCAGAAGACTGCATGTTTGTGCTGAAGGGATGCCCCAGTCTGTCTCTGCTACATGATTTGGCTCAGCCATATAGGGGAATGCCAGCACTGCTCTCTGTTGGCTTCGTCTGCCACTCCCTCCTCTACTCTGACCTGGAGGACCTGGCCTTACAGCTGCTACAAAAGATTTACGTCGACAGGCAAGGTTAGCATGCCTACATACACACCAAACAGACGTTTGCTTGCTCCATGAAGACCATGACAGTTCCATATACAGCATATGTAGACATTTTGGCTGGCACATTGATTTCACATGTGCTTTACCTAACAGTCTCCCCATTAGATTATGATACAGACAGCAGACAGACATAAGTAGGCAGTAACTGTAAACTGTAAATATTTTGTTTTATATATTAATTACAGTCTAATACCAGTTCATGCATTACTCTTAATATGGTCATGATTACTGTACATTTGCACTGAGTGCATGATTTACGTATTGCACTGATACACTGTAATATCAGCCTATGCTTTGCTGTTATTTTTAGATAAGAACTATTGTGCATTATAGCTGTGCATTGGTTTTTGTAATATGGCATATCACAATTTCAGTATGTTCCAGTAGTGGTGGACACTTGATGTTACATTAAAGCTTATCAGTATTGTTATCATTGTTCATTTGTTTATTTTTCCAGAGTTGCATTAAATTTTCTCCTAACGTTTAGTGATCACCAATTCCGTCTGCTTGCTAAGACTCCCCCAGCCGCACAATGCAACGAAGCTTAGAGGGGGAAGGCTAGCATGTGCCCACTGCAAATAACTTGATGACACCGCATCTTTTAACACTGCCACTAGTGCAAGTGAAGTGAAAGTGAAACTGACTAATTGTCATTGTGAACACAAGCCGTCACACAAAGTGCACCACACTGAAATGTGACCTCGTCATTCAAGCCTTACACACACGAAGCAGCAGTTATCAGCAGCGCCCAGGGAGCAGTGTACCTTGCTCAAGTGCCAATGTGCAGCCCTCACAAGGGCAAGTCCCTGCCCACTACCACAACATGACTGGGAAGCAAAACATCAACTCAGAAGAGCACATATTGCTAATTCTGCTACGTCAGCTAACAGGCGCCTATGTTGGCTAGTATTGTGACTCAAAACATTGGACTTCCCAGTGACCTAGCTGCCTTATTTTGAGCAAAATAATTACACTCACCCACAAAACATGCATTGTCTGAGGTTTGCTTAGGAGGCCCACATTGCACCTACACAAAAGGTTAGAGGGCCCATTTGCATATTGCCACCTCCTGTGATATTAGGATCACAGGTGATGTGTCTTGCAGCCCTAATCTTGAGTGTACAAATGAAGAAGGCTTGTCCTTATAGACATGTGTAGTTTATTTTAACTGCTTATTGGACCATTTAACAAAAAATGGCCCTTTTTTGTTCTGTGTAACTGTCAGTTTACCTCACTCTGTAACTGTGAACAGGTGCCCTGGAAAAGACCATCCTGGATGACGTCATGTGCAGTGCAGAGGGCTGGAGTGAGATTGCGACACACTGTGAGCAGAGAAAGCGGCCTCAGCTGGCACAGGAGATTATCTCTACCTTGCTGTCTCAGCCAGGAGCTGTGCGCCTCCCCCAAGAGCAGGAGAGTGCCAAGCTGATGGAGCATGTGTTCATGTAGGAAGTTTGCCACAAGGTGGAGCTCATAAGACAGAACCAGTCCAAAATATAACAATGTGCCTGTTAATAAATACAGTATTTTAGAAAGGCCAGTAATGAAAATGTGTCCAAAATTCCAATTAAAACGAATTTTCTCTTATCCTAGAGTAATAAAAATGGACAAATGTATGTACAACCTTCATGTTTCAACTGGTACATGTACATTTGGATATTTTTATAGATAATTATATGCCATATTTATATCTCCTAAACCACAAAACAAGTCTATTTAAGATTCCATAATAGCAAGTGTGTGATGGTTTAAGCATGCAACGGGCATGGTGATAAACTGGTAGCTATAAGCGCTGGAGCTCCCGTGCAAAACTAAAGAAAACTTCAGAAAACATATGTTGGCTGGTTGACTACATTTGGGGATAAGTGGAGAACTGTAAAGGTAAACTGGCTACACTGCCACTGTAATTTTTGTTGACACTCCTTTCTTATGCATATAGCACAGTTTCACATTTTAGTTTTACACTGATGATCGATGTTGCTTGAATGCAAAGACAGTAATGTGTGGAGTATATATACGGCGTTACTGTCGCATCCTTTTCTCATCTGTGCCACCATCAGTTTGCAAATGTAAAGGTCCGTCCTCATGTGGTTATGACACCACGCACGGAGGACGCAACGATGGGGAGAAAAGGCCAGTCTTGTGACAGCCCACACACACACAGTGGGTTCTTTGTGGCTGAGCGCAAGCCACTATGGTAACAAGGGACATGAAAGCAAAACGACGCCCCCTCAATCCACAAACAACACCCACATTCACTAATCACAGTCTCCCAGCACCCCCAAACACCAGTCCTAGGCATCCTCTCTAAATGCACTGTACAGGCCTCTTCCCTGGACCAAAAGCAGTTTGTATGTAGAATTATGTTGATTCCTCATTTTTTATGAAGGATGGTCATTTTTTTATTGACCATAGAGCTGACCATATCCACAGCCTTGTAGTTTTAAGTTTCAAAAAATATTCCAGAATATGAATGCAATGGGCAGGAAGCAGCTTTCAGAACAGAGCAATAACCCCACCTCACACAACTGGACACAATTCATTATAACAAGTAATCAAGAGAAGTAAATAAATAATGCACCCGCTCAAATAATTGCACTGGTCCAGACGCTCCTTTCTGATCCCAAAAGCAACACTCTACACAGATGAAGCATACAACACCTGACACGACACTGCGCACATTAAAATCACCCTAAACTCTGAGTAATGCTCTCGCTTTCACATGGATGTCTGGGAACCAAAGAAAGGTCTGTCTGTGTGTGTGTGTGTGTGTGTGTGTGTGTGTTGTTTTTTTTTTACTGCCCAGCCCTGTGCTCTTGTTATTGATCTGCAGGAAGGAGATCCAGGCTGAGCCTGAAGCTGCTGCTGGGTCAGTGTGTTACACTGTGCTGCGTCACTGCCACTCTCACCTCAGCTCACACAGCACTGCCCAGCCTGCAGTCCAGCCCAACAGATTCAGCTTATGCTGAGAGTGGCTGTGTCATCACTGGCTAGTTTTTTTCACTGCAGTTCTCCTTTTATATTCATGCACATTAGGCTTCTTGTATTCTACTGCAGTTTTTTGTTTTTGCTAATCACTTAAAGTTATAGTTTGGCCAAATATCTATTATTTGTACTTTTTATTACTCCAAATGTAGACAGTCAGCCAAGGCATGTCTGAAGTTTACTTCTGTAGTTTTGCAATACTACATGGCTAATGTAGCTAATATATAATGGAAGCTAGCTTTAGACACACATTTAGCTTTGTGCAAACTGAGGTTGTATATGTAAAATATTAGGGTTTGAGTATGGCTACTGTTTTGTACATTTTGTTAGGCTGTCATAAAACCTATGAAAGATTTAGGCAAGCAAGTGGCATTTTAGCTAAATCTGCCCTTACTAGCAGTAAAATTAGCTCTTATTAAAGAATGAGCCGTAGACACCAAATATGTATTGGGTGACTGACTCTAGTTGGTGTAAAATTTTGGCTAAAATGTTAATTTAGTGGGAAATGTAGAATTGTTGATAGATTACTTCTGAACCTCATACTGCAAATTTTACAGTTTAGCACATCTGTCGCACTGTGGCCTGGCACACTCTTCCTTAACCTCACCTGCTGTTCCACTAATAGGCTCTTCGTCTGGCCATGTGATTCATGAATCTGGCTGTGTTGAGGCCACTGAATGGCTCTCCCTCTCTCACATCAGCCACGATCTTTGCTATGTGAACTGACATGACCGTCTAGGGAACACAGCCGCCGGCCAAAGCTCAGCCGACCAGCGCAGGGCTATTGTGTGGCACAGACGTGGAGCTTTAAGCAACTGAGTCATTTCCAGCCACTTGTTCCAATAAGCGTTACTCAAGGGTTAGCATTAGGGTTTAGGGAAGAATTAGCTGCATTGTTAGCTTTCTATTTCTGAACCTTGTCTAGGCATTCAGTTATGTCAAAGGAACACACTAAATTGCATCAGCCACATGTCCTTTGATCACTGTTATTTTGCTTTGTCATCTGCTCATCAGGATGGCTTTATATTTAGTCACTGTACTACCTGCCTTATTCATGTCAATGTTATTTTGGTTTCTATGGATTAGATGAATGCTAATATGGACTTGTGTAGAGAATGGAAAATAGCTCATTGATTCCCAGTGGTTGCTGGAGAGTGGGGGTGCTTTTTGAACTCCCAAGTAAGGTCACTAATGGACAGTCTCTCTTAGCATAGCATAGTTTAATTACACAGTGGTACAATAACGCACTGTTCTTCAGATTCAGCACACACACAGAAAAAGCCTTTTTTCATGCCTGATCTGAAGTTTCGTATTCCAAATTTTATAGTCAGGGGTTGGGATGATTATAAGGGTGCAGTACAGAAGGGGGAGAATGTTATATATTTATCATAATATAGTTTTTTCATTACACCCACAATCTCTCACAGTACCCCTGCTTAGAGTAGATATAGGGAAAAATGAATAATTAAAAACAAAACCTCATAGCCCTGTCTTTATATTAAGCACAAATTCATTGTTTTGGCCTTCTGCATATCAGACCACATGACAATTTGAAGAACAAACTCTGCTCTCTCTCATTTTAGTCCTACATGGGATCATAAAAATATTTCAGTTCTATCTGATCATTTCCCAATACAGCTGTTAGTTCTCCTTTTAAGTTTTGCCAGTTTCTCAGCACTTTAATTCTGTTCGCCACAAAATACAGACTAGGGATCATTTTAATTATACTGTATACAGAACAGCCATAGCATTAACACCACCTGCTTAATACTGAGTAGGTCCCTCACATACTACCAAAACAGCTCTGACTGTGGTGCACTAGTACATCAGAGTCAGCATTCACTTTTCAAACCACAGTTGCTCTTCTGTAGGACCGAACCAGATGAGCTAGCCTTCACTCCATGTCTGTTTCAGTGAGCCTTGGGTGCCCATGACCCTGTCGCTAATTCACTAGTTGTCCTTTCTTGGTAGCTATCACAGTAAGACCCTTGTCAAAAGTGGCACAGATCTTAAAACCCATTTTTCCTGCTTCCAGCACATCAGCTTCAAGAAATGACTGCTTTCTAAATTCACTTGCTACCTAAAACATCTCATCCCCCAAGCAGCTGCCATTGTAGTGAAATAACTAGATAATTTATGCTATTCACTTTACTTGTCAGTGGTGTTTATGTCATGGCTGAACAACGTATATACGTAATATGATACTAGCACATTTATGATAAAGAAATATGAGCTGATGATTAATTTTTATATAAATAATTGCTATGACAATTTCCTGATCTATTCTAATTGTCTGTTTTTGTTCAGGGCTTGCAGTTTTTAAATAATATGTTTAAATTGGC
The DNA here is from genome assembly GCA_037974385.1 of Arnoldichthys spilopterus. Taxonomy (NCBI): domain Eukaryota; kingdom Metazoa; phylum Chordata; class Actinopteri; order Characiformes; family Lepidarchidae; genus Arnoldichthys; species Arnoldichthys spilopterus. Next base: position 5,155,558 of record JBBPDA010000081.1, on the reverse strand, counting down.
AAATTGGTAGAATAGTTATTTTGCTTTCTAGCTTTACCTTTACTTTCATCTGGTGACAGATACAGCTCAAGCTCAAATAAACAAACATTGCACACTGTCACCCTCTAAAACTGTTGCAGGTGCAGGGCAGGTTACATTTTTAAATTTGACTGAGGTGCCCCTTTAATATAGACTAATATACATATGGGGAAAACTTAAAAGATAATTTGGCTGAGATACTGAGCTGTTGTGCTCTTTGATTCATCTGGAGAAACAAAAGCATAACATCTCCTAGTTTTGGAATAGCATTAATCTCAAATCTGCTTGCATCCCTGAAATCAGGACAACAACTGCAACAGTTTTTTCTCAAACCATTTTATTTCATATGGTAGTGTGTAAACTACTGTAGAATAAATTCAGCAGTCAATAACAGTCTTGAACATGATAAGAATCTTTGTTTCATCACTGCCTTAAATGTGGTCATAAAAATAGCCTAGTGATTTTCCTGTGGTTCTGTGGGCCTCTTTTATTTTAAGTATTTCCCTTTCGGCCACAGTGATAAGTGACACTGAGTAAAAATAGTTGTGATTTGGGTTGCAAATTTTTTTCATTTTCCTAAGCATTTTGTATTGTAACTGTCCTTTACAATTTTAGCCCTGGTAGGGGTTGTAAAAAAAAATACTTCACCTTTAGAATAAACATGATCGTTGCTTAAAAGTAACCTGGGGAAAAAAGGAAAAGAAAAAAAAAACGTTTAATTAACATAAACCAGAAAAGAATAAGAATAAAAATACTGAGAAGTTAAACCACGTTAACTCAAACCACTTAATGAATTAATCCACTTAGTTTATGATAAAGATATTGAAACTCTGTTGATATATTTTCCAATTGGTTGAGGTTTTCCAGCCTGGGCTATTGCAATAATTTGTTTCTGACAATGTTCTTTTTGGCAACACAAAATGGAAATGGGCATTTGGGGAGCGCATTCTAAAACAGTTTGAGACATTTTCCCCATATGCTCTTGCTAGACAAGCAAATTTGATTATTGGATGGGATTTCCCTTTAAGGCTGTTAGGTTTGGCAAGCTGCCTGGTCAATGCACCACACATGTTTGTGTATGAAGGTTTAGGTTAATTTCTTACATTATCTCCATTTCTGTTTCTCTCTCCATCTTCCTCTTTTTCCCGTACACACACGATTATTCTTTCCCTATTCACTCTCAGTCCTCAAACAAACTATAATTCCATTATTAGCTCACATTTCTGTCTTCTCCTTACCTGTTATGTATTAAGTCCTTTTAATTGTTCCTTTGAGGTGTGGCCAGAGTCTGACTTGCAATATGGAGATTTATGTCTGTGGACAACGGAACCTTTCTAATCAACCCTGGGCCACTTCAGCTGCCTCATCAATAAACGTAGTGCAGTTGTGCTGCAGCATCGGGAACAGGAGCAAAGACGCAATACGATACTCAGAGTGACATAAGCCCAAGCCAAAGCACAGTCTTAAATCCATCAAGGCTCTGGTAGCCTAAATCAAAACATTGCAAGGGTCACAACATCAGAATATCTAGTTGGACAGCATTAGGGAAAAGCTGTGTTAACTATTAGGACTAATATATTAACTTACCTGCTCATGTCTATTTGATAGGTTAAAGCTTTCCTCAGTCGATTTAGCATGACTAGAATTTAGTAAAGTATGAAAGGGAATAAACATAAAGGACCTATATCCTATATTTTTGCTTGTATTTTATTGTTTCCTTGAGTTCTGCTTATGACATTGACTAGATTTTCTTGCAACAAAACAGATTTTATCCATCCATTTTACACCCTTGAATTCAACAGGTTATCTTTGTTACTGTACCTTTACGTTTATATATGTAAGCGCATATATGCAAATGAGCTCTGATTTTGATTGGCTGCTCTGTAATGTACCGTACTCAAAAAGCAGTTCAGGCAAAAACACTCCTTCTAGTTTCAATGTTAGTAGACATTATTGGCTTAGTGGATAGGTATGTTTTTTTTTCTTTTTTTGTTTTTTTGTGACATCACAAGAATAGTTCAAAAACAGGCTGTTTATGTAACCTAACATCTATATAAGGACTTATATATATAGTATATGTTTATGTATGTATATGTA
>JBBPDA010000081.1:5137209-5148641 GCA_037974385.1 Arnoldichthys spilopterus | reverse complement strand
TATATATATATGTATATAGTAATGTTGCCCAATTTTTTTTTTAAATTTAGCAAGGAAAATGTTGTGTCCTGATTTTCCATATTATATATTTAAATTATGACTTGAACTGTTATAATTAAAGTTATAATAAGTTAAACAGTTCTACATTTTGACCTGTCAAGTACACACAGCACCTTCATGTGAGAACTTTTAGTGCCTCTTTGAGGGACTGAAACAGCAGCCATCATACATGTTGCAGTAATCCAAGAGCCTGCCAGCTGAGAATAAACCAGCTAAGCACATGGCAAAGGTAGCATTACTTACAACTCACAGTGTAAAGCAATGTAGAAGTAAGATATGATCACTTTTTATAATATCTGCTTAACTTTTGCAATATTAATTGTCTATTAATCAGTAATTAATTAGTTGCATGTGTTGTATATGGCAAACAAAAATCTTCCTGAGTCTTCCTGATCCTCAGAAATAACGGAAGTTACAGGCATTTTGTTGGACTTATAGAAGACCCATAGTTGACCTGTGCATATTTGTCAAACATGACCTTTAAGACACTGAGCAATCAGCAAGCAGACAGCACAGAGCTACACTCTGTATTTTTAGAGCCATGTAACCATAGCATACAGCTCTATATCATGTAGCATGTGCTACGATATTTATTTATACTTTACGAATCTTCAGGACAACTTTTTATTACTCATTCAGTGCTCAAAAAGGCAACTTTTTGCGATTAATATGTCTAAATGGTCTCATCAGTTGGTTTGAAAAGCATAGGCAAGTAAGAACAACTTGCTGTCCATTAACCAGAGAAGCTAAAGAACAACTCTAAAATGCCTCTGGACAGTTTTAATAAGGCACAGCCCTCTCTTTATTGTTTTGTTTATACAACTTCCCACCACAACACCTCTCCAAAAGTGTCCACCTGTAAACTGGCTTTGCCGTGTAAAGTGATGTAAATACGCAGTTCTAATAATTTGATGCTATACTGTTTTTACAGCCTTTCTATGATGAAAGACATTAAGTCAGACATTAACTTGGTGACTTTTATGCTTGAAAAATTTCAGGACAAGTCACTGCTTGTTTAAATGTACAGTGTTTCTATTTTAGAGTTAGAAATACTTTAAGCTTACACTGTAAATGCACAGGGATAAATTCAGTTTCACTCAAGTTAATGAGTGTTTGGTTTTATGTACCAAAAAAGTCAAAGTTTCATTTTGCACGAATATATTCCAATGTCTTTTTGTGACTTTAAGACTAAACAGTCTGTGTTCTGAGTGACTGCCCTGGATTGTGCCTGATTTAAAATGCATTTCACTCTGAAACACACTTTATACCTTCAGTGTCAATGGGTTGGACTAAACTGCTATAGCAGATTATTCATATATTTTATTGTCATTGCACAAGTACAGTTTTCACTGCTCAAGTACAACGAGACGAAGTTTGCAACTTCCGTACTCTACGCAATAAAATACAATAAATAAAAGAATAATATAAAATTAAGATAAAATAGCAATACAATTAAAAAAGGAGAAAAGTAACAAACATTATCAAGGATAACAGCAGTAGTAAATAGTGCTTCAGTACAGATTAGTAATGCAGCACCAGAACCCATACAGTATGGAAAGGCATCAGTTAAATAACAGTGTAAATAATATGCACAGTATAAACAGTTTAAAGTGACCAGCAGTAGCGTTTAGTGCATGTGTGGCAGCAGTAAATAGTGCAAAATAAAAAAATGCAGCAAATCCAAAAACAGTATAGGAATGTATATTTTTCATTAAAAAAAACCAATGTGTGTGAATGTATTATTACTTAAAGTTATGAGGAGTCAGATTTTTTGGAGGGGTTGTATCTCAGTCTGGTGTAGAATGCCTTGTCAAACAGATGAAGTTGTAGATGGCTAGGGTGTAGATGCTAGTAGTTTCCATGGACATCACTGGGCTGTATCCCAGTGATCTATATACTATAATGACCTGCTGAAAAGCTTTTCTATCAGTTTGCATGTACGTGTGTGTTTTTTGTTCCATCACATGTAACCATATATTGACTGGACGATTTTGACAAAGTTCACGTACCACAACATACTCCTTTGTTCCACAAATGAGGAACATTGTGTCTTCCTGTTGTGTAGGCCCTTTAAAATAATGTAGCTATAGTATGAAGTAATTTACTCTAAAGCACTGCTCATTGTTTATTGCTTATAGCTGTTTACAAACTGTAAATAATATGTAAGTGCAGTGCTTTCCGGCCCCTTTGCCTCAGCAAAGTTCATCCAACCTTTTCCCCAGTCCACATGGCGCGCAGAGGCCTCTTCGTTTTTTGTGCGGTAGTCGAGGTTTGAGTACATGGGTGTGGTTTTGTCTGGTGTGGGCGAGGCCGTTTGTCCCTTGCTCGTTCGTCATTGGCTGCCCTCTGGCCAGTCAGGGCTTGGCTTGTATTTCAATATTGGGTAGGAGAAGCACGGCGCTTTGGCTGAGCGCAGCTCTGGGCGGTCAGCTCCACCGTGGCTCATCACTTTTTCTATCCGGATTAAAACAAGACAGTAACAACAAAACAGTGCAGATTTCGAATACGCGGAACTTTGGGCTGAACTAGGGGGGCCTTTGAGAGGCAGTTGCCATCTTCGGCTTGGAAAAAAGGGGCAAATTTATTCACGTTTTCAAGATGGCAGACGCCGAAGAAGTTTCCTCCACAACTCCAAGCGAAGTGCCCGAGGAGTCAGGAGTGGGGGACTTGAAGGGAAACAGCAGCGAAGCCGCAGCTAAAGAGGACAATGTAGGTTTTGATGTTGGTGCACAGAGTGAGAGTGAGGTAAAAGAGTTAAAGAAGGATCTAGAGACACAAGCCGAAGATGAATTACCTGCCGGAGAAGCAGCTCCAGCTCCAACGCTGGAGCCAGAACCGCTGGTGACGAGCACGGTGGAGGAGCCTCTAACAAAAAAGGAGGAGGAGGAAGTGGTCGTGCAGACTGCAGACAAAGCCGAGACTGAGTTGCCCGAGAAAACAGATTTATTATTTTCTTCAGAGCCCACGGAAGTGAAGGAAAGTGTGCGGGAAGAGGAGATCGAGGAGCAGCAGGTTGCAGTAGCAGCGCCAGCGCAGGAGGTCACGGCACCAGCAGCTGAAGCAGCCCCGAAAGCGCCTCCGGCTTGTGAGAAGGAGCCCGAACAGGAGCCTGTTGTTACTGCAGTGCCTGAGCCGGTTGCAGAACCAACAGCAGCAGCTGTTACATCGACCGTAGAGCCCGAGGAGACCGTAGCGGTGTTTGTAGAAGATAGAGAGGTGATACAAGAGCAGGACTTGAGCATTACCGCAGCTGCTCCGTCGCCAATCGCTGTCACAGCGGAGGAAGCGTTCAGATCTGCCCCAGTGGAGGAGGAGGAGGAACCCACTCCGGCAGCCCCTGCACCACCATCACCACCACCACCACCACCACCACCATCACGTGAGTTTTAAGTTAGCTATATTTTCATGGGAACGTCTACGCCATTAATTTTAGCCACTTTTGTCGTGTGTATTTATGCTTGTTCGCTGATGGACATGCGCAGGGTGCTGATAGCGTGAATCACGCAGCTCTCATCATCATCTTAGTAAACTGTTTAGAATGACCGTGCTGATTTCACGCATGAAAGATGTCTAGCTTCTCAGAGATTTCTTTGGCTAGGCTATAGTCCACCACACTGTAAAAATACAACCGCTGTATAAACCAGAAGTGACGTTAGATGATGGGGAGACGCAGCGTTATGTAGCATGGTTGCTAACGTTCTCTGAATAGACCCTGCGGCCCACCTGTTTCAGTGGCAAACAGGCTGATACACATGAGCTGAAGAAAATAAAATGCTTTTAAACATTAGTCTGTCTTGCCGTGTGTCCCTTCATAGACGTGAGGAGAAGGTTATTCGTAAAATGACATGTAATATCAGTGAAGCGAGTTGAGGGGGAGTCAGTAGGCGTGCTGTTTCTGCGCCCGCTGGTGATTAGCATCAGTGTTCAAACAAAGGAGCTCTCACACCCTCTTCAGAAAGACGAGTTTGCGGCCATAAAACAAGCAAAATGCATGGATCTGGTTCAGCAGTGATTTGCTAGGAAGACCCTTAGGCCGTTTTTTTCTTTGCTATTGTTTAACTTGGAAACCCAACCTTATGGTTTTAGGTGACTGAAGAAGCCAACATGACCCGATTTTAGCCTCTTTTTGGAAATAACAGGATGTTTAAGTTGGATTTTCTTTAAAGCTGTCCAGCATAGAAGTGAAATTATTTTTTTAAAAAAAATCTATTGTGTTCCCAAACACCCTGACAAGAGGCCAATAGGGCGGGGTTGGTTGAGGTTGGGAAGTACAGAGGCTAGGTATGACTGACATGAACTGCTGAGTCAATTTCAGAACTCTGATTCAAGGCACCAGGCTCGTTATCAGCATAATACCAATATGCTAAATGATTTTCATAGTACATATGGAACAGGATCAGTCAGTGAGGACTGTTGAGAGTTAGAAAGCAGTGAGAAACAGTGTAAAGCATCCTTGTGAGATCTTTCACTAGCCTTTCTTGTATGCACCTTTTGGGCTCTGGGTCTGGTTTCAGGGAAAATGGTCAGGTCTGGGCTTGTGCTTAATGAACTATTCCTTTATGTACTGGATGTTAATTTATTAGAATGTGTTTTGCAACGCATTCATCCTCTTGTGACAATCTTACTCGATGTCATTAATCAGCCGAAGGCCTCCGCTTGAACTGTTGTGGCTTGCATTCCCCAACCACTATGATGCTGCAACTTGCAGTACAAGCATGTTTCACATACTTCAGTCATTTTAGGCTATTTTGTCATGGCTTTTAAAGTTGTAACCCCTTCAACACGATTTGGTAGGCCACACCCTTCAAGCAGTCCACGGATCTGCTGGATGGATTTAGGGGGAAGGGCTGGGGCCTGATCTGAAACATAGCAATAACCTATATATAGACCAAGTCCATGGTGCTGCTGGTGTTTATTTCAATTGCTTATTCTCAGTAATGCTGTAAAAAGCAGTGCTCTGGGTGTGTCCATTCCACCAAAGCCTGCTTATTGGGTCTTCATAGACTAGAAACTGGAAAATTCGGTGGATACAGAAAGTGTACAGTCTTTATTAATTTTTTTTGTTTCCTTTCTATATACCATGAATAAGTAGATGCAGTTTTTGAAGTTCATCCACAATTTTTTTTTTATTATAAAATGTGTGGGTGTGCTGCAGATCTATGGCCAGGAACAGTGACACTTGAATGTAAGTGGGGAAAGTGAATCTAACCTGGGTATGGAAAATGATATTGGTTATGTTTTGGTAAGGATACTCTGATTTAGCATTAGATTGTGTATGGAATCAGGGAACAATGGTGTATGTCTACACAAAGACTAAATACATCCCCTCAATTTGTGCATTATTTGAAAGATATAAAGAGGTATTAGAGTTAGCTGATTGAATAGTTGGACATAAAACTACTTTCTGAATGCTGTTTATTGTGCTACTTTAAGAGACGTTTTCTTGATCCAAATCTGCTCACAAACCACCAGGCATTATTATCTTTGTTTCAGAGAACTTGTCAGTTGGAATCATGTTTCATATAATAAATGGTCTAATGTCCTTAATAACCAAGCTGAACCAATATGAAACAAACACTGACTGAATCATATTGGGATCTCAACTGTGGCCTATAGACTGCACATCACTTGGATACATGTCTTGATTGAACTCTACAAAGCTGTGTAGCTTCTAGCAATGCTATAGTCATGTTTTAATATCGGGATGCATGCATATTAGCGAGCATCATTATGCCGTTGTGAAGATGTTTTGTGTGTACTGTCACACCTTCCGGTATCACGTAACTTTCCTTATTACATAATATCATTGCTTTTTCTTTCAGATGAACCCAGTCTTCCTGCCCCTGCTGCTGCCTCTGTTGCTCCATTTCCACCTCTGATGCAGTTTACCTCAGGCAAGTTCTGTCCTCATCCTACTAATTCTCATTAGTTTTATATTCACTGTATTGGACTTGGCTATTGCACTGACAGTTTTACTAACTATTAACTAGTTGCTGCCCCCGTGCATGAACAGTGTTGAAATAGGAGTATAGGTGTAATAGGTGTGTTGTTTTTTTTGTTTTGTTTTTTTTTCAAATGATTTTCAGTAATAAAAAATGAATAAATGTGACTAAGTATTTGTCTTCATGGATTTTCATTACTGCTTAAAGCTCCAATCAGGAATCTGTTATTTTGTAGTTTTGAGAAGAGAAGCTTTCAAAATCCAATGCTGCAAAACCACAGATGCAGAAATGTCTATTTTCATGATCTCCAGATTCCTCATTGAAGTTTAATGTAAGATAATGAAACTGGATGCGTCATGGGTGGATATATGGGTGGTCGCCTTTTCAGAACTGCTTAAAGCCGTTTACTAATGGTTGATGACTAAGACTCAGGCTGCTGCATGTTCTTACTACTTGTAGACTGGTGTAATGGTCTTTAAGTAGATGAGCAGAGTGATTTGCCCTGATATGTAATGTTTTTCTCTGTCTGTCATAAAAACAGGTTTCCCTCTACTCTCCTTTACTGTCCTTTCCTTTTCTCATTCTCCAATGTGAAAGAGCCACAAGAGATATTTAATGTCTGTTTGAAGTCTTTAATGCCCCGTCTTGCAATATAAATGACCAACAATCAAATTAACTTTCCCCATTTATGTTGGTCAGAATAAAATTATGGCACAGTTGGATGGATATATATATGTATATATGTTTACACAACATATATATATTGCATACACAGATGTATATCTAAGAAAAAGGCATTGTCATGGGGTTTCAGACTAGACAGAGAAACCATGCTAAAGGCACTGTTACTTCTGGAAATGGCAAATTCCCTTCCTCTCCAGGCACTACAGTTCATTTGAACTTTATTGGCCAAAGGTAGTGATCAAGAGGGGTGAGGAACATGATGCATCCCCTGGAACCTCTCCGTCTCAGGTACCCTAAGGTCTAAGCACAAGATTAACCCTTCATTTTAATTGTGCCCTTACCTCTAATTCAACAGAATACGGAACTTCATCCATAGCTTCACAGGACATCTCCAAGATAACCATGGATTCGTTCAGCAATGATTCACCTTCTAGAAGCGCACCTAGATATGAGCCAGACGTACTGAACCAGTCAGATGACGACTTATTGTTTGAAATTAAAAAAAATCCTTTTCAAGGTTTCTCGCCTGTTGACCACCCCAACAGTGAGCTCTCTCATTTTGGAGAAACTACAGACACAAGAGCCGCAACAATGTCAGATAGTCCATCCCCAGACCTGGTTCAGAATGCTCATGATGGGGAGCTGCATGATGTACAGGACTATGAGCAGTCTTTTGATTCCCGGGAAGCAGCCACTGAATCACTAAGGCAACAGCTGTCTTCCTCTGACCTTTTTACTACTGCGTCTAAAGAGCACGAGGAGTCTGGTTTGCCACCCTCTCTCCCTGACATTTTGAAGTCTTCGCCACTCAACCCAGACAAAGTAGACTCTGGGTCGTCTGAGGGAAGCCCTGATTTTAGTCCTGTCCATAGAAGTGGGAATGATTCACCAAATGCCCCTTTTTCCCTGTCAGCAAACAACCCGTTTGCTTTTGAAACCAAGGTTCCTTTGCTTAAGGAGATGACTGAAGAGACTGAGGCGAGGGCTGCTGCTGCTGAAAAGGCAAAGCTAGAGGCAGAAAATGGTTCAGAGCAAATCTTTGGCACGTTTGACCTTGTTAAGGAGGCTGAGATCTCTCCAAAGGGCTATGAGACTACTGTTGAAGACCATGGTGATTTCAAGACTTTAAGTCAAGATTCAATTCAGATGGTTGACAAATTTGAATGTCTTAACTTCTCAGTCGGAAAGACCCAGGAACATTCTGATTCTGAAATACCCTCTGCTGATTCGCTCTCTCCAGTATTGGAAGCCATGGCAAAAAATCCAGAGAGTTTCCAGGTTGAACATGAGAAGAACATGGTCATGGAGGAATCTGAAGCTGCCGACGAGGTGTCTGAGCAAGAGGGCTCATCCGAAGAGTTTGAGTTTGTCGAGAAACCACCTCGAGGTGCCATTGATGAGTTTCTGGAAACTTTGGACAACTCCAAGTTTGCCAAGGCATCAGAAATGGCTGATGAAGATGATGAGGACTTGTTGCCAAAATTTGTAGAGAAGACCGCAGATGCAAGCCTTGTAGCTCAAGAAACAAAAAATCAAAGTTCTTACCTTCTGCTCACCGAACCTTTAGATGGGGCCTCCCCAGTGAGGGGTAAAGGTGGCCTAGAATTGTCAGAATTCCAAGTGCCCTCCCAGGCTCCTTTGGCCCATTCCCCTGTGGTCCAAACTGAGACGCTGACCACAAAGAAAGCAGAACCTAAAGTCATCAAACTGCCTAGCCTGAGGGCAGTAGCAGGTAATTCACAGGCAATGTAGCAGTTCGTTATCATTTCATTTCTGTGTATGACGTCATCCCCTTCCAGGCATCTCCCCTTATGTCCGGATTTATTTCCCTCCCATATTTTTTTTTATCAAGAGCTGTTCTTTTCTCACACTGCATGTTGTGATCATGATGCATGTTTGTAGATGTTCGTGAATGTTTGTTTGTTTTGCCTTGCCCTCTCATTTTACCAAACATTTGACCTATATCTGTCTTTCTTTCATGTTCCAACACCACTCTTAAACGTTTTATATATATTCATATTTTGTTTGCAGTGTTAATTTTGTGTATAGAAGTTTAAACATTAGATTGAAATAATAGAAATTAATTGAGATTGGTCAGGCACTTAATTGTGCATAATACATTTTTTAGTCAGCAATATCATATTCTGTATCGGCTGCTAATGATCGTCTTTGAGTAAGACATTTACACACCTGCTGGGAGTTGCTGTTTTATTTATCTCATACCTGCAGTACAGTTGTGTTAAATTGCTCCTGTTTTCTTGCAGGCTGTGTTAATAGTTGTTAAGTCAGCTGTACACACTGGCCTAGTAGAGCTACCTCAGTGTTTTTCAGGTTAAAGGTCATTAACCAGCTTTAGAAAGTATAGGACTGTAAGAGTTTGAAGTTAAAAGGGAAGCTCTGCAAATTTTTCAAACTTACATTGTTCATTTTGTGTTTAATTCAGTCATCCCGAGTAATTCGAATGGGCCTGAGGTAAAATTTCTAGAGAAACTCGCAGAATAGAAATTGTTCACAGTGGTGGTGAATAGAACCCATATGATTCAAGTGTTTAATGCAATTTTTTTGTCGTAACGTTTTTTGTTGTTCAAATAGTATATGAAGTAAAGTAGGTAGGTTTCAAATCAAGTTTTTTTTTAAACATGTATTTTAGAACAATATACTATATTTGGTTTTTGTACCTAAAAATAAAAAATGTAGATAATTTTTCCAGTGGGCCAAATCAGATGACATTGCGGGCCACACTTTGCATAGCGCTGGTTTAATCCCTCTAAAAGCCACCTCACAGGTTGTTATGCAAAGTTTGAGTTATGCAAAATGTTGAAAAATGTGTGGATTTTGCTCTAAGTTAGTTCTAAACCTTTTGTTGATACTAGGAGGTCTGATCGAGTGTCTTGACAAGTCTCTCTATTTGATCATCTTTTACTGGTTGTCAGGGCGGTGAGAATTCACGTGTCTGAATTGCAACACCAGGTCATGAAAAGCAGATAGCTTATCAGCAGTGTTGCCCCATTTGTTTGACATGAAGCATTGTTTATTGCAGTGAATGCACCATGCATGATGGCAGGTTGTCTGAATTTAGACCATTTACACAAAGGATTTATTGACCATGATTAGTCATGGGGCTCAAGACCACACCTTGACAGCCTTCAAAGTGGCCCTTGCTCCTTACAGTTGCTTAAAATGTGCTGAATGACCACTGATATTTATGACTTGCACAATTATCTGTTGAGTGTAGTTAAGCTTTTGGTTCGACTAACTGATAACCCAAGAGAGAGATTTTTTGCTTTGAAAGAGGCACCATCTAGTGGTCATCTCCCTATTGACATTACGCTAGAATATTTTGCACTGTCTGGCCACTAAAAAAACGAACACAATCACCTGTTCTTGTGTTACTTGTCTGCTTCTTGTCTTTTGATAGCAAAAGGTTGTCCACTTGGACAGTTTAAGTGTGTGCTTTGGCACAGTTTATACATTTTTGATTTTTAATTAGTTTATCTGTTTTGTTTGATTCTCAGGTACTTTTAATCAAATATTTGACTTTGTTGTGAAGAGCAAGGGGTGCTTACAATGGAAGGTGCTTGTAATGTTCTAGTATATCTTTTTAGTATGGGTGAGGCAGGGAGAGACAAAGGTGTAGATCGGTATTTGCAGACGTAAATGTTAAGGAAAAGGGTGTGTGTGTGTGTGTGTGTGTGTGTGTGTGTGGGTGGGAGGGGAAAGGGAGAGAGTGAGAGAGTATGTGAAGGGAAATAGAGCTGCTGCGTCAGTGCATTTAGTGGTTCACCGAGCCAGCAGACAGTCAGCTGACCCCAGTCCCGCAGCCTGAGAGGCAGAGAGGGAGGGAGAGAGAGAGAGAGAGAGAGAGAAAGAGCACGCTGCAGTCATCTTACTTGTGGAAGCCTTCCTTCTCGTCATTCCAACACTTGGCCCCCCTTGCCCCGCCCGCCGCTGCAGCTCAACGGTGCTCCCTCGGCTTGGAATGCCAAGCTGATCCCCTGCAGACCAACCTTACCATCCACAGGGAAAGCTATGGACAGTAACGACAGCCAGCCTTCACGTAACTGGAAAGACCAGGGTACAGCAACTGTTTGCTATGCTAAGATGCAAATTTTGAGGCTAGTTTGCTGCCAGGTGACTTCTGAAGTTCTTTTTGTTGATGGTGGTGGTGGAATAAGACCATAGTGAGCTGTTGGTTGTCATGTAAATTGTTGAATAGCATTAAAGGTTATAATGGTGTGTCAGTCAACATTCTAGCTTCTTAAAGTTTAAGATTTGCATGTGTTTAACATTTTTTAAGGACTTGATTTAAATCATTATACTGAACAAATGCAAGACACATGGACCTTTGGACCCAGTATTGCTCTGCTGTGATGACATACATGGTGCGTTCAAAGGTTCTGGGTGAGGTTGGCCGATCTGTGCCAAAAGTAGCTGCAGATATGGGATGATTTGCTGATATTTGCATGTGTAGAGGGGCGATCCAGAAACCGTCTGGAACAGTAAAAAATCTATGCCTCTTCCAGCTGGCCCTGTGATGGCATAGAATAATAACTTTTGGTTCCCTAAAGAACCTTTTGGTGAAACTGTTGTTGTAAATGAGGTGTGAATGTGAAGAACCTTTTAAAGAACCTCCACATAATCAAAAGGGTTTTGGAAAGAATTAATGAAATAAAATTGTAAAAAAAAAAAAGCAAAGAGGGAAAAAGGGGAGGGGGGGGGCGGAGGGGGGGAGGGGGGAGGGGAGGG
>JBBPDA010000081.1:5105732-5137199 GCA_037974385.1 Arnoldichthys spilopterus | reverse complement strand
AAAGAAAAAAAAGGGGAAAAAAAAAAAAAAAACAACCAAAAAAACCCCCCCCCCCCCCCCCAAAAAAAAACAAACAAAAAACAAAACTTTACATAATGTGAAAGGTTGTTCTTCACAACATGTCAAAAATGGTTATGTGTGGAACTACAATGGTTCTTCTATGGAACTCCTCCAACCCGGTTTCATCTTTTTTGAGAGCATTGTGCCAGAAAACTGATTTCCTAAATTTGAGTCTTTTTGAGAATTTGAAATTCGATCAAAACAATTCTGAATCTTTTTGAGAAGTTTGATTCTTCTTGAGCATCCAGAGTTGTGTTTTCGGGTAACCCAAGCATGCGTGTCTTCATTGTTGAAGAGTGCAGAGCTTTCTGCTGCAGCTCAAACTTTTAGCAGTTTGTGTCGGCTGACGATCATGAGTGTTGCCTTTGCGACAGAAAAGAGATGCTGTGTCACAACTCGCTCGCATTGCAACAGTGAGAGCATTGTGCTCAGGGTCAGCCCTATCTACCACAGTAGGTGATGTTCAAGTCCATAGTCATAAATGGGCAAAGCACTATTGGTGACCTCAGTAAACATAGATGGTGAGTAATGCGCTGAAAGGAAATATTGGCTGGTATGTACTTTATTAATTATGGAACATAATTGTATATTGTTTGGGGTTGTGTTTGTGGTGCTTGGTGCAGCAACATTGTAGTGAACTCTAAGCACGTATACTGTTTGCATTCATGTCGGAATTAGAACGAAGGGTATATTGGGTTTTTAGACCCCGTCCCTGGTGTTTGGGGTTGTGTTCATAAATAAAATGCCTAACAGTTTGCGAACTGTTTTACAAAACTCCAGGACAGTGTGCTGTTATACTCTACCTGAGTGAGGGCTTGTGGTTTAAAATTAGATGCAGTGATCCACAGCAGGAACTGTGCCAGTCTGCTGGAAACTGATACATACACCGTAGACTTTTGCACTAAAGGGCCATGTCACTGAAAAAAATCCCATCATAGTTTGTTTATCTATGTATTTATATTAGGAAAATTGTAGTATGTGAACACTGCAAAAGTGTCAAAACATACCTTTCACTTCTCCTCAGTGTACATATATGCTGGGTAGCTGCTTTTGCAATGTCACTAAAACATGTTTCTGTATAATCAGCCCGTTCTGCAAAGTGTTGCTGTTCAAAAAATCTTTTTGTCTCCAAAATGACCGCTTTCCATAAAAAGCAATAACCTTCTGGGAGGTTAATGTAAAATGTACTTTTTTGTAATTTAGAACTATCTGTTTTGGTCCGTTTATCATGAATGTTTGATTCAATGCAAATGTCGGCTGGTGTTTTTATTCAGTAAAAATTTGAGGGGAAAAAAAGACAAAATGGAGAGAGTTTTTGTCTGACAACAGCAATGTTCAGCCAGTTCGTTGAAGTTATAAGAAGTGTTACGGCTTTGAGGCGCAATACAGGACAATCAATCAGAACACCGATTATTTGCATATTTAATTTTAAAGGCACATCCTCAGAAACAGCAGGGTTTCGCGGTGTAGCGTGTGTAAATGTGTCCTGAGTGTAGCCTGTCGTTACTGTGTGCGAATATATTATAACTGCATGTTAGCGCGTGTAACAATTGTATCGCTAGTGTGCATGTCGTCACCGTGTACGCATGCGCGTTCGGGCTCTCCTCGCCGTCCCAGCAGGAAGTGCGCGCTCTCTCGCGCCGCCGTGTGTGTCTCTGCGTCCCGAAGCTTCAGGTGGCGCAAGATGGACGCAGATCGGGGTCAGTGAGTCTTATTAAATATAGATAAGTCGTTCGTTCACATGTGTAGCCGAACGTACCAAAAAGCCGTACGCGCGCCGTGTGGGTTATAACGCTCGCGAGCTCTATTCCTTTCTCCCGGCCGCTCGAGCAGATGCGCGCGGGAGAGAGGGCGAGAGCGGGTTTCCTGCTGCAAGCGGGGCTGCCCCGTTATTTTTAGCTTGCCGAGCGCTGCGCGGTGCTTACCATATGTAGGCAATCTAACGGCGAGAGGGCAAAGCCTCTCACGCTATGTGCGGTGGGTGTACGTGTGAAGGAGGCCGGGGACACGGACAAGGAGTACTATGACAGCACGGAAAGACGGTGGCGTGTGCAAAGCAACAAGTGCAGGCGATTCCGAACGCAGTAAAAACGCGAGGCGAGCGAGAGCGGTCTGTCCGTGGAGCGGTCGTTCTCTTGTGCGCGACGCAGTGATGTAGACGTCACAATGGAGCAGTAAAGCCATGATGTCATATAGTGGCCGAGTGTTCTAAACTGCAGTTTGTTTATGTGAGCGAGGAGAACTGTACTGTACTGTACTGGAAGTTACGGCACCTTCCGTTTGTACTGCTGCTAGCTGCCAGCCTGCCTCCCAGTCAGCCGGCCGGCCTCCATATTTGTCTCAGTGTTACTCTTGCCTTCCATGTGGAGAGACGTCAAGCGGTCAAAAAATAACCTCTTTCAGATCTAATTCTGGATTGACCTTTTCGGAATTGCCGCTGTCACCCAAGTGCTGGAAAAGCTAGCTGTCACGGGCAAAAACGTTCATCCTAGAAGCCTCAAAGGTCGACCGAAGACACCATTTAACACATAATAGAGTCAGTCATTCTTGTTTGATGTGTATCATTTTAAAGAAACTTCCCTAATCAGATTTGTCCGCAGCAGTGGCGATAAGAATCTGATGCCAGAAGCTTTAAATGCCTCTGAAGAGCTATCTGATTACAAACAAATATGCTGCTTTATGCCTGAGACATGTTGTGTTTTTACAAGCTAAAATAGCACCCGAGGAAAGCACTTTTATTCACCACTGAAACATAAACGGCTCTGTTTGTATTTGTCATTATGACCTCTGGGTCCTGTGAATGCCATTGTGAAATCCTTGTCAGTATGTTGTTTTTTTTTTTTACAATGCTCAATCTCATTCAGTTATGTAGAAATTTAGAACAATTGGTGGGATTCCCTTGCAACCTGCAGGCCTCTGACTTCAATTTTGCTGGTTTGGGCTTTTGAGCGAGCAGCTGTCCCACTGAAAGAAGGCAGGGATTAAGCTGGAAGAGATGTGATGAGCACATAGCTCTGGTTAGAGTCAGGGGCTGTGTGTTTTTTTTTTTTTTTTTTTTTTTTTGTATGAGGCAAGGTTCATGTGGGTATAAAATGGTCTAGTTTTTTTCCCCCTAAGGTTTTTCAGCCAAATGAGGTCAGGGGAGTAGATACGCAGACGTGCCTGGAGGCAAAAATATGGATCTTTTGCTTTGGTTTGTTTTTTTTAAATGTAACCACTGTACAAAGCACCTTTGTGGTTTTGTGGAGTAGAATGTATTTATTTATAATTTTTCGCTTTTTGTATGACGCAAAAGTGAAATACATGATGTCCAGTTTGATTTTTCTTGGGAAAACAGGTGTGAGCCATAACATGTTCATTGTTAGATCATATAATGTTACGTATTTGTCATGTAGTGGAGCTCAGAGGTTAGCAATTTTGACTCCATAATTGGACTTATGATTTGTGCTGCTAGTTAGAGATCAGATTACCTGTATTTATGAGAACTTCTCTTTGTCAAGTGAAGGTCACTTAGGGTAATTGTTTTGGTTTGTGTTAATGTTTTTCTTCATGTCCTCATCCATGTTTTACTTTCACTAGTAGTTAGTTCTCATGATCATAAAGACAAGGGTCAAACTTGAATCCTGGTTGGCATACATAGTTATGCTGATTATCACTAAGCCCTGAGGATACATCAATGGGAGATGTGTAGGCCGATGCAGATATCCAGTATTTTTAATGTACATATCTGCGTATAGTGATGCAAACATTTTTTTTTAATACATGAAAA
Source organism: Arnoldichthys spilopterus (assembly GCA_037974385.1). NCBI lineage: Eukaryota > Metazoa > Chordata > Actinopteri > Characiformes > Lepidarchidae > Arnoldichthys > Arnoldichthys spilopterus. The sequence continues at coordinate 5,133,370 of JBBPDA010000081.1, read as the reverse complement.
AATTGTAAAAGTGTAATTTCCATATAACTATTGTTTTAAGCTAAAAAATAATTAGACGGAGCAAAGCATTTTAGCAACATATTACAGCCTCACCTAAATTCTGCTCTTGCAGCACAATAAATGCACTCTTCTAAATATCAGCTGAAATATTGGTCAAATCTATATTATCATGCATCCCTGCTAAGCACACAAAATAATAACCATATCATTATCATGTCCAGTTTCTTATGACCGTGAAAGAGGATTTACTAATCTGCTCAGTTCTGACAGCATGTTTCTTCAGACTTCTCGTTTCATGCAACATAGAATTTGTTTCTCTAATTGAAGTTTATTATTCAAGCATTCTTATTGTGCCATCCACTGCTTAAGTATGACCCATGTTTAAAAAGGGATATTGCTTTGGCCATTGTGTTCAGGGTCTGTGAGCTATGTCTTCCTCTTTTGCAGTTGTGGACCTGCTTTACTGGCGCGATGTGAAAAGCACAGGAGTTGTGTTTGGAGCCAGTCTTTTGCTCCTGCTCTCCCTCAGCGTGTGCAGCATCATCAGTGTTCTCTCCTATGTGGCCCTGGCCCTCCTCTCTGTCACCATCACATTCAGGATATACAAGGGCATCCTGCAGGCCATTCAGAAATCTGATGAAGGGCACCCGTTCAAGTATGTGAGGCCATTTGGGGTCACTGTGCATTTTGGATACAAAAAAAATGTGCTATTTTTATCTCTCAGACTAAATCTAATGGGTTTTGTTTTGAACACTTGACAACAACATAAATCATTTATTTGGACTGGAAACATTAAAAACAGATCTGTGATTGGTCAGCCTCATTTTTAATGTATCTGTAAAACAAAACAATCACAACGTTGTCAGTTTTAAATAGCCTTAATATGCATGTGTTCATTTCAAAGAAAATTGTGTTTTATACCGTCCTTATTCACCTTTGTTTCTGCATGTGTGAATAGATCTTTATACAGTGAATTAATTGGAGTATTGAACATACATAAGAAGCTGTATGTACGCTGTCTTTGTTTGTCACAGCCTAAATACATGGTTTGTTTTGGTAAGCAGTGGGGTGGGGGGGGGGGGGGTGTGCGTGTGTGTGCGTATGTGTATTTGGTAAGGATCTACGTTCAAGGCTTATCCGTTTTCCTGGCAGCTAGGCAAACTAAGCCTTTCGCTTGACGTCTCATGAACCACTCATTAAGATCAAATAAGCTGGGGTTTAGTGTGGAGAGAAACTGATTGGCCTCTGCTTGAAATAAGCTGATTTAGAGCACCTTAAATGTTTCTCCATCTCTGTGGAACTTTATTGCCAAAAAACAGTAACCAAGTGTAATGTTACAAAATTATAGTCTGCGTTTATGGTTGTGCATGGTCTGATGGATCATGGAACTGGGGAATAAGTAATTGTGTGTGTGTGTGTGTGTGTGTGTGTGTGTGTGTGTGTGTGTGTAGGCACTATTTGGACCAGGATGTCGCTTTGCCTGCAGAGCTGGTCCATAAATACAGTGACATAGCTCTCGCACGAGTCAATGCCTTCATTATTGAGCTGCGCCGCCTGTTCCTGGTCGAGGATTTGGTCGATTCTCTCAAGGTGAGGGTCTTTCTTTTAGAGCTATTTTAGCTGAAGTCATTTTACAGGGAATGGTTCTGTAAATCCAGTGATTATTGACAGAATCTGGAATCTTGCACTAATGGAATAATACAACACAACGTACTCAACTGTGTGCCATGTTGGTGTTATTGAATGTATCCTGTGTAAAAATGCTTTGAACATCCAGGTTAGTTCCTTTCTATGTAAACTGTCTGGGGGCATCAGAAGGTGCTCTCTTTTATAGCAATCGGCTAATTAAATCCAGCCCAATGCAGAACATTTTCTGGTAAACCTAACCAAGCTCGAATGGTGAAGATGAGCCTGTTGTCATTGAAGGGATGTTGAACTTGGTGTGCAAAGGCATTTTGGATGCGTAACTAAAAAAAATGGCTCAGACAATAATAGTCTCAAACAGCTGCGATTTGAAAGAATTCCCTAAATATATTTATAGTCCGTTTCCTAAATGCCACTTATTTTTAATTCATCAGACATTGATATTTTTTTATCAATTTTAAGCATGGCAAATGTATCAAAACACTTTTGTCTTATGCATGCACTTCAGTTTTTACTTTTCTAGTTTAGTCATCTAAATGGTTGTTTCCCTTCTCAGAAAATTAGCTTAGAGCATGATTCAGAGCAAGGATTCTCTTCATCTTTTGTTCTAATTCTGGAATAGCTGAACTATACTTTTCCCCTGCTATCCAACACAAATTGTGTTCATAAATCATTCTTGTAGCTTATTTGGCCCGGAGTTCCAGATATCCCCTGAGGCTTAGCAGGATGGGTATCGTGATGGTCCACATTCAGTCACTGAAATTCTATAAAGGTGAAACACACTGTTGGTTCCTTGACCCAGAGATGTCTCTTCCACTAAGGGCTGTTCCACATGGTGGAGGCTAGCACATACAATGTGGAATCTTGTGCAAATGGCATTGTACATATTGTTGTCATGCAATAAATCCTGATTTTTGGAACACTCTCCCACAAAAATGGCAGACACTGTTTGTTTGACATTAGTTCACAAGTCACAATTTTATTGTTGACCGAAACATAATCGCTTAATTTAAATTTAGCAGTCTATAGTTACAGTGTGCAGACTAATACTGAGCCTATTAATAAATATTTCAGGTCTGAACTCTGTGAATTCATTATTTTACTGCTCATGTGAAAAGATGCATTGTTCTTTGTTTTTCTCTCTAGTTTGCTGTTTTCATGTGGATTCTGACATATATTGGTGCCTTGTTCAACGGACTCACTATTCTCATTCTGGGTAAGGCCTGTTCCGCTGCATGGATTTTGACCAGAGTTTTAGTTTAATAAGTAATTGATTACTTACAGATCCTGCCACTTTTGTTCTTTAGAAAGACTTTCACAGTTTGATGATAATTTGTGGTTAAGACGTTTAGCTTTTTTTTTCTGTTTGCGTTTATTAATCAGTGGGTTTAAATGGACACTAGTCTGTAGGTCTGTCATGTTAGATGTTTTTATCATTAGATTATTTAGGCATTTCTGGGTCTTGGATTCATCAAATTTACAAGAAATATCAGAGAATACAAGAAAAGTAAAATAAAAAAAAAGAATAGTTTGCCCTGCACTATTTGTTTAGAGTTTTAGTTTGTGTAGTTATTAATGAGTTTGTATGAAAATAGGACCACAAGTTAATTGTAAATTCATCTGAGGATTCGGGAAGTCAGTAGGCATTGCATTGTAAAATGTACATTTGTTTAAGAAGATGCCGATCATTTTCAGGTTCCTGTGCTTTGGTTAACCATTATGGTCAAGCCACATTTGTGCAACTGGGGTGGGGTGGCAGTGATGATTTTTATTTAATTTATTTTTTCATTTATTTTCTCTCTGTGCGTTTTTGTCCATTCATTATCAGAGATATTAGCTACTTGCATTTCTGCATTATTTTATGAGAAAGCCAGGTGATTTGCATTTTCCTCTGAGCATGTTCAGGTCATTTGAAAAGGCACTTCAGGCAGACTTTATGCAAACTGGAATGATTGCTGGCATTCTTGAGCTGAGTCTAAGTTTAGTTGCGTAACCAGGACAGGCTTGCCTCACTGGGTCTTAGGTTACAATGTAATGAAAACTGCAAATAACAATATTTTTAAAAGTACAGCTTTATCACTGTACAGTTGATCAGTGTTTTCAGATTTATTTCTATTAAAAACGGCAGTGGGCCGCTAGTTAGTCTACTCTCTAAAGCAAGCTAATTAGCTCCCATGTTATCTTTAAACTGCACACAGGGGAAAATAAGCTGTGCATGATTTTATTGGGTTTCTGGGTAAGTGGAACACGCTGTGCTTGCCAGGTAGTTACCATGGTGAACTGAAAAGGGCAAGGTTAATTTTTTATTTTTGTTTTTCTTAAAATGTCTTTTTAACCTTTCAGGTCTGGTTGGTGCTTTCGTTTGCCCAATAGTGTATGAAAAGCATCAGGTAAGATTTCTCAGAGTGGTTTTATTTTATGTGAAGGGTTTGGGTTGGTCTTAAAACCATGCATGAATCTGACCATTTCCATCAAGTACCAGCTTGATAACGCACTGCAAAGCAAGGTTTGCAGTTCAATACACCTTTCATATCTATAGGCCACTAAAGGTATATCAAATTCTGCACTGTTCTGTTCACACTGTTCCTCAAGAATATAAAACATATAATGATACAGAACAAAAGGTACGGGTTAAAAGTTTAATTGGCCCTGATAATAATTAGTTATTAATCAGTAAATCATTTCTCTCAGGAAAATCATAATTTTGACATCCCTCACAAAACTCTCACATAGTCTTCATGGCCAGTTTGTACTGTGCTTATAAACATCATTAGTCTCTGAGAACCAAATGGCCTTTCAGGGTGTAATGAAGAAATGTGCATGGTCTAAGAATACTTCTAAAAATACTGTCACGGTTTAAACAAATGCATGACTGTCAACTCTGCTTGTTTTAAGTATGACCCCTTTTTACAAATTCATCTGCAGAAGGTACTTTAATGTTGTACGATTATTGATTTTTTTTTTATTAACCTCGGATTGAATGTACTAGTTTGTTGTTAGAAGACAAGTGAAGTGTATTAAGTCAGTTTTGTTTCAGTTGTATAAGTACACTGTTCCCTTTAGGCATAGAACCTATGCAAATACCTCTGTCTCATTTGTAAGCCCCCATCCCTTCTATTACTGTCTGTAGGTGTTTGGTGTGGTTTTAATCTCTGTATGAAATAAGAACTTTTAAACATTCTTTAGGGATCCTATAATGTGTGTAAACAGTATTGATAGTTCTCATCTCCCAGTAATTGTCTTGTAACCTTCCTTCTTAAAGTTTGTAATATTATTCCTTTGTTTTTAACTTTATAACCTAATAATTCTGTTCTTCCTGCTTGATCTATAACAGACACAAATTGATCATTACGTTGCCCTTGTAAACAACCAGATCAAGGACGTTGTGGGAAAGTAAGCCCAGTTTCTTCTACTTTGCATAGTTTTAGGTTTTTAATATCAATTAGACTTTGTGAAAATACAGTAATGCATTTTTCTATTGGTCTGTCTGGTTATGAGTGTTTAAATCTGTAGCGCAACAGCTACATTCAGTATGGGGAATTGAGAAAAAATATATTTAAAAAATATATATTTTCTCATTGGTGTAAAATTAATATAGTTACACTGAATGGAAAGATCTTTTTCACTGTGTATACTTTTATTCAAAATCAAAAGAGGATTTCCTAACGTTTTGTTCAAGCTCAGAAGCCCTATGTTTTACCAAAAGACAGGCTTCAGACCGATAAAGAGTTTCACCTCTTTATGTATTGCCTTTTGTAGGATCCAGGCTAAAATTCCTGGCGCGAAGAAGAAGGCAGAGTGAAGAATGAAAGGCGGTCGTTCTGAAGGGAGTCGGCCATGTTGAGGCTGGTGGGGTTGCTCTAAGAATCAGGATGTGGTGCCCTCCTCTACACTGTTATTTTCATCTCTTTCTGTCTTTTACCGAAACCCTCACACCCTGTGGAAAAAAAAAAAAAAAACATGCTTCAGTTCTCTTTTCCCTTATCTTTCCATGCTTTTCTCCCCAGAAGGTCACCACGATGAAGTTGTAAACCATTTGAGCCACTACATATTCTTGAGACACTGACTGACTGGTATAAATGAGCAAATAACATCAGAGTGTCTCACACACACCTCTAAGCAAGAAATAGTATTCCATTAACAGGTTTTGTTGTTTTCTAAATCCCCATGTATTTCAGAAATAATTTAAATATATTTTTGTTTGTTTTTTAATGAGGGAGTGTTTAATGGTACCATTTTTTTGGGCAAAAAAAGAACTCAGTATCTGTCCATTTTTGGTATGATTTAGTGTTACTGTGATTGTACTGTTTTATTGATTAACTGTGTAGACTTTCACAAAGCTTCTCGCTCTTTAAAGTGGCTCTTGTGTTAAAGTACTAGCAAAGAGTTGCTCCATAGCACTTCATGCTTGAGTATTTCTAGGCTAATAGAATCTTGCAAGATTAAGAGCATATATCGAGATGTCATTTCACCTCATTGCAGCTATATAGTGAAATCTCTGGAAGAACACGTTTACAGGCGTTGACTTAAATATTTAAAGTTGTTTATCTGTGGACCCAATACCTACAGCTGCAAAATGATGTAACATGAAAACTTAAAGCATTGTTTGTTATGCAAGTAATTGTGAATGAAACTTCATACAGTTGTGGTGAACTCAGTGGAATGCATTGTGAAATGTAAACAAGCACCAATAAAGCTTCTAGATGAAGGTCTTGAGTTCATTTGTGGTTTTTCGATCTTGTTCAACCAACTAATATGATGTCGTCTTGATGGAAAATGTTTGACCACTATAACAAAAGTGTTAAGACACTTGGACGTCTTCAAAGGTCATAGTAAGGTAAAAATCCCTTAAAATTGTTAGTTGGTGCATATCATTGGTTTTTATATAATATTCATATGCCCAAATTATTTCCTTTTATGCTTCCATTAAAGAGTAACAACCCACCTCTGAAACACCTACTGATATTCGATTGTCATAGCATTACCAGCAGGTGGGGAAAAATATCAACCAGTAGTAGGTTTTGCCTCACCCGCTCACCACCCAACTTATCAAAAGAAGAACCTATGGCTTTAATAAAACGAAAGGACAATGTGTTGATATTTGGTTTATGTTGATTTTATTGAGGTGTAAGAGGTCTAGGAACTGGCATAGTCTAAAGCCTCTTGAGTTGCCATAAACCATAAAGTCAGTCTCACTTCAGCTCATTCAGATCAGTTTAGGAATCTGTATCTGATCAATTCAGTTAATTCGCTAAGGAGCGACGTGCTTTAACTTACACACTTTAAGATCTAGACCTGTTTTAAATGTTAATATAACCAAAATACTGCATCTGAGCTTTACAGCATGTGTAACAATACCATAGAGGAACCACTTTTGGTTATGCAAAGGACTTTTTCTTTGCTTTCTATTTATCAGGAGTTTTTTTATTGATTTTCTGTTTTAATAAGGGTGTAAACATAAGCATTATGGTCCCCTCCACATAAAAGATCCTTTAACAAAAGATATTCCTAACCATCATAATTTTATGAGTGAACCAGTAGTGTCCGTTTGTAAAAGTGTGTGCTAAGGCTTAAAATATCAATACTGAGTAATTCTGGGTTTTAATGCTGGACCGCTTCAGAAGTAGGTACACTTAAATTCATTGAGTTTCTCAATGCGATACCTGCCTGAGAGACTTTTATTATGAAATGTGTTTTCGGAGCAGTCACGTTACCACAACTACACTTACCACTATCGTTAGCTACACTGGGAATTCTTCTCCATCGTAAACTTGGACAACAGCTTTGAAATCCGACGATATCATTTATAATGCTCGTTTTCGCTGGATGAAGCGATGTGCAGCTCGGTTTTACAATAATAGATCACTCGCACATTTTACAGGGAGGCTCCAGTCCTCAGGGTGGATGCTAGCGAGCTAACCAACCTTAGCTTTGGGCTAGCGATTTTAAGCAAACGCATCGCTTACAAATACAGTTAGCTGCTAACAGTTAAAACAACGGTCCGTGTTTTTATTTGCTTTTATATTATATTGCATTTTGCCGCGACACCTATGGAAAGCTGTCATGGCGAGTTTCGTCGTGACTGTTTAATAAAAACACGACAATGTTTTCTGTCAGTGTTAGCTAGCTAGCTAATGAACCGGCTAGTCACCGTTGTCACCTGTGGTGTCTTGTGATACCTGTGAGCTGCTTGTCTAGCCTAGCTTGCAGTGATGTGGCTCTATTGTCTGATTTAGTCAAGTATTTTCTGTCTGGCAAAAAAAACATGCTGTAGCTCATCTGTTGTTAGTTTATTTCCAGCTTGCGGATAAGCTTAGCTGGCTAAAAGTGTATACGTTCACGTTAACTGTTTAGTTTGACCTCCGAGCTTCGCAAGCTGTAGGGGCGGACAGTCTGCATATCAACATTTCAAGGCGTTTTTATTGAACCTGCTCTTCTAGATCACACTATGGCTGCAGACCTTCAATCCAAGTACACCAAGCTTGCTCAGGAGTACTCAAAGGTAAAACATATAGAGATATTTTTAGAGAGTGACCTTTTTTTTGGGTGGTTTGAATTAACATTGTTTTTTTTTTATCTAGAGTGTGATCTATGAGGAATTTCCTGTTTTCTTTTTCTATTTAACTTTAGTTTATGAGTGTTTAACACATCCAGACCAGAACTGAAGATAAATAATCTATGTGGCACATCTTTCTTTAAAAGCACATTTCTATGGCTCAGTTTTTGTTTGTGTATGGCACGATGCCTTATAAAAATCACTTTTATTCATGTTGTTTTGTCTGAACTTCGTCTGTCTGTAGCTGTTTGCTGATCATAGTGCCTAATTATCAGTGCATCCTGGCACGTGTTGATAAATTGCTTTAATGTGCATTTTGTGTCTGTTTATATATTTTGTTGTCTGTCTGACAAACACAGAGCTCCCTGGTACTGTTAATAGATAAACCGAAGTGCTATTCAAGAAACATGCTTAGTCTGCAGATCGCCCACAAGCCCTGTGGGTAATAGTCGACTGACTGGCTTCATGGAGATTCAGGGCATTTCCTTAAAAGCTGATGGCATCCTGCTACCTGACTCTTCCAGAAGCTTGAACTTGCTTTCTTTGTCAGCTTTTGAGTTTCACTATTAATTATGGTTTTGTTCATGTTCTAATGTACAGCTCAGAGCACAAAACCAGGTTCTGAAGAAGGCTGTGGTGGATGAGCAGGCCAGTTCCAACTCCTTGAAGGTAGCACGATTACAACTTCATTCCAGTTAGGGCTGCTTCATATGGACAAATACCAGATTGTGATTACATTGTTTATTGTTGCTGCTGTAGTATTTCATACCATGTGGTAATATGTTGGCGTATACACCGATCAGCCATAACATTAACACCATTGACTGGTAAAATGAATAACATTGACTGTTTAGTTTTTTAATTTCATTACCTGTATTAAGCAGCAGATCAATAATAAGTTCTTGAAGTTGATGTGCTGGAAGCAGGAAAAATGGACGAGTGTAAGCAGAGCATCAGAGTATCTCTGAAACAGCAGGTCTTGTGGAGGGTTCTAGGAGAGCAGTAGTAGAAAGGTCAGAACACACAATGCCCCACAGTCAGAGCTGTTTCAGCAGCTTGAGGGTGACCTATTCAGGATTAGGCAGGTGGTGTTAATGTAATGGCTGATTGTTGTATATTGGCAAACCATTATAGTGACATGGTTAAAGATTGGATGGTGTGAATGTCTTGCTGTCAACACTCAGAAATTTTTATGCTCGCAACACACAAATACTGTCAAATACTGAATTTTGTTTGAGGGCATGTTTACTTTGGATATTACTTTTATAAAGGCCAATATTTCAATAAATGTTAACATAGTTTTCACCAGTACATTTTATTTTATTTTATTTAGTTTATTTATGTACATTTAATTTTATGCAGCTAGCGACTTATTTCAATTCATCATCTTATAAATCAGCTTATGTTTAACACTTATGTCTACCGCTTGGCTTCAGGAGGAGCTGAAGCAGCGAGAGCAGGGCCTCCGAAAGGCAGAGCAGGAGATGGACAGCCTGAGCTTCAGGAATCAACAGCTGGCCAAAAGAGTGGAGCTGCTGCAAGAGGAGCTGCTGGCCAGTGAGGCCAAGGGCAAGAAGAGCAAGGTTAGCTTGGCTGAAAGTCTAATACAGTATTTAATGTAATTTAACATTGCACCTTCAGCGTGGTTTTAGCTAGTCACATAATTCAGTGATTTTCTTGATGCATCATAACTTTTCTTGATGCAACTGCAATTCTGGTTGTCTAACAGAATAAAGGAGATTCTCCCTCCCAGCCAAGTTTTCAGACCCAGAGTGTTTTTGATGAAGATCTGCAGAAGAAGATTCAGGAGAATGAAAGACTTCACATCCAGGTAAGAAGCAATTGGTATGAGGGTGTGGCCAGTTAGCAGTTAGCCCCAGTTATACTATACCCTTATATACTATATAGAATAAATTAGAGCGTACATACAAGATGCAAAATAACAATTAATAAAAGTGTTGCAGACATGTATAATCCATTGACATACACAGTTCTTGTTATTGGCTTAAATTGCATTTTCTGCACATTTTAGTGCAGTTTCTATTTATTTGTTGACATTATTTGTTGCTTTGCATGTTCTCTGTGGGGGGAATGTGATCATCATTTGACCATGGTGCCCAAATACAACAGCATAGGCTGTTAGCGCGTTATACCTCTAGGATTTATCAAAGCGATCTTGGTGTGAGAAAGAAACATAAAATGAAAAGTCTGCTTCTAGCAGAAATGCACCACCACACTCCCAACTCAACAATCTGCTTTCCAGACTGGCTTTGGAAACTACTGTGTTTACCAGTCTGTTAAATGTGTGTAGACATGTAGTTCTGTGTTATTTTACAATAGGCACAACCTCAACATGACCCTTAAGTGGCACACAAAGGGAGTTCTACCATTCATTTTTATGGTAATTAATAGTTTGTAATATATTAGTGTCATTTTGCTTCACATAATGTGTTTCTGTCTCTTTTAGAGGGATAAATTGTTAACAAACCCTGTTAAAATTAGTGGATTAAAGTGAGATTTAGGTTTAGAATTAGCTTTGGATGAAGGTAGGTCGGCGTTAGGTTTGTCCCATCAGTAACATCATCCTAAAACCGACTGAACTCTTAACAAATTACTAAACATTTTCTAATTACACAAAAATGTAATTAAAATTAATAGAAACATTTTTTTTCAATTTCTGAGGGCTGTCAGACATGGGGCATGTATTTATAGATCAGTCATGGGCAGCAAAATGTGTGCATGCACATTCATGTAGACCCACCCTCCTCTATCTCTCTGTCTACGTTCAGTTCTATGAGGCGGACGAGCTGCACCGCCAACAGGAGGCACAGCTGACAACCAGATTAGAGCAGCTGGAGAAGGATGCTGAACAGCACCAGACTGTAGTGGATAACCTTACTTGTAAATACATGGATACCATTGAGAAACTTCAAAGCGACAAGGCCCGTCTGGAGGTAAGGCGCAATGATAAGAAAAGGGAAAAGAGATGTTGATGTCAGTGGCTGAGCAGAACGTTACCTCTTACACAATAAGGACACAAATAGAGATTAAATTGCAGTTTTGTTTATGTTTTGAAGCATTTTCTTTCTTGTAGATTAAGACTCAGACATTGGAGAGGGAGACCAAGGAGTGCAGAATCAGGACTGAGGAGTGGTACATCACCATTTACTTTATCACTGAAATTCAACAGTTGTTGTTCAATTCAAGTTGTTGATCACTGTCCTAACAAAAACTTGTAACTTTGAAATAACAACGTTATAATTAGACTGAAAAAAAATATTATATTATTATTCATTCAATTAATAATCAATTAATCGAAAAAAACAATCAATTAATATAAATTAAATCGTAATATCGACATGATGATATTTTTATTTTGGCCCGTTCTACTACTCCATGTATTGTAATATGTATGTGACCGTTATCTGATATCTATTCACTGCTTACACTTATCTGCAAAAGATCTATAAAGAGACTTTTGACAGATTTTCAGTGTAAGTTCCAACACATCGGTATTAGAAGTTGCCATTTAACACTTTTACTAAGAGAAGACTTGAATTTCTGTTGAATTTCAAAGCCTTTCCTCTTTATTTTCTTCATCTACATCGATTTTTCTTGTTTTAATACCTGAAACTGAAGGCGAAATCTATGGTATGTATAAGCATGAATCTGTGTTTCCTGTGTTTTCTCTGTGGATGTAGCCAGCAGCAACTAAGGAAATATCAGAATGAGCTGAGCAGCCAGCTGAAACACAACAGCAGTGTGATCCAGGAGAAAGTGCCCTTCAATGACACCAGTTAGTAGATCACTCTGGTCTTTCAAGATGAGCAGTGTGCTGTCTTTCTTGAGTGAATGTGTCATGCATTTGAGCATTTTAGCATTTGAGTGAATTCCTATCATATAACGTGAGTTACTGGTATGTATTGGCTATTGGTTAAATGTAGGTCATGTTAAATGTGTTCTTGTGTGCTTGATGGCTTTTGTGGTAACAACTGACTTTTGTTCTGTTTGAAGAATACAATGACTTTAACAGCTTGAATGTTCCCCCACACAACAGGAGACACCAGGTAAAGAAGCTCAGTAATTAGCCATGCTACATATAATCATTTTCATTACACTGTAGTAGAATAGGGTGGTGTACGTTGAGCTTTGAGAGGAAAATATCTTATTTTGTTTAGCTGAAAGCTCGAGATACAGCTGGGCAGGCTGTGGGGTTTGTGCAGGATCTAGTCTCTGCGCTCCTCAATTTCCACTCCTACACGGAACAGAGGGTCCACATTTATCCCCTGGACTCTTCCATTGAATCCATCTCTCCCCTCAACCAGAGGGTACATACACAACACAAACATACACAAACACCTTTATTACGATTCGCTGGAGAAGATCTAAACAAGTTCAACGTTCATGCCTTGTCCCCTTTTCAGTACTCTCAGTATTTGCATGAGAATGCCGCATACGTTCGCCCCCTAGAGGATGGCTTGTTGCAACTGCATCAGAGCATCACAGAGGACACTGTCACAGTTCTGGTAAGTTTTATATGTAGAACCATGTTCATCTGCTTGCAAAATATTCTCTATAAGACCTGGATTAAATATGGGAGGGCAGACATATGTCCACTTCCCTCTCTGAAAGTTAAATGTGCTTTGTCAAATTCTGAGAGAATTATGTGGATATATGAGCAGAAATCACCAGTGAGTATAGAAAATGTATTGATTTTATTTGTTTTCCTACATAATAAATCAGCTTTTATTGATTTCTGTAATTTACCACCAATGTGTTTATAAGCGTTCTGAAGCATAACGGGATAAAGTAAATAAAGTTTTGGCTTTGAACTGTTGTCATCTCTTTTAATACCGTGAGCATGTCATACAGGAGGAAAGTGGTTGTCTTACTGTTCATGCAGGTTTAAAATCTCTGCTGTTAAAATGTCAAATACTTTTTCCTTAACACCGCTGTTTGCTGACTGACATATGGAGTTTCGCTACCATGGCTTTCCTCGAGCCTCACTAGTTTAGTTTTGGCAGGCCAGGGTGACCAAATACACACCCTGTGGAATATCCGATGGTCTATACACCATTCAGCCATAACAGTAGAGCCACTGACATGTAAAGTGAATAACACTGTTTATTTTGCCATCTTGTTATAATGGCACCTGTCAAGGGGGGGGATATATAATGGAGCAGGTGCTCAGCCAGTTCTTGAAGTTGGTGTCTTGGAAAAACTGGCAACCTCAAAAATCGGAGCGATTTTGACAATCGCCTTATTGTGCTGGGTAACGAGTCAGAGGTATGCAATAGTCAGTACCTACAAAAAGTGGACCAATGAAGAATAACCGGTGAACTGGCAACAGGGTCATGGGAGCCCAAGGCTCGCTGGTGCATGTGGGGAATGGAGGATAGCCTGTCTGGACTGATCCCACAAAAGAGCGAGCTACTGAGCCAGAGCTGTTTTGGTGGTATGAGGGGGACCTAAACAATATTAGACAGGAAGTTGATGTTACAGTTGATGTGTGTGTGTGTGTGTGTGTTGTTTGATGAAGTCCTCTGTTTATTTACTGAAATTTTATGTGGTTTAATTTGAAGGAAACCGTGGGCAAACTTCAAGACTTTTCCAAATGCTTTTCCACTTATGCAAGCTTTCTGCAGAAGATCCTGCCTTATCAGCTTAAAAGGTAGGCTCTTACAGTGGTGGCATGATAGAGAAAACGTTGATTTTTTATCTTTATATATCTATATTTAACATAATCCCCCACCCACTCATTTTAATTTTCCTCCTTTTCTCTCTTTCTCTAGCCTTGAGGAGGAGTGTGAGGTACCACTCTGTACAGCATCGCTGAACGCTAAGAATCGTGAGCTGCAGAACGATATGAAGAATTTCACTGCTGTCTTTGAGAAGCTCCAAAACTATATCAGCCTCCTTGCCTTGCCCAGTAAGTCATATGTACTGGCACAATAGCTGCATCACTGCTCATTATTCATCTTAATAAATTAGTTATAGAAATGGTCCTGCGTATATGCCATATGATTTTAGCTTATCAGGACTTCGCTAACTGCATTTCTCTGACCTTTTGTACTACTACGTTCCAGAGCATATAAATGTCAGTGAGTGCTTATAAAAACATTATGGCAATAATTGTGTCTGTGTTGATCCATCGACCAAAATGGCACACGTTGCGATGTATCGATGTAACACATAAAAACATTATTTTACTCTGAGCAGTGTTTTGAACTGAGAAGATGCTTCTGCTTATGACGACACTGCTGTATTTGACCTTTAATAATAAAATAATAATAAGAAAATGTTCACATTATAATTTGTTTGGATGTGTGAGATTATGGAAATGTAGCAGATTTTGTGAAATTTCATCATGTTTCATACTGACCGCAGACCCCAGTATCAAACCGAATCAACCCAATCGCATCACTGCAAATTTTGAGGTATCAAAAACTTATCAGATCGTTGGCTAAACTAATCCGATCGGATCGAATGGTGATGAAACTCCTGATTTACACCCGTAATTGTGTTCTCTAAAGACTGTCCTTATGCCGCTCTCTGGCTGTGACTTGATATATACGAATCTGTTGATTGATTCACTGATAAATCTTCATGGGAAGTGTTGTGTGTTTGTGGCAGGTGTACGTTTGGAGGCCATGCCTCAGAGCAGCTCCAGTGCTGTCTTCACCCAGTTGGCTGCCTGCTTACATGGACTGCATGACACCACCAAAGGTGAGCCCACCAGACCCCCAGCCAGATAAAAGGAGGAGTCAGATGTTATGCTGTCACATACATCTATATACATATAATTTAAGGTGGCTGCCGCGTTGAGTACTTTGTGGCATATGGTCAATATGGTCACTATGTTGATAACAGTTAAAAATTGTTGGATCATCCTAAAATTGAAACAAGCTTTCTTTTATTTTGCACACTTGTGTATATTGGCTGTATGCTTGAGGTTAACTGAATTGAACTGAGCTGAATAAGGCCATTTGTTATAGCCAGACATGGGCTGTTCTCAGATGTGGTGTGAAATGAGCCTTGCTACTATATTAAGCTTGGGCTGACACTGTGTTACTACTGCATTTTTAAAATAACTGCCATAACATTCTCATCATATCACTGTATGTCACAGCTAATAAATCTCTTTAACAGCCTATGAATAACTGTTTGTTAAAATAATATCAGCTAAAGTTGACTAAACTACGGTTCTGGTCTGCTGTTAAGACTGTTAGGCTGCATATGTTTCTATTCTCAATAGGCTTTATATTTAGCATGAAAATGATCTACACATGCCTTCATGGTACATCATGACATCCACAGACTCGCACAATGGTTTGATGTTCTATTCTGAATGCACAACATCAAGGAAAGCTCCCATAGGGGTCAACACAACTAAATTTCCCACTTGTGGATCTAATAAAGGTTTATTTTATCTTAACAGATCCTCCATTTCCATTCCTTCCTGTCCTTTGCACCTGGCCTCTCTCACTACATCCATAAACCTCCTTTTTGGTCTATATCTCTTCCTCTTGCCTGGCAGCTCCATCATCAATCATTGCAATACTATAAAAAAACAATATCTCAGTAATCCATCAGCATAAATATAGCCATTTAACTGTATAATCATGTAACTGCTCCGTGTGAGCTTTTTTGGGGCATTAAACACCTATTTATACGGAAATGTTAATAATTCTGACTGAAGGTTTCTCTAGAATAACAAATTTCACATTAAACCAGTTTGTTTACATCTGAACCATTTTTATTGAAGCCGAATATTTTGAGGAAAACCCCCTGGATTTCCCTCTGAAAAAAATATCAATTTGCAATTCGAAGTACCTTCTTCAAGCTGCTCAAATTTACTGTGTATGCTGACTTATCTGCCTGTACACACACACAGACACTCTCTCTTTATCTCTCTCACTCTTTCTTTTCCTGATCAACAGAGCTCTCCAAGCACTACAGTCAGAAAGTAACTCTGGAGCAGGAGCTGCCCACTGTCACTCAGAAACTGCGCACCACCAATGAGTGCTTGCTTTCCTCCCTAGCCTCACTGACCAACAGCACTGGCAAGGTGAAACAGCATTCAGAACTAAAGAAGCATGCTTAAGAAAATGGTCACTTAGTTGCTTGTACTGTGTTTTGACAGAGCCAGATATGGGCAATGGCTTGGCAATGTCATGTGCCACATCCAATTTGTCATATTTCTTATCTAGTATACAAATAGTTCAATCATAAAGTTGAAAAAAATGCCCCTGATAATCAAATGCATGATGCAAAAAAAATCAATTTCTGACCGTTCTGCTCCCATTGTTCTACTAAAAGGACCGAACAGGCTGGTTTTAGTTTGGGTGTAGAAAAACAGTTCCATCATACCTGCATATATTTACTTGTTTTTGTCCAGATTGCCACATTCTTCAGCAACAATCTAGACTTCTTCACTTCATCGGCCGGCTACGGGCCAAGAGGGGGTACAGGAAGCCTTAACCCACTGCAAGCGGAGACCATGCTCAATAACAAGAAGGCGGCGTCTGCTTATATTCTCGCAGTTAAGAGGGTCAGTGTGATGCTATGTGGCTTTATACCATTGACTGAATGTATCTGCATAGCGTAGCATTATATTATTATTATATATTATATATTATATATTATTAAACTAGGATGCACTCTACTGTGGGTGGGCTACCACTTCAAAGGTATTTACAGGAAGGTCATTTCACATATAAGCTTATGGGGCACATACCATATCAGTAAGCAGTTGTTCAGGAGACAATGCTTATTTTTGTGTGTTGGATGTAAGAAGAGGTCTCACGTTCTTTTGCTTTTGTCTGATTTTAGACACGCCCGGAGTCTGTCCCATACACAGAAGCCCTGTCTAACCGCCGCATCTTGACCAGCTCTACTGAGAGCAGAGAGGGCCTTATGCAGCAGGTGCTTCCAACTTGCATTTAGAGCACAAACAACAACAAAATTCCTCACCAAATTTTGTCTATCGATAGGAGAGAGAACTTGGGTAGTAAGGCATAAGTAGTATGTTGAATCATATGCACCTAAAATGTAGAGTATGATTTGCTCCAGGTGACCTCTTTTGCAAGCTGCATGCAGTAAATAAATATTAAACTTTCAGTTTTTTATTCTTAATGTGAATAGTTCTCATTCAGATGTTCAGATGCTGCTGATATTGGAAGAACTCCACTGACTATCGTATCTTAATTTATTTTTAATGCACTAGCACCTGTGTAGCTCACTGAATATCTGTGTTCTGCAACATCTTTGATATACAGATGCTGGTCTGTATACCCTCCATGAATTTTCTTCTGTTACACTGCTTTTAAAATGTAGAACTTGCTACACAAGATACTTACACAGTAACATTTGTTACATATTTTTTTAGGAAACTGCACCTAAAGTAATTATTTTAAAATGTATATATTATAACAACTAAAGCATTCAAAATCATTGCCATACACATCTTTACGCAAACCCGCAGGTACAGCAGAGTCAGGATAAGATTGCCCGTTTGGAGCAGGAAAAGGAGCACTGGCTGCTGGAAGCTCAGCTGGGTCGAGTAAGGCTGGAAAAGGAGAACCAGCGCATTGCAGAGTTGGAGGCCCAGCTTTCAGCAGCTTTTGGGGGGGACGGTGTCACAGCTTCTTCACAGACCAGCTCTCTTACTACCACATGCGCTGACTCAGAAACAGAAGAGAAAACGGGCAGAGATGTTTCTCTCAGTACCAGTGTGGTCAGTGCTACTCAATGGATCTATTACTAGAGAAATACAGATGCAGACCTAAGCAAGACCAGGTTTTAGAAGCTCACAGCTGAATTTTCTGGGTCATTTAAATCATTGCCTTCATACTCATTTTTTTATTTATAAATCTAGTTTTCCTCATAATGAGTCCTCTGCATAGCTATTTTTCTCAGCTGAGGTACCTTTTATGTGTTTCTTGAATCCAGAAATGGGACTGTAATAATATCATTTTCTCTATTATCAGGTTGGAATGCTAACCACAACCCCCACCAGTGAGACTGTAAGTGCTAAAACAAAATTCTTAATGGTATAAAATAATGTAATTGGATCTTATTCAGATTAGATTTCATTCGTATGCCAGATATTATTTCAAAGCGGTGAAGGCTGATCGGTGCAGGGTCTCTTGAGTGACCCAGCTGTCTTAAGTGTTCAACCTATCATCGGGAGGTCACAAATTTGATCACTGGTGATGACCACACCCATCTGTGGCACAAATTGCCCTTCCTCTCACCTGTCAGTGAGACTAGCCAGCACAGGCCTCTGTTAGCTGATATAACAGAATTGGCAGACCCCTCCAAGCATGTGCTTTCCATTGATAGTGCATTAATATCAGTAGGAAAATATGTAGTGACCTGCATCATAACATGTTATCTTCTTATAATGGCACCTGTCAATAAGTTAGATGTATTAGGCAGCAAGTAAGCAGCCAGTTCTTGAAGTCACCTTTAGCTGTAGGCACTGTATCAAAGAATGTGAAAAGAAAATCAGTCATTTCCATAGGTTGTACTTATTTGTTAACATGACTGTAAGTGATAAACCCCCCCATGTTTAACTTAAGGCTTTACATTTTTATAAGGTTCTTCACAGGAAGCATATATGTTCCTAAATGAATCTTTATTATTGCATTGCTGTCATTTTGTAAATGGTGATATTGCTGCTAAGCTAGTACGAGTGACCTGAACCTCTTTCTGTACTGCAGGTTGGAGACGAGGAGTCTCGGGAACACCTTATTAAAACCCACTACATGGCTAGAGTAGCTGAACTGACCACCCAGCTTCAGATGTCTGACAGCAAGGCTGTCCATTTTCATGCAGAGGTGAACCGAATTAGGCTTTTTCCTTACTTTTCTCCTTTGTCGCAAATTACACAAGGAGTATGGATTGTAACAATAGCATGCAGTTCGGCATTAGAGGTTGGAGTATAAGAAATGAACTTCTGCATCACTGCAGTGATTCCATTATGGCTATTTAAGACTTCTCTTGTGTACAAGTGCCGTGATGACTTTCGTTTTTTGGAGGATAGGGCTGTTTATTTGGGTTCTCTCGAGCAGGAACCAGAAATAGGATATCAGGGTGTGTTATGGTGGTCCAGATAGCAGAATGGGACAGTGATGCTGAAATGTTACGAGTGATTAAGAACGATATACATTGTGGTCTGAGTGCAGGCAGGAGCTACGGCAAGACTTGCTATGATAGCATAACTAAAGGCTTTCAAACTGGCTGATAAGCTTTTCTGCTTCCTTGCAATTAATACTTGGTAGCTCTCAACTGGTGAGAGATGCAGCTGGAGTTCTTATAAACAAACATTACTTAGTGCTGCCTTTAAACGCTACAGCAACAGGTCAATCATAAGGTTGAACGGTAGTTGTTCTTGAGACCCGTGACATTGTCTCAAAAAAGTGTTTTTTTATTATTATATCAGTTTACCTTAATGTAAATTATTTGGGTCAGTATCAAAAATTGCAGTTGGTTGAGATATTTGTGATCCCTTGATTGTGTTTAATTGTGACTGCACAACTGCAGTGCACTGACCAGCATCAGCCTCCTTCTCGTTCTGACTGTTTCAGCCACAGGTATCAATCACTTAACAGTTTTAGCAAACTCTACGTTAACATTTGTAATTGTCTTTTGAAATTAAAGTGTAAATTGTAGGAAGCTCCAAATCATAAACAGCCCCTTTCAGGTTTTCTGGTGGTTTGTGAAGAAATCCTCATGCTAGTTTTCCAGAGAAAGACTGAAAGAGGAAAATATGAGAAAGGTAAAATAAACTCTAGTTGTCTCCTGCAGGAAAGCAAATGTTTTTTTGTCCTGTGGAAGCAACACCGACGTCTGTGGCAGAACATGTACTATTTAATCTAAGTCATGTCCTCCATTCAAAGCTGCAAGAAGACAGCTGTGGTGGAAAAAACAGATTTGAATGCAGCTAATATTTTTTCCCTGTGATCGGACACATTGTTAATGATGCGTCAGAGAACTTTATTTGTGGTATATTTCATTAAAAACATTTTTATTTTAAGCTCATTCACAGGATGTTTGCATAATGTAAAATACAGAGAACAAAAGAAATCCAGTAGAGGTTCAGTAGAGTTCTCCTAAAAGTAAACGTGAACTGGAAATCACTGCATTTTTCATCTGTACCATAACATATTAGTGAATTAGACATTTCTCTGGTATTAGGGATGGTATCTGAGCCGAGTGCTTTCACTCAATGACGGGTGTGGGTGGTGATATTGGTTCATATTTTTCCAGATCTATTGTTGTTTGATAATGTAATGAACGTAAGATGTTTTAGAGGTGTTGCAACAGTCATTGATGAACAATTAAAGTGAAGCCAAACTTTTGTCTTGTAAATGAAGTTATATGATGAATGGTGCTTAAAGCTACCTGGGGCATTGTATTTTATTTCACTGTAAGTGACAAAGTGTGTAGAATGTAGAATTGTATATAGGAGAGAACTTTTCAGATTTTTTTTGCCTGTCTTAAAAGGACATTTTGCAGTTTCTTGTTATTATTATGAGTTGGTGTTTTATCATGTATATCTATTATTTATGCGTAATGCTAAGGATTTTGTTGTTACATTTTTCTTTAATATGTTTTTCATTTTTTTAATATGTATGTTTTGCAGCAAATACTGGCAGTTGTTGTGCTGTAAATAAAAAATTGCCTCGTGGCTTTCTCCTGTAGTGCCGCGCACTGGCTAAACGCCTGACCATTGCAGAGAAATCTCGTGAGACTCTAACTGAGGAAGTGAAGCAAGCCAATCAGAACATCACACGCCTACAGGTAATCTCTGACCTAAAGGAGGTTTTGTCCAGCAAGAAAAATGTTCCTGAAATATGTATTAAACGTGTATATATACACTATATGGCTGAAGTGGGTGACCAACTCCATATTAATGACCAGGGTTTTGGAAAGGGATGTCCAAAAAACTGAGGTGGTCATGTGTTCACATTTTTTTTAAATTATAGTGAAGGTCTATAATGCTATTTTAAGTGACCACTGATATTCACTGCCATGATATTACTCCTTAGTCCTTATAAAAACAAATGAGACTTTTAAATACTCACCAGCGTCCTCCACTGAAAAAAATAAATTTGACTTTCTTTTAACTCTTATTCTTTCAGCACACACTACATTAGCATGGCCATTAAATATTTATTCAAAGTACTTGAAGTTGGACTGCCACAAATACAGTTGAGCCCCCAAGTTTTAGTTAATTTTGTAGTGGAGATAGGAGGTTAATGTAAGTAAGTGATAGAACCTTATAAGAGCCATGTTGACCACCTGCATTATTAACTTCAGATACCAAATGTATTTGCTGATCGACTACATTTCAAGGTATTTTCTTATTGTCTGCAATCAAAACACAACTATGTATATGCTTTTTGGACAGGATGAACTAAGCACTACCAAGAGGAGCTATGAAGATCAGCTGAGTATGATGAGTGATCATCTCTGCAGCATGAATGAAACCCTTAGCAAACAACGAGAGGAGATTGACACACTGAAATTAGGGAACAAGGTGGGATTCTTACACTTAGCCTTTTTCTTAAAAACACCTTTCATTTTTCTATTTAAATATTCATTACCGAGAAGCGTTCCTTATTTTAGTGGGCAGTGGTGGCCTAGTGGTTAGGACGCTGCCTTCGGGACCTGAAGGTTGCAGGTTCGAGTCCCGGCCCGGCCACTACTGAGGTACACTTGAGCAAGGTACCGTCCCACTACACTGCTCCACGGGCGCTGTTGGTAGCTTCCCGCTGCTCCACATTTGCATGTGTGATGGGTTTAATGCAGAGGTCACATTTCATTGTGATGCTTGAGTGTGTTCACAATGACAGTCACTTTCACTTTTCACTTTCATTCAAGTCAGTTTGGGTTTTTCATAGAAAACCACATTTTCATAATGGAAACAAATACTTTTGGGGGACATTTTGCCCAATTTTCAGCCTATCTCAAATTTTGCTGATCAGCCATTTTGCTTATTCAGCTCATCACTAGAGCTACGAGGCTAATGCTACAATAGAAGTCAGGATTCACAGATTTTTTTCTGTAAATACATTTTCCATATTTCTCTCAATCCATTGAAACTACATCCATTTTCATTAAGTGGGTGTAGACTTGTGGATGTGGTTTAGGTCTCTGTATGACAACCTCACCACTACAGACGGTCATTTCAGACAACACCAGGGCTGGTATTCAAAAAGCAGTCATGAGGAGGGCTGTTCTTTGATCGGATTCCTCTGTATTTATGTCATTGGCACTGGTTTCTAGATGAGCAGTGCTACTCTTGAGAAGGTCTGAAATAGGAACGGTGTTCAGCTACAGTGTTTGTTTTTTCTCACAGTCATACTGTGTCCACACTGACAAGTACTAACTGGGTTTGGTTAATCAGAAAACTTTATTGATCCAAGAGCAAATTGCTTCAACAAGCAAGTGTTAAGGATGTATTTACAGGAAAAGTTCACAATAACTATTGACTTGTAGTGTGTGTTAGCACTGTTAGCCTTGCAACTAAAGAGGCATGATTCTGACTTTAAATATCTCTTGGCTGATTGTATACATAAGGGGTAAATTATGTAAAATAAAAATGGATTAAATTAGATTTTTGGCTAACGTGTCTATGAGGATTTCTAACATTTGCCTTATAGCTGTTGATTTTTTGCGGTTTTAGCTGTTGTCTGATTTAAGCCTTCCTTTCTGCAATCAATCATCTAGGGAAACTCCAAGAAGAACAAGGGCCGGTAGTGGGTCAAAACGACTTGTTCAGCAGAAAAGGAGCTGCTGGGACCAGGCACGATGCTCTGACTAACCGCGGCTGCACATGGGGCCTCACTTCTTGCTCCGTTGTCATACTGGCCAAACTTGACCTTGTGCTCAATTTCTATACAAATAGTGCTTCTTTATATGTGTGGGGAAGCAGCTGCTTCATTCACTGGGTCAGAGCAGTCTGAGAAGTTGGAGATCTAGATTTTTTCAGCCTGACAATTAGGCAGTACAGGTGTGTGTTGTGTCCACATGAACGTCTCTAAACCTGTGTTTGTTTTTGTTTAGTGTCTTGAGCAAGTATTTTGTCAGTAACTGCAATTGTGTGACCAGATCTGGAGTGGAATGATGAGATTGGTTTGAGAATTCTCAGACCAAGAGGCTGCCTCATACCCAGAAAGGGAGTTGGTGGACTGCACAATGTTATTATGATGTATATTGCTACGTGTTGCAGTGGTAATATGACTTGCACATCGTTGAACATTTCATGTAACCATTTCAGTGTGTTATAGGTAAAAACACAGGATGTATTCAAGTAACGTAGCCATGGCACCAGTTCTGTCTGCCTCCATCTATCATGTACATGCAGGCATTTCTGGTACAGATTATGTAAGTATTAGCGAATCCGTGCAAGACAAGTGTGTGGAATCTGTTACTTGAATGCACCCTAGGCTACAGACAACCTGCAGGAATATCACAGAACACTTTCAGGATACATTTCTGGGCAAGTGAAGGCATCTTATATATAAGCAGTATTATGTAATGTTACTCATTAAAGAATTGTAGGAATATTATGAGAATTATAACTATTTTTAGAAATATTTTTAAGTCATTTTCTATATAAGCAAAACAGTCAGTGCAGAGAGAGATTTTTTTTTTTTTTACAAAGCCAGATTGTTTGCCAGTGCAGTAAGACCATTTCACTTGATATGATGAATTTGGATGAAAGATGTTTACAGATAGGGTGAAAAATATCCTAATATTCTTATAATCTCATTATATGAAGTAGATAACATGTATTGCCTACATATGAGATTCATTCACTTGCCAAAACAGCATTTTTGCAGTGCTAGGATAAAATGTTCATTTGTGTATTCCTGTCTTTTGCAGTTATACAGAGAGCACACATACGCTGTTGTGCAGCCTGAGTGAAACACCATAAATAAATTTAAACACATGTTAATACTGTGCAGAGGACTAGTATGTGCCTCAGTAGTACTGATTACTTACGCATGTAGACAGGAAAAACCAGCGTCGTAGGGAGCGTGAAGTTATGATAAATATTGATCTCTATTGTCATAATCACCTAATTGTTATGAATATGCACTGAGCAGATTTGTCTGCAAAAAAAGAATCGCAAGTGGATGACCAAAAGGGTTCATGTGAATACGTTCAGTTTATGTGAGATTTCTATTCATGTACGTCTTTTTTATTTTCTTTTTTGAGAAATTCTACTACCACATTTTATGCAATGGCTTTGAAACATGTTTTTTCTTTCACCAATGAAATAAGTGTTCTATGATTAATATACTCATAAAAATCATCAACTGAACACGGAGGAAGAGGAAATAACTGAAGGAATGGTTTTATAATCACTCCATTTTAACTTTGACTGTATGGTTCAGCCCAAAATAGCTACGAAGTAAACCACACATAACCGTTTACAATTGGGCCACAAAGCTGGCAGGTTTACAAAGTTGTCGTTTTCGTAAAGCTGCTGTACACTCGTCTCCCCCACAGTCTCCAGCCCGTTGGATACGTCTTGAATTTTTCATTTCCGCCTTAAATGAGGTAGAGGTTTATGTTCTGGTGGCCCAACAGGAGAAGGTAACTCCTGCACAGCTTAAGGCAACAGTTCAGCCACGTTACCTCTGGGCTGAACTGCTCAATGTTTGATTGATTGTCACTGCCCACACACCACAACTGTGCACCTAACAAGAAACACTGGTGAAATAAAGTTATATGAAATTTACATTTTTTGTCTCATATTACTGTAAAACAGTAACATTTTTCTTCTGATGCAGGCTTGGGTATCTGTCACATGGATTCATTGGATTTAATTGATTTGACAAAATCAATAAGACTGATTTGATTAAGCACCGACACGTTATAAGCATTTGATCACAAACCTTTCAAATAGCTTTATTGATATGACACAGGACATTTTTCAAAGGTAACTTCTAAATAATGTAATGCTCATATTCTCAGTATTGATCAAATGTATAGCAGTAAATCTGTTCCACCTGAATGTCATTTAAACGCTGTCGAATTTGTAGAACTTTAAAATGATGTATCTGGATTTTTTTTACAACTTACATTTTTTCAGTAACTCGTTTTCACTTTCACTTTTCAGTGTTTACAAATTCAAAATCAAAAACTGCAGTTTTAAAAATTCAAATCATATTGTTAAAGCTGATTAGGCCAAATTCAGCTGCAAAAAAAAAAACATTCAGTGAAAACATCCGGGACACGAACGAAAAGCAATCGACTCGGTATCAACTGAACAAAAAACCCAGCCAATCACGTTAGGATTCATTGGTCACGTGGCAAAATAGATGGACGCAACTACGCGGGAGTACAGAAAATGTTATGGCGGCTAAACCAAACAGCGGCACTCCGGTAAGTGTGTTAACTTTAAGATTTAGCAATAGGGACTATTGGGTTTTTAATGTCGTTAAATGTTGTTAGTAAAACTACCGTTGTCTGAGCGTAGTTTACTGATGCTAACTCTACTTCTGATGGAGCGGTTCTGATCCAGCAAGAAAGAAAAGCTGTACGTTTAACATCTTGGTAGTCCTCAAGCTTTTTGGGGAGAATTCGACTGATATTATCTTCGAATTGTTAAAATGCCATGTAGCTCTGATTTCTAGTGCAGTTCTAGCTGCACATGTGACGTGCGCTGCGGGACAGTGGGGCTCTAGAGCACCTAGTGGTAAATGACTGTCATTACATCGCGGTTGGCTCTACGGTACACTGACATGCGCTGCGTGACCGTGGCATTGTATAGCGCCCCCAGGTGGAACATAACTGTCTTTACATCGTGGATACCTGTACATGACAGTGGATAATCCATCTGAACATGACAAGGAAATTCTAAAGCCCCCAAGTGGTTGACTGGGTGACAAAGAAAATATTGTAAGGTACCAGATGGAAGCCACCCTGCACAACCCCAAAGCAACGTACCTTGCACCAGCTTGGTGGCCCAACCATTCCAGGTGTAGCTGGTTAGTCCCCTGATTACCTGGGGATATAGGCAGGGCCGAAACACAGGGAGGCACGGAGGATACTAGTTGTAAGCTGCATTAAGAGCGAACGATTGAAGGTTTCAGTATTGGTGCTGCTTAGAGAGCGCTAGCTAAGCGTGACCATTGCAGGATACAGTATCGAACGTTTGACGGACTGAGCTGAGCCTAGCTCAAGCGAGGGCTGTTGCTACCGAGTGCCCCTTGCAACCTTTCCAACTCTGACGCCGGAGCGCCGGCTTTTCTCTTGCTGGTTGTTCAAATAAAGACTCTTTGTTAACCGCACTGGTTTCCAGACTCACCTTCATTCGTGATATATATATATCGTTTTCACTTTTACTTTTCAGGTTTTATAAATTAAAAAAAAAAAGTTTTAAAAATGCAAATAATATGCATTTTTAAAACAAATGTTTTTATTTTTAATTTATAAACACTGAAAGGTAAAAGTGAAAATGAGTTACTGAATAATTGAAGTGGTAAAAAAATCAGATACATAATTTAAAAGAGAAAAAAAATAAGGTCTACAAGTTCAACTGCATTTAAATTACAAAATCAGGTGGAACAGATTTACTTTAATACATATGTCTCATATCCAGTTCGTAGATATTTACCTGCCATTACATCATACATTATAGGTGAGTTTGTCTTTGAGATTGCAGTTTAGTATGTTATATGTAGTTAGTGGTGACTGTGTACATTTGTATTTAATTATAAGTATTCGTTTTACATTTACATTTATTCATTTGGCTGACGCTTTTAGCCAAAGCGACTTCCAAGACACACGAACAATCAAGAGCTGCACAGGGCAACACTGAAGCGAGGGCTACAAAGAGTCCAACACATTTCTCTAAGTACAGACGGCAAGTGCTACAATAAAAACTGTAAGTGCGGGACATTCTCTAGGTAGTTATCAGGTAGCAATCGTTCGTACGTGACCTTATGTGCTGAGGTGGGTGCGAGACAGTTGAGTCTTGAGACGCTTCTTGAATGTGAAGAGAGACTGCAGATCTAGTGTCGCTGGGCAGCTCGTTCCACCATTGAGGAACAATGAAGGAGAAGAGTCTGGAGTGGTGCTTGATTCCACATGGGGATGGAATTTCCAAGCGCTGTTCCCTTGCTGATCTGAGTGATCTGGTGGGTGTGTAGGACTGGATCAGTGTTCCCATGTAACTGGGTGCTGATCCAGTGATGATCCTGTAGGCAAGTTTTAAGGACTTCAAGGTTTATATTTCCCCTATAAATAGTGTAGTCTGTCCTCTTTAAGTCTCTGTAATCGGCCGTCTGGTGGTCAGCGATGGAACAACAAGTTGATCATACGTGAGTAAAAATGCTTCTGTTTACAAATTTCAGTCATCACTGAGCTGCTTTATGCTTGTAATCTGAAGTGAGTAGCTGCCAATTAGCCCTAC
>JBBPDA010000081.1:5091890-5105632 GCA_037974385.1 Arnoldichthys spilopterus | reverse complement strand
GTAGGGCTAATTGGCAGCTACTCACTTCAGATTACAAGCATAAAGCAGCTCAGTGATGACTGAAATTTGTAAACAGATGCATTTTTACTCACGTATGATCATCCTGCTCACCATGTTAGCCAGACAGCTAAAAACAAACCCCCTGCGACTGGTCTTCACCTGTATCTGAAGGAATTTTGGGTCTCTGTTGAATCCACATCCTCACCAAGCTCTTTTCTTTTCTGAGCTTTCACAGTACTAACCTTGGTCTAAAACAGCCAAACTAAACTATAGTCAAAACATCTATAAACCTGTTAAGAAAACACACCTGTAGAATGCAGAAAACAGTGATTTTGAACAATTAAATGTCTGGTTTACTTATGTCTTTTTCACAAGGTTTTCACTGTGGAGGAGATGATGCCACATGTTGAGCATCTCAGTGGGGCCATCACTAAGAACCTCTTCTTAAAAGACAAGAAGAAAAAGGGCCTGTGGCTTGTCTCTGTTCGTCACGACCGACAAGTTAACCTCAACGACCTGGCCAAAAAGCTGGGAGTAGGCAGTGGAAATCTTCGCTTTGCTGATGAGACGGTTATGCTGGAGAAGCTAAAGGTGGGCCAAGGCTGTGCCACAGCTTTAGCACTTTTCTGTGATAAAGATCAAAGTGTGAAGTTCATCCTGGACAGTGACTTAGCCAATGGAGGCTATGAGAGGGTGTATTTCCACCCTATGACCAATGCCGCAACCGTGGGACTGAAACCAGATGACCTGGTGAGGTTTCTGAGAGAGACAGGCCATGAGCCAGTTCTTCACAGCTTTGAATAGGTTAAAGCTATACAACTGGACATTTACATATAGGTCAATGCAACAAACAGTGACAAGGATGTTTTGTCTTTTTATGGTATGGATGCAGATGAAACACCTATTTGGTTAAAGTTTTTATTTCGCCATATTTCATGTAGCAGTGTGCCATAAGCAAGTGATGCCAATAAAAAGCACAATCTGATGAACGATTTGCAGTGAACCAGGTTTTTCTCTTCTGATACCGATTGCTGAACCTTTATACGGAGTAACAGAAGAGCTAAATGCAAAATCTTCTGCTAAATGCTGTAAATGTAAACATTGTGGAAATGAGCATATTATATAACATTTTAGGATTGTGCAACTTTTCCAATATTTTGGTTTTAAAACTGCACTGTTATAATGTATAAGAATCATAACTGAGAAACAGTATCACATTTGATCAATATCTATTGTTTCATAAGGTTAACAAGCAACCCAGTGCCAATACAGATGCAGTATACTCACTGCATCACTCATCCAAACTCTGGATGGACTGATATGGGAATAGCAGGTCACTGGTACTCCCACTGGTAATCCAGTATCACCTAAACATTGTGCTCTAACACAGTGCAATCAATTCACCATTGAACAGAAGTTTAACATGTCAACCAAATCTAAACATCGGTCTTATGTTGATCATCTTTCAAAAACGTTTTGTTTTGACAAGCACAGATGTTTAATAAGCTAACAAAAAACACTGGTTTACTGTACTGGAGGAGTGAAAGTGCCAACCCACTCTGTCCATCATGGACACAGTAAAAGCTTTACAGGCTTATATAATACACACGACGAAAATAAAATAATGAAAAATATTGTTCTCACCCTCCAGGCAATCAAATGTTCCAGGATACCAAAAACTTTTAGCTGACTGCATTGTTAAGTATGATTTTATGTGTTGCTCTCATACCAAAAGTGTGAGCTGTGAGTGTCTCCAACTAGTCATGATCAAAAATAACAGACACAAGACTTTTTATCACATTTATGCATTTATGTAAAAGTGGAAAAGGAAGCAAATGCAAGGTCTGAATGGTGACAGTAGTCTTACAAGCGCACACACACACACACACACATACACACAAACACACACACACACACTCTCAGCTTGCCAGAGGCAGGAACCTGCTGTACCCTTGTTTTTGGCACACCAAGGTGACAAAAGCAAGAAGTTTCCTATAGAGTCTTTTTCCTCTTCTTTCTCTTGCATTTGGAGAAACCACTCACATTACTGTCCACACTGACTGGCGAGGGGAAGAAGGATGGGGTCTTGTGGATTGACTTTTGCTCCATGCAGAAAGTGGTGATTCATGTTGCTTTTGTACAGTTTGTTGTATGGTCTTATAGCAGTAGAGATGCAGCACTGCATGCATGCTCGTAAGACAAAGAAAGTCCACTGGCAGAGTGTAAAAAGGCCAGCTGATTGAGAGTTACGCAAGGGAACGTCTGGAGTCTGGCAGGTTTGGTTAAAATGCTCCCTCTCGCTTAGTGGAGCAAACATTGGCACCAACTGAACGGTCCACATTAGGAGTGCACAAGTAGTCTGTTACACCATTACAGCAGTGCAAATGGTCAAAAATGGTCAATACACAAGAAGCATTTTAAAATCTTGTGTTTCCTTGATTCAAGGAAAAAAGACAATTTATTTTCATAACAGAGGAGGATCCTTGATTTGAAAAAGGACATACAATCTTTCAATCATTTCTCAACAAAGACTATCTCAGAACTCAAAAAGGCTTCAGACTGTCAGGTCGAAGGTCACTTTTCTCTCTGAGGTGTCAGCAGGTGCAGAAGAAGTGAAGAGATGAAGAGAGAAGGGCAGAAAAATGAGGTTAAAGGCAGAAATGATGAGACAGAAGACAAACGCACACGGACTGCGGAACAGTTGGCCATGGAACCACAGATTTTCATAGTGCGAGCCAAACCTACACATTACATGGCATGAAACCCGAGCTAGTGAACATGCTTTAAAATAAGGATTCTGTTGTCCAGTACTTTGGCCAATGATGTATTGGGATGATGTGTATATGGCGTTAGCATTTTAGCTCATTTTCAGTCAAATTTGACATGAGTTGAAAGTCATTGCTTTCTTCATGAAAAACTGAACCACAACAACTCAGCACTAACAGTACTTGCTGAAAGTAATGTTTAACCAGTAAAGTTCAGAAAGTCACTTTAAGAACGGTCCAGTCTTGAGAGTGTACTGCTCGGTCAGCCAGTATTTATAAGTCTACTGGATGTACAGTGCCTTAATTATTGGCAGCCATTGAAAAGTTTTGTAAAAAGGTTTAAAAAAAAAATACACCTTTTGATGAAGTAGCTTCATCTCACACTTACGAAATGAGAAAAAATCCAACCTTTAATTAAAATTGATGTATTCAGTGAGATTCATCATAAATTCATAATTATTTTGAACAAAAACACTAAAACATGGATTTTTATAACTCTTTTATACTTATCTTTACAAGGAGGGACAATTATTGTGAAGGGCACTATACC
This sequence comes from Arnoldichthys spilopterus, assembly GCA_037974385.1. NCBI lineage: Eukaryota > Metazoa > Chordata > Actinopteri > Characiformes > Lepidarchidae > Arnoldichthys > Arnoldichthys spilopterus. The sequence continues at coordinate 5,102,317 of JBBPDA010000081.1, read as the reverse complement.
TATATGTAAATCAGCACTCTAACTTAACCCTTGCTTTCTGATGATCTGTATAATTCTGTACATGGTTTGTATAATTCTTGACCGTCTTGATACCGATTCGCTATCAGTGCCATTTAAAAAAGGAATGCTGCAAAATAACGTACTGGATACAAATTTGTTCCGCAGTCCATGCACACACACGTACACACACACAAATATAGAGACAGGAGAAACCAGCATGCGCTGGGTAAGCGAGGGAGTTTCCAGCCACAAGATTTTCTAACACCATGCAGTAACTGAAGCCACGCCTGGGAGGAACGACTGAAATCTGCGCAGACTACACAGATTTACCTCAGCAGGGACACAGAGACACTCAGTCAAACTTCCACTGAGAAGGAAGGAGATGGGGGGTTGGGTGGGGTGGGGGGGGGTTCAGAGGATGTCTAGGGGTCTTTGTACTGAGGGTAATGTGGGGCAGGAAGCAGAGCTAGGCCAAAAAAACCCATTCCACCCCACACAGTGAACTATGCAGGCCAGGATCCATCATCAACATGGCCTCCACAGTCACCAGAGACCAGCACGGAAAAGCAAGCACGTGCAGATCAGACATCTGTTCCACCGCTCCAGGTTACCATAGCGATCTCCCACCCCACCCCCTTTTGCGGGCAGCAACACTCACCCCTTCAAGCTCGTGAAAACGCTAGCCCTGTGGCTAATGTTTAGGAGCTTTGCTGCTCTCCCGATCTGCTTTTTGATTTTCTGCGTTCTTGTAACACTTCCACATCTGCAGGACAAAGGCAGGTGACATTACAACTAAATATTACAACCAAACAAAAAAAGCACTGAACTTTATATGTACATGATAAATAGGAAGCAATAAACTCAGAAAAAGGAGCAACAAATAAATATAAATCACTACAATTATTATATAGACTGTGCTACTACTGTGACAGAGGTAAAGGTATGTTTGGTATATGCACTTTACAAAAGAACCCTCCCTTATTTCAAGGGGAACTTTATGATGTACACTTAGCCTTAAATCTCATAAAAATGCTTGCAATCGACTCCACCCATAAATGTGTTTTGTGGTACTGTTGGGAGGCCGGACAAGTGTCACAGAGCTGCAGCAAAAACCAACACTTCTTGTGGGCCAAGATTTCTCATTAGGTAGAAGCAGCTTTTTGACAACATCCTTTTATCCACCCCCACAACTGAAGAATGCATTTGTGGGTGGAACATGGAGAGGTCAATTTCTTCAGTTTCTAAGATGTGAGTCATTAATTCCTCAAAACCCCCCTTTAGAGTAGTGTATCTGAAACTAGTCGGACAGCTCAATCGCGCACACCGTACTGCACTGATTACAAGTAAACGAAACATTTAAACAGCCATGAGGGAGATAATGTCAGTTGAACCATTCATTTTGATTGAAGCAATCAAAATAGAATCTCAGGATTGGATACAGAGACAGTAAAAAGCCATGCAGTGACTCAGCAATGATTCTGTGAAACCCACTTTTATGTAAGACCCCGTTACCAAGCAGTGCGCAACACCAGACATCCCTTGTGAAAAGTTTCCTGTCAAGCAAACACCCAAAACATCGTAAATATATCTTCTAGGAATTAACAGCAAGTAACAGCAAGTGGGTGTAGAGTCGGACTTGAAGAAATTCATTTTTACACTTGTGTCTATTAGTCGTTTAAAGAGCTCTGATAAGAGAAATCATCATGGGACATACTCTACAAGCCTAATTACTTTACTTTAATTGGAAAGTAGATCAGAGCTTCAGCTAACTTTGGAATTCATGAACACGCAAACGTAAGCACAGGTAAAGAAATAAATAAACAGAACACTGAAGTGATACAATTCCACGAGGAGCAACGTGTTATGATGCTTGCAAAAAGCTACAACCACGGACTTAATTTTATGATTTATATAATAATGGTGATTATGATTATTGTACATCTGGAGCAACAAACATTTTTGCAGATGGACTATGGGTCTTGGGAAAATCAAAATCACATAAGACAAAGTTTGACACACATGCACACATTCAACAGCTGGAACTGTGAGTTTAACAGAAGGATTGTTCGAAATCGGAATGAAAGAATCTCCCACGGAACCAAAGACGGGCCGAACGGAGTGTGGACATGGAGTCAGCAACAAAACGAAAAAAGGAAAACAAACAAACAGATACCATGGTAGTGCTCAAAGCATTCATGCAGGTGCTTAACAATCACCACAAAAGGAAAAAGGTCACAAAATCCCACACATTAGACACAGCCGTATTCGTACCACAGCGATTGGCTGTCCTCTGAATTCAAGGGTGCTGATTCATCGGAAACGTTCATGTGATTGTTATCATTGCCCCTACCATCTATGTTGGTGTCAGGGGCGCTGTTTGACTGGTTCTGACTGGGCTTGGGCTCTCTGGGCTTGAGGGGAGGGCCACTGATGTTACTAACTAAAGAGGTATTGAGAGAGAGGATGGCTTGGTTTCTAGCGCCACCTGCAAACACCGGCTCACTAAGAATGGAGTCCAGGAAGACTGAATCTACAGTAAAGGAGGGGCCTAGGAAAGCTTGCAGACTGGACAACTCAGGGTCCTCTACACTTGGGTTGTGGCCAGTGCACGGCATGCTGGCGGACTTGGGCAGCAGTGTGGGGGGGCTAGGTTGGGGTGGCGCGTGGGGGTGTGCTCTGGGGAATGCTGGGTACTCACTGGGCACAGGCTGGGCGCGGGGTTTGCTGCTCTTGGAGGGCGACGGGTCTACGGAGACTGGCTGACGGCTGTCCTTGGACAGCAGGTCATGAATGCTGGTTCGGCGTGTGCTGCCCTCAGCCGTTGAGATGACACTGCTGGCCCGGGGCAAACCTGCAGAGGAGGAAGAGGAGGCGGAGGCGTCTAGGCGTTCAGACACGGATGTGGCCTTCCCCTGAGAGGTCAGGTTGGGTCTGGGCTGGGTCCCCTTAACACGTGTGCTCTCGGCCTTGCGAAGGCTCGGGCGCCCTGGCCCTGTTCGCGTGCTGCTGGAGTCCGAGGGTGCGGCTTTTCCACTGGCAGAGCGCAGGATGCCCCGGCCCTTCACGCGCTCCTTCTGCACGGGCTCAGTTGGTCCTGACAGACGCTGTGATTCTACAGTCAGGTTCTCTTGGCTGCCAGACTAGAGGGGATAAATTTGAACACATGCTTTACAAGAACACATCCAGAGACAGATGAAATTTGATGTTTTTTAACCTTTAATAAGAGCACAGATGCTCATTAAATGGTTGAGGACACCCATTTCAAAATGTTCTTAATAAATATTGAACTGACAGAAGTGCTACCTTTGGAATACTGCCAAGACCCAGACTTTTTATGACCTAGTTGAAATATTAGATGCGTGGCATGCAAGGTATTGAGCAATTAAACCACTGCCATAGATATTACAAAGTAAAAATCATCAAATATTTCATCAGGCATCATTAGATGAGGTCATGCTCCTATGGCTGAGCTTTATGGATCATTAAGGTGGCACTCATGTCACCTCAGGAGGGTCTGTGCTCTCTTCCAGGAACTGCTGAAGGGACACCACCTCACTGCCAGGAGAGCCGGTCTTCCTCTTGTTACTGCCAGTGGTCTCCAGGTTCTTGCGGAGCTGCAGGGGGCTTTGGTGAGCTGACCTCTGGGAATGTGGCTGCTGCACTGGGCTACTCCCACTGGACCAAACCTCTGTGTCTAAGCTCAGACTGAACTCACCACTGCTCTCACTGTGGGGCCTGCTAAGACTGCCATTCACTGCACCTGAGGGACAAAGTTAAGAAATTAAGGAACTGAAAGCAAAGGCCGATTTAATTTTCTAAAGGCTGCTATTACATTTTTGGAGTTATTTGGGGGGCTATACATTATGCTAATAGTTATGCTACAAATGTCCTGAATGTGTAAAAAAAAATATATATACCAAATATATATATAAGTAGAAAAAATATAATTTTTTGTCTCTCAGCTAACATAATCTGTTTACATTATATTATGTAATGTTATTTATATAATGTAGCTCCAAAAATGTAATGGTAAACTGCAGCTTTCACAAAAATCGAAATCCGTAGCTATTCAGTGGAAGAAATCTAGATTCCCAAAGCCAAAACACAATCAATCCACCTGAAATTAAGCAGAAACTAAAAACCTATAACAGCTGAAAGAAAAGCTGAAGTGAACCATTTTTCTACAGATTCAGTATCTGATTAATATCCCAGAAATATAAGCTCATTTAAATATTTTTTTATTTAAATTTTAATTTGTGCATCACTCTTTGAAAGATTCTCCTTCAAAACTTCAGATTATAAAGTTCCCGCCACCGTAGACACCATTAGTATTAAAGGCAGAAACCTGATCCACACAGTCATACCTTTGTCACTACCTGGTCAGTCCCGAGAATTATCACTACTATTAATACTAGTGTCTTTGCTACTATGGAGATTGGCTGGTCTGCAGGCTGGACAGGGATGACAGGGCACACAGCATGAGAACAGATCACACTGGGGCAGCAGATGGTCCATGCTGGCTGGAACAGCAGCCATATTTGCCGATAGCAAGCTCAGTTGCAGACATTGGTAGAGGGGAGGAGCCTTGCAGGAGAAACCATACAGTAAGTTTCTGAGGGGGGAGGGGCTCTGTACTGTACAAAGAAGAAGCTTTAAGGAGCAGTATCCCACAAACCAGGCGAAATGTTTTTAAGATGGAGACCAAAGGAAGAAGAGTGTTATATAGGGACACTAGTCTACAAGTGCAAAATGCTTCAGAGAAACAGAAAACAGGGTGTTAGCATCGGTCCTTGCTTCTGGATAGGGCTTGAAGAGGGGTTCAATCGGTGCATGCAAATGAGCCACTTACTACAGATGTTACAGGGGACTCTGCACATGGTAGATAAGGTAGGAGCTGGGGAAGAGAGGGCTTCAGCATTGCTAAAGAGCTGTGATCCTGTCCAATGACACACAAACAGCTTTCTGTCATAGCTGCTTTCCACACACTCTCTTGATTGGCAGTGTCTGTCCCAGCCAAAGCCTCTTTGTTTGTTATAGGTGTCAAATCTTGTAAAATGCATGTCCCTGACTTTAATTGTAGATATTAACACGATTTTCACATCAGTCACAGATGTTCTGAGAGATAAATATCACAGATGAATATTTACTTGGAGTAAATTCATGCATGGAAGGCTGTTTGGAAAGTAAAGCTACATGAAGCTTTATTAAAATTAGGGGAGTAACTGAAATATTATAAAAACAGCTGAAATACCAACCACTTTTTTTTCAACTATGGCAAAAAGGCTTCACTGGCGAGTCAAATTGTGGCAAGACAGCTGAGGGAGTCAGGGACTCCTGGTCACACATGGCACAGCTATCATTCAAGCATGTATAATATTGGACTTTAATCAGCACTGTTCACAGTTGCCTTTAGCAAATGCCCACAGATGCCAAAACAGATACATTTCAGTCATGAGGGTGGCATTTGACAGTTTGAGTTGTCCATAAACACCCAGCAGGACCCAGTAAAGACATACTACACTCTTATTTCTTTCAAGCATTAGAGGTAAATCTGACGTGGTGCACTTTGGCTCAAAAGGGCAGCTATGATAACTGTATGCTACCACTCTAAGCGCAGGGGTCACATGAAAACGTCTTTATGGAGGCTGACACAGGATTTTGCCGAATGCATGCATTCCTTTACTCACCTTGAGCTCGAACTCCACTCTGTTCATCTGAAGAGGTTGGTGTGACATCTTCACAGGATGCATTATCTGCAGGGTAGAATCAGTTCAATGGAATTGTTTTTCTGGTAGCCAGTTAAATAACATGGCATCATTATGTCTATGGGAACGATCCCTCCTTAACAGGGCATCTGTCACACAGGAATGAGAACATGAAATCATTTGCAATGAAGAAAATAATGTATAGGAAGATATATGACTAACCAAAAGATCAAGAAAGCACAAAACTTAAAATTGCAACACGATCAACACTGATGACTTGCACTTTCAAAGACAGCTCCATAAATAGCATGTCTGAAGTCAGGCAGAAGTACACAACATTATCAGACTTGCACTTCCAGCAAAGACAGAAGACATAAAACAACCTGTGCAGACTACATCACGTGGCTGCTCCAGGAGGGAGAGGGGTAAAAATAAAGTTGTGTGTGTAGCCAGTTCTACCTTTGTTCTTAAGCTTCTGCTTGGTGTTGTGGCTGGCAGGCAGACTGAGGGTGGCATAGTTTATAGCGTTGGTGGAGTAAGCCATGGATCCCAGCTCCTTCATGCGCTGGCTGCTGCATGCTGACGCTGCCTCCTCGGGGGCCTCCAGGTGGTCCGTGCTGCCGGTCCACTGGCCCCCGGCCAGCGCCATCGTCTGCAGCAGGTCGTTCATGGCTATGGTGGGAATAGCAGGAGAATTATTACCACATGCTGCATGGGACAAGCCATCACGGACTGCGACGCAGTGAGAGAAAGATAAACAGGTAGAAGCAGAGAAAGACAGAGAGTAAGATAGAGAAGCATGCATTTTTACACGAATACCAACAAGCACAAGTGCCTCAGCGAGAAAGAGAGAAATACAGAGGAGAGCAAGAAAAGAACTGAAGGAGGTCGTGCCATGTTAGCGTAACATGCACAGAGCTGAAATGAAGCCTCCAGTGGATGTGTGCTGATGAGCATAGAGAAAGAGACTATGTCTGTGAGTGTAAAATGTAATAATAAGCAGGAAGAGAACTGAGAGAAGAAAGCAGGACCAGGAAAAGGCACTGCAGTGTAGTAAACCCTGCTTAAACATATCTTCACTGTAATGAATGTGACAAAACAGATAAATGCATTTACTACGCAGTGCTTTGGCCTGTAAAGTCCTGGTAAAGACAGAGCAGAAAGAGATGTGAGAAGTGCGTGTTTGTGCAACATCGCTCCATTTCAATTCCAACATGGTGGCTGGATGGGTAGTGATGCCGTGCTGCTTATGCTGTGAGTACGGGGTGAGAGATGGAACAATCAGCTCACGCCGTGAGCAGAAAAAAGGTTTACAAAGTTACAGATGGTGCAGGCCACACACATCCAGAGAAACCACACCATACACAACACCAGTACGTCCCAAGTACTTTATCAAGTACTTTTGCCCCTGAAACACTACGTTAATACAGTAACACCAGTACCTACTATACCAACACATTCTAGTAAAACTAAAGACCAGTATCTCACACACTAACACGCTACTTTACATTTCTACAAATTAAAAGTCATCTACTAGCTCTGTACTACACCACACTGCATCATATGATCTGTCTGAAAGTCCTTTCAAAATGTTAGTCCACCCCCCAGAATAACTTAAATATTGTTTAATCCAAAAACAGCACAAATACACTAAGTTGCCAGGTTAGTAAGTACACTTTCCTTGCACCCTGTACCTACAAAATGGACATTTTATCAGACTGACCTACCATAAAGGTCCACTTTATAGACTGTTACCCACGCATTTTTCAGCCATTATGTAAACAACACATCAATATAAATGGACCACCATTGGGCAATCCAGGACCACAAAGTTCACATAAATGATCAAATGAATACAGGTACAAGGCAGGCGTACCTAATAACCTGGCACTTCAGTGTATATCCTGTACTAACTGAAAAGACAGGAAAGCTGCACGTAACACATGCACATTTGTTTTTAGCAAGAAACTGCTGTGATTTCCAAAACAAATCAAGCAGAGATGCTTTGTGCAGTGCGCTGTTAAACTTTTGGAAAGCAACAAAGCTAAACGAGAAGCAAAAGTCTAAAAACTCAGAGAGTGATGCAGGCATGGAGGAGAACAAAGGGAGGGAGTTGATAGCTGCCAGGACTCTTACACATGGATCGCCGGTAGATGGCCTTCTCTTTGTCTTTCTCCTTGGATCTGTTCCTCATAAACGGCAGCCTTTTCAGTGCTGTCGCAGGATAATAGAAGACAAGGAAGAGGTGGAACACAACAAAACCACAGAAGGAAAGATGGAGGTGAAGAGAGGAGGAAGAAACATACCAACATTAACAAAGCCGAAGAATCAGGAGAAGGAACCAACCAGACTCACTGACTTTCTCTCACACACATACAAACACACACCCCCCGGGACAACAAAAACATCGATGTACAATTAATACAGTATACATATTTAAGTGAATATGCATACTGGTGCACAAGTACACATGAAGAACACAGTAGGACTGCAGTGAAGATGGCTGTTGGAGTGATGATAATACTGCAAATGTAATGCCGACACGGTACAGAAGCCAGCACACACAGGAAGGAGATGCTTATTAAAGGGTGCAATTCAGGTAAGAAAATGGTGACATCAGGAAGGGAGGTACTGTATGGTGGGGAAACTGAGAGTAATCTCAAACTGCTATTAGAATGCTATAGTCATATTCAGAACAAGATTTCCTGAAGCACGCTCCTTAGCGCTGAGAAGCTCAAAGTAAGGGAACATTCCTGATTACAATGTAAAATCCACATGGTGCTTAAAATGCAATTATTCCACCCCTTTAAATACTAAGCCTTTTACACCCTAGGGCTTATTGTTCAGTAAGTACATGGACTACAACGCAATGCAGTGGAGTTGTCCTATAGAGGTGAACGACCTAAAATGTTCCATTAGAAATATCTTTAATTTGCTCAGTCTGTCTTTCATATTTTGTAGTCAACTTTCTTTACACTTTCTTTACAGCACAATGTAAACTTAAAGAGCTATAAAGAGGTGCTGTACAAAACAAATGTATTACTTTTAAAACTATTACTACTATTATAAATACTAAAATCTCAAGAAGTACGTATGTCCATACATACTAGACGACTCTGTCAAAGCTATATTTTTAACACTGGTCCTTTTTGCAATAAACTCTCATCCTACACAAATTCTACATGGGTGTTGTTTTATTCTGGGAAGAAATGCGCAAGCTTTATTGTGTATTGCACCTTTTAATAGTGGTGGACACTAACAATGGCCGATCACAAACTGGTCACATGCCCTGAGACAGAACAGTTCTCCTAAAGCCCCACCATCACCCTGCTAAAGCCTACCATTGGAGGAGCCTTGCGCATTACTGTGCTGTGCTCTCCTCCCTTTTTGGGAAAAGAGAGTGAGACAGTGACATAGCAAGAGAGAGAGAGAGAGAGAGAGAGAGAGAGAGAGAGAGAGAAAGAGAGAGAGAGCAAAACAGAGAAATATAGAGAGAAGGAAAACAGGTAAATCAAGCATTAGGCCTGAACAGCAAATTAAAAGTCTACAGCAAAGAAACGTACTGAAAGCAGCCTCAAGCTTTTCTGCCTGGAAAGAACTCAGAGGAAATGGACAATATTCTTTAAGCTCAAAGAACTGCACATATACGTGTACTTGACCCTTTGGCTGTTCAGGTGTTCACCGAGTAAGGAATCACATGATTTCTGCAGTGTTTTCAGTTTAATAAGGTGCACACAGAACTGAAGCTGACTCTTTTCTGTCTATAAACAGTGCTGTTTGTACTTTAAAACTAGGGGCTGCAGCTGGAGAGAGATGTTCATACAGTACTCACTACTGCTCCTCTTGTGGCTCAGGGGGTCGTCCAGTGATCCCGACCCCATTGATGAACTGTCCTGGCTGTCCGGCAGCCCCAGTGTGCCGGCTAAGAAACCATCACTTGACTCAGAGCGGGTGGGCGTGATGGTGAGGGAGCGCATCCGTTCGCGGCTCTTCGGTTTGATCAGCTTCTTCATTTTCAAGGTGATCCAGTTGCCCCTTCTGCCAGAAAAAAAGCACAAACCCTCAATCTCTGGCTGATCAGTTCTGCTCTGTGTACCAAAGGAGAATGCACAGAAGGCAAAGCGCTGCCACAATAGGAGCACATTTATATTGCAAGAAAATAAAGGTCATGCAGATCAACAAAAATCACTGTACTGTGTACATCACAATAAACATGTAAATTCAAAAGGAACACACGCAAGTTTCCATTTTGCACAACGCAGTCAAAATGTGGGGCTGGGGGTTGGTGTTAAAATCAGTGAACATGCAACAAATGTTTCATTTTTAATGCAAAAATACCTGCTGATCCAGGCTCTGAAAAGTGACCAAAAACATGTACCATAACTGGTATAGATTAGCTGTTATATCGTGAGTACCCACATTCATTACCAAAGTACCAAGAAATTTAATCTACAGGAACCATAAAATGCCAATGACAACATCCTTCAACATAAACACAAACCTTCGAGGAGGTGAGGGGTCATAGAATTTATACTGGTCCATGATTTTCTCCTCCAACTTCTCTTTCTGTCTTCTCAGCTCATTTAGTTTGTCTCTGTACAATGAGAGAGAGAGAGAAATAAGGAAAAGAAATAAATAAGTAACGATTTGTCATTGTGAACACACTCGAGCACCACAACGAAATGCAACTTCTGCATTTAACCCATCACACGTGCACACGTG
>JBBPDA010000081.1:5037280-5071595 GCA_037974385.1 Arnoldichthys spilopterus | reverse complement strand
CCCCCCCCCCCCCCCCCCCCCCCCCCCCCCCCCCCCCCCCCCCCCCCCCCCCCCCCCCCCCCCCCTTCCCCCCCCCCAACCCTAACTAGTGGGTGGAATTGGAGATGACTTAATTGGGCAGAAAATCAGGAAAAGAAATATACATTAAATAAATAAATAAATATTTGTAAAAATTCACATTTTTTATTATTATAATAATAATTGCAACAAACAATTTCTCGGTCAAGCAATGGAGAAGACTTTGGATGACAAGCAACATGTTAAGGAACGTTAAAAAATTGGCACTTTAATTCAGAACTCAGCTAACATGAGTGGGCGTTGGTGTGTGCATATGACATGCAAAATCCGACTATGAGACGTCAAGGCGACGCAGTAGGAAATCAGAATACTTCAGTTGCCATAATGACTTTCTGCTTTTTCCTTTAGAGACATTTCCATCCTGGTTTTGTACAGAATCAAATGATCAACAACCAGTCAGTAGTACTGAAGCGCTGGCACGTGCTTTGTCTGCATCGCAGGTTCACTACTGGTAATTCCCTACTAATGACCTTGAGCACTAGCTTCGATATCGGAACAGAACAAGCCCATTGTGATGACGTTGTCATCTGGCCGAGGCTAGAAAGTGAATTAAGGGCCACGTCCAAAGCTCGTGGGCGTGCACTGTGGATTGCACGGACAATGAATGTGTATTGCGTGTTGTTTATGTGGTAAAAAAGCAAAGAAGGGCATGGGGAAGGGAGGAGGCGCAGCACACAGCTGCAGCTCTAAGGCTGCTGTGTGTGGCCACTGTTTGTGTGTGTGTGCATGAATGGACTGTGAGAACACTTCATTTCCCCTTTGGTCCTGGTTCCGTCTGTGTAGAGGGAGGCGGGAACAAGGCGGGTGATTGTCCGGCAGAGGCGCTGGAAACGGCGGCCGCTCTGCATGCCTTAAGAGCACTAACGACCTGAATCACACCCATTCTGCAGACATTGCGGTCGCCATGGCAACGCCGGCACATTGATTCACCCCGCGCAGACTTTGGGTGTGTGTATGTGTGTGCGGCACTCGTCTTTCTTTTCCTCCCGCGAACACTCTCTCGCTCTCTCTCTCTCTCTCTCTCTCTGCTTCTCAGATAGGCACTGTGAAGAGATGTGCGGCTCTGCAGAGGTTGCTGAGACTGTGAATTCAGTAAGAGGTTTAAGTTCTGCCTGATAAAGCCTGAAGAGACCCCGGTGAGGAGCAGAAAAGGAGGGGGAGAGGCGCACAATAGGAGATACACGGCGAAGTGAGGTTCACCCTCACAATGAACAGCTCGAGACAATGAGCAGGCCAGCGGTGGCAGATCTGTGACATGCTCCTTTCAAACCCAAATGACTGTTGCTCTTCAGCCTACAGATGACCTCGTTAATGAAAAATAGCAGTATTGCTTTACATAAAAAGCATTTTAAAGGTGCTCCTGCAACAAGCAATTGTGTTCAGAGCTACAATAAAAAAAATGTCATTTTTAAGGATTCCCCCTTAATAGTCTACCAAGTTTGGTTGGTCAAAAAAAAACCTTCATTCGGGGGCTACGCCTTGTTGTTAAAGTTATTACCCTGAGCAATACAATTTTGCGTGCGTTTTAACACCAGTGCACTATGGATAATTTAGTGCTGGAATGCACAAGTGGGTAGGAAAAGTGTACAGGAAGCTGTTAGAGACAGTATAGTAGAAAGAAGTCGGTTAACCAGTGTACGCATGTATACAGTGTATGCATTGAGTGCATGGGAAGTTGAGGGAGACGAAAAACTGTGCAGAAAAGAGGATACACGTTTAACTGTTCATTTCATGGCCATTTAATGGCAAAAAAGCCTCAAGGCAATACGTCCTGAAGTCATTTTCCTGCTTGAGAGTTGCAGGGAGTAAAAGTGAAGCGCCTCGTCCCTAAAGCCTACACACGGCTGCTTCCCTGCATCTCCTGACCGCAGTCAGAAAATGAAGAAAGGCAACACCCAGGATTCCACCGGGCACAGGTCTATGGCACAGGTCTAAAATTAACATCTTGAATCACAGGCCAATGTGGCCGGAAGATGTAGAAAAAACACAGGCCAAGCATATTTTCACCAGCCAAAATAATAAACTGCTCTTTTATGTCACATATACGTTTGTTTCAGTATTTCGCAGAGATAATAAGTTACTATAATAATGTTTTTTTAATCTTTTGCATACTGGATACACACAGAACAACTCAGCCCCTGTAATTTACAGTTTGACATTGTCATGTTCAGGAAAATGCAATATAACCATTCAATATATAAAAAATAAAGAATAATATCTAAAATTATTAAAATATCATCAGTGTACTAATAAAAGTAAACTAGCATCAGGCTGAGCTACAGCTCACACTGCAAACAGCCACTATCATATAGACTATGTTTCATGTCTCTCAGCATGGATTTTTCTCTGCCAGTCCAGTCCACAGTGGCATGGTTTGTGACCAGTTATTGTGGCATATAATGTACAGGCCTGTGCATGAATGCAAACTTTGCCTGCAGCCATCCTACAAACAGCACATGCCCTAATAAACAAATGAGCACTCTTGTGACAGTGTATACAGCACTTTGGCCAACGAAGTATCAAAACAGAGCTTCTAAACCACAATGTTCTCTATTCATTCCAACCCCCCGAACACAGAAATCTGTCTTTCAGTGACACAACAAGACTTTTATAAAGTTATCTAGGAGTAGGTCAGCCATCACTGATATTTTTGCAGTAATGTCTTAATAAATTAGAGTATTATTACAATATTGGCATGGTTATAGTGCATATTTTACACTGTAATAATACTATGATCTTACACATATAAACACACACACACACACGTTAGTTTTCTGTTAGATGAGTGTTTTGAAATCTTTAAAAGGCTCTGCAGTTCGTCACTGATCAGTCCTTTCTTCGGCCTTATTATTTAAAATAATGAGTCAATTACTCCGTTACTTATACAATCATCAGTAACAGGCCAAACTGATTTAATGCATATCATTTGGATTTAATAAGTGCATTAGAATTTTGATGAAAATATATGAAACCGCTCTGCAATTTGCCCCTTTATGACTGGTGCGCAGTGATAAGCAGGCCTGCTTCCCCATACCATTACAATCCTGCTTAATACATCATTCTATAATGACACATTTATCAAGTCATAATACTAAAGCTAATACTAACATAGCAAATCTAAGCAAACATCTACCAAAAGAGATATCCTGTAGCAGCCATACACATTCCCCTTACCCATGATGCATTTCACGAGGAAAAAAGGGGGGAAAATAACCAAAAACAAACATTCCCCCTGCTTTCCAGACTGGACGTCTAACAGGCAGTCTTTGTATTTGCGGGCCTCTGTTACTTCAACCTTGAGCTTCCAAAACAAACCAGGCCACTGTTTTTTTTTCAAACGCCAGGACACACTGGGGCTCACAGATGCAGGGAGAAAAACATACTTTTGCACAAGGGCAGAGAACGGCCAGTTAAAAATGTCACCTACATCTGCATAATTGCTTCTAAAGAGAGCTCAAACAAGTGACGTGTATTAAGAGCTTGTAGCCAGAGGCCAAAGCCCAGAATGGAGCACTATTCATCTTGGATTCAAAAACAGGCTACACGTCTATTCTGAAACCAGAGGCAAAGAGATGCTCTGTAACTACTGCAGCAACATAGTCAAATCAACATCCCCAGGTTGAAGCTTGTTGGATGTTTAAAAATAAGTGCGAAGCAGGCGAGCCAGGTGAGCTTCTTACATATCTGTGGTAACTGATAGTTAATGGTATTTTTAGTACTTTAGATAGTTAACAGTACATTTAGAGGCCATAGATTTAAATACAGTGGGTCACAGGAAAAGTCTTATGACAGTGTGAGTTTATGGCCAGATTTCAGAGACGCCTCATGAAAGTCACAAGACTATATCAGAAAAAGGCAGTTGAAGATCACTGCATCCTCAGTAATCCATGGTTTTGAACTAATCTACACTGCTGGCTTTGTTCCTACTAGGGCTGTACAACACATCATTTGCGAATCGTTATCAAGATGTTTGGCTTTGCAACACTGATATCGCAAGACTGCAATGTGGAAATGTGCCCCTTAACCAAGCACGTCAAGTCAAGTCAAGAAATGTTATTTCTACAAGGCTTTTTACAACTGACATGGTCACACAGCAGTTTGAAAGAATCCAGGGCCAAGCCCCTAGTGAGCAAGCCAAATGCAACAGAGGCAAGGTAAAACTCCCCAAGCTATAGAAAGAAACCTTGGGAGGTATCAAGGCTCAGAAGGGGAACCATCCTCCTCTGGTCAATCATGTCTGTTGATTCACCAATGCAGCTTAATTAGACTGTTAATACAATAGTAGCATTTTGTGCAGCTCTGCTCCCTACCCTAAAAGTCAAGTCAAGTCAAGTCAAGTCAAGTCAAGTCAAGTAGGCTTTTATTGTCATTTTAACCATATACAGTTCAAACAGTACACAGTGAAACGAAACTACGTTCCTCCAGGACCACGGTGCTACAGGAAACACAGGACCACAAACACTACACAACTAACAACATAAAGTGCATTGTGTGCAAGGATGTGCAAACATTGCAGGACAGTGCAAGACAGACAGGTACAAAACAAGACAGTGCAACAGTGGCAGTTATGGGACCACCAGGTGTGAGGTAGCAAAGTAATAAATATAAGTTATAAATATAAGTTACGGGCTATTAAAGTGGTGTGTGCTATTAAAGTGGTGTGTGCTGTTAAAGTGTGTGTGTGCTATTAAAGTGTGTGTGTGTGCTTCTTGATACCTCCCAAGGTTTCTAAAGAACTAATAAAGAGTTAGAATTGCGAGCTCGGTTTTAAAATGTTACTGCTGATATATATGGTATATTATATGGGCTGTGCAGTAGTCATGCTCAAAGCAGGCCTCAAACAAGTGAGCGAACACAGCAGAAAGCAGAAGAGACCAATGTCAGGCTGTCTAATGATTACCTCTGGTTCCCACTAACCTGATTAGCCTATATGTGTCAGGTATGCTCTCTCTGGACTAAGTCAAGGGCTAAGAAAAGACATGAACGTTCACATTCATTTACTCTTTGCTACGCAAGGATAAAAGGAATACTTCTGAACAATTCCGCACAATCAAAACAACCACAAAACAACACTCTGTGTGTAATCTGATGTATAATCTGTTCAGGTCAGGGAGAAAAGAAATAATCCCAACAGAAGTCTCTTTCTCATTGAGGATGCCTTTTATGATTGTATTATGCATTCTTTTTCCTATCGAATCCCCCAGCTTCTTTCTTCCTCAAGCTCTTGGTTGGCAGCCAACTTTATCCATGAAAAAATCTATTTCCAAGAGCCTCTGATTGTTTTAGCAGTCACACGTCTAGACCGAGAGCCTGCCTGCAACCTAACCCGTCCATTAAGAACTGCTTTGGAAATTTTAAGAGCGGAGACGCTCAATCTGCAGGTCGGAACAGCATTACAAAACCATTATTATGGAAATGGAGCATTGGCTGACTTATCTCTATGGCAAGCAATTTCCCCCTTCTGTTGAAGAGATTCCAAAGCTTTAACATAATGAGGTGTGGGGGATCAGTGCTGGTTTGAAGTCTATCGGATCCCTCAGTTCTGAAGAGAGTTAATTAGTAAGTTTGCACCGCTGGGAGTGAGTTTATGCTGACACAGCAGTGTTTAATTCTCCACCTCTGCTGAGTCACTTTGGAAACACAATGAAGGCCAAATATCCATGCCACACTGGATCGGGCAATGTTCATATTTTCACTCTGGGGCAGTCAATGGTGTGCAACCTCAAGTACAATCACCACTACGTTTATCAGATTTGCCGTAAACGGCACACGATTGGGGAGCATATGTTTTGATTCATTAGAAAAAAAATGTTAGCCATGTGTACTGGAATCACATGCCTCCTAATACCACGCGATAGGGCTCATTCTGGGGTGATGTTATCACATGGAAATAAGGCGAAATCACTACGGGTCTGGTTTCAAAGTACATGAAGACGAGCTTTAAACATGCAAAGAAAAGAAAATGCTCATAAATCAGTTGGTCTACTTCTAAATAATACTGTTTTTCTAAATAAAGGAAACTACCTGTTATGTGATCTGAAAATCGCTTAAAGCTATATTTCAGGCATGTGGGTGTAGGAATTCTTTCGCCCTGCTCAATATACTTTCCCCACTTTTCTCACACATTCCAGCAGTCCACTACATACAAGCTGTGTCATGTACAATTCTTGTTCCTTTACCGTGCTAACACACCAAGAGACGACCCTTCTGTGGTACAGCTATTCCCATCGTCTAAACTGGAGACTCTCCCTGTCACTTACTGAGACAACCAGTGTTGTCCTTTCTATGTGAAAGTGCAGTCCGTGAAAATTGTATACGATGTACAGCAGAAACTTGTCCAAACATTTTCCAAGAACAACAGGAATGTGTTTCCAGTCATTCTTCAGCATTCAAGTAACATGGGTTTTACTGGTATACGTGACCTGACAATTGTGACCAAAGATGAGTGCAATGCGTAGTGGGTAATGATTGATAACAGATTTGAAAAGAACAACCGAGTGTGAGGTGAGCTATTATTTAATAACTGAAACCAAATTTATCAGCTAGCTTACATAGTTTTAATGGAGCGGTGGTGGCAGTGGTGGCCTAGTGGTTAGGACATTGCCCTTTGGACCTAAAGGTCGCAGGTTCAAGTCCCGCCCCAGGCACTACTGAGGTACCCTTGAGCAAGGTACCATCCCACTACACTGCTCCACGTCTTGGAAGTCGCTTTGGATAAAAGCGTCAGCCAAATGAATAAATGTAAATGTAGAGCTACAAACTAGTCAGTGACACTGAAACTTCTCATTATAGTGAAAAAGCATGAACTCTTTTTTTTCTATCACCGATCATGCAAGTGTATTTTTGTCCACCCAGCTTTCAGTCTGGTATCTTGCACTTTTCAGAACAAAGCTTTACCTACAATAGCACCTGCACATGTTCAGGTCCTGGGTTCTGTTGGCCCCAAGCACTCTTATAATTCAAAACCAGGCACTGGCACGATCATGAACACATGAAGTCACGAAAAGCTGACTTATTTAACGGATTATTAACATTTTTAGTTCATTTTATGCAACTAGTAAAGGTAAAGTATAAGCCTAAAGTGGTGAAACTGGGTTATAATACCATGGAATAATACACTGAACTGTTGTGTACATGCACACACAAATGTTCATTATTAGATGTAGTTGAGTGTGAGAAAAAACATTTGCAAACATACACTGCTAAATGTCAAATGATGTGTCTCAGTGAATGAGTTTCTTTTATATGTATTTGGCTCAACCTAAAAAACAAATTGCACCCAATTCATAATATGACAGCAAATGATCACTGTCGGGCTAAACATCTGTTATCATCTTAAATATCCATGTTACGACTTGTGTATTATTCGTGACAGGCTTAGTAAGAATCCATTCTTTGAGGAGCTCCTCCAGCAAGCAACCGAAGAACTGCCTTTAGCAAGATTCATCTGAAACACAATCTCATTAGATCAGCAGCCTATAAGAGATTGGCATTTCATTGCTTAGTGGAAAAACACATTGACAAATTCAATCAGCTGAACCTCAAAGTCTCCCTCAGCACCCAACACTAAATATGTGCACTGAGCTAACCACATCTATGGGCTCGAAGGCGCTGCGTAATGCATCTGTACAGCACTTGAGCACAGCCCCAGTGCTGGAGAGAATACGTAGCACCATCTGGAAAACAGGCAACATTCCCACATCACATCAGCCACAGGCTCATGAGTATGAGTGAGTGGAACGTAGTGACGTGCTCAGACGTAGTTCAGGGTGAATATCAGTTTGGAAAAGGGGCCCTGCTTCCAAACTGTTGTAGCCATCTTTTGATGAACAGATGCTTTATTGTAGGTGCTTTTATTTCCAGTGGGCAGTGGAGGCCTAATGGTTAGGACATTGCTCTTTGGACCTAAAGGTTGCCGGTTCAAGTCCCAGCTCAGGCACTACTGAGGTACCCTTGAGCAAGGTATCGTCCCACTACGCTGCTCTACGTCATGGAAGTCGCTTTGGATAGAAGCGTCAGCCAAATGAACTAAATTTCCGGTGAAGTAAAGCGAGACAATTGTCACGACTCAAAAGGCGTATTGACTTTCTATGCTATGTACTCTATGCTTTGGTCCATGTCCCGGGCAAAAAATCAACAAAACTAATGATTAATAATGTACGACGATCAAATCAGATGAAATACTTAGGCCACCATTGACTCACCTGATAATATGCTTTGATCCGGCGTATAAGGATGGAGAGATTCTGTATGCGTAATACTGGGTCATTGTTCACTTTCTTGCTGACTCTCTGGGTGGAAGCTTTAGGATTTCTGTGAAAGAGGGAAAAAAACAATTAAAGCTCTAATGCCTTTTTAGAACACAGCAAATAAATACATATTCAAAAACTGCTGTCTGCTTAGGTTATATTAGCAGTCTGGAGATTACGCATGCAAGGAACTCCTAAAAAGCTCCATCCAAAACACGGGAATCAGAGCCGTGTCAGACGGTTAAACACTTCTCCAACCAATAACATCTCACATAGAAATCAATACAATCGCATTAGTGGACAGACGGCTTCAAGTGCTTTATCCTGGATTTTAACGCGTGCTGTTGGTCATATAGTGTGCATCAGCAATGGTGTCGTATGACTTTTCTGACCAAAACAAACTCAGAGAGTCAGTTCAACTGTTCCAATGGTTTATTGCAGGTCTCACTTTCCCTCTATGTCCTCAGCCTTAACTGTTGTTAAACTGTTGTACTTTTGGGTCTCCAGCTATGACATGTCCTCTCCTTTAATACATTTCTAACAGCAGTTCTGATGTATGACTTTGATTCTGGCCGCTTAAGCAAAACATGCTTTGATGAAGTAGCAAAAAACCTCAATTTTCACGTCTTTGAAGTGCAAAAACTATGCTGAAGCATATTTTGGAGACGTGTGCCCATAAGTAGCTTAGCAATGCAGAATTTCCCCCCAGTCGTTGTTAGTGGCAACGAAGTTCAGTGAGTATCACAGCAGAGAGCAAAAAGGAATTGCTCTAAAATCTTTACGACCAATACACATATGGATGGAAACGATGTGATCTCAACACTGTCACACTGGTTCCAATACAAATGGTATTCACAGTAATTTTGTCTCTCACACAAAAATGTTCTATAAAACGTAACAAGGAACTGTTGCAGAGAGAAAAAAACTTTTTAGGAGTAGAGAGAAACCCCTGGGCTTTCAACTGTTTTGGCCTAATTATGAAACATCATGGAGTTTCTTTTTTAGCTCCCATAGCTATAAAATACCTATGCGGAATAAAAGGAGAGTAAGGAAGAGTTCATGCGAGGCCTTTTGAAACGTGAGCCACGTCATATACTTCAAAAAAGCAGGACACACGTGTGTAACCTGGGTGGGTTGATGCCTTTGACTGACAAGTAATGTTGGGTAAAGGCAAAACAGTTAGAAAAAAACATGAAATACAGACAACAGATAAGCATTCAGACCAAACATGTTTCATCATAAACAGCTAACCCGCTTTTACTTTTAGATTGTCCACAGATCTGTGTGTGCATTGCTGTACAGCCCCAGGTGTCCAAGAACTAGCCCGTCTCCTGTGGTGGATGAGTGACTATTATAAACAAGGCATCCTTAATATTGACAGGTCAGCTGTGGATGATGTATGTTGCTTTTGTGTGGTGATGAAAAGTTACATTTTTCACCGTAAACGCATTACTTAACAACACAAAGTGCTCTGAGCAGGATAGAAGAGCGCTCTTGTGTCGTGGTGTACATTGCCACATTGAAATGTATGGAAAAAAGCTCGGGAGAATCTGAAAAGACATAACTCTCCCCTAAGGACAATTAAAACAGCAAAAAGGAAAGAAGGCAATTGTGACTGTGCCCAAAATCATGGATTTGTCCTTTAATAAGCATTTTTTTTCTAAATTAGTATATTTTACTATAATACAATACTATAATTATTATCTGTCATAACACTATTTTATTTATTCAGATTATGTGGCACTCACACACTGTAAACAATGAGCAGTGAATATGTCTTCTGCATTTAACTCATCCATGACACCAGTGTACATACACCAGGCACAGGAGCAGTGGGCTGCACACTTAGTTTAGGGGTTAGGGGTCTTGCCCAAGGGGCACTTCAGCCATGGATGTCGCAGGGATTGAACCGCCCCCTATGCAGTGACTGAGCCTCACCTGGAGAAACCACCTTCATGAATACTGGACGAGTACCTTTTACACTAGTACGTTACTGCTTTTGCCAGAACTTTCTTTCCACACTCTGTGTAGTGCTGCCCTGTCCACACTGGTTTGTTTCACTGTGTACTGTGTATACGGCACCTACCTGACTAGTCTTGACTAAAATAGCTCACTGTGCGCCCTGAAAGTCAAGTGTGAACGGTACAAAACATATAAACGTTTACCTCTTGTCATTTTTTCCTCTGCAAAGAAAAGCTACATGTCCAGGTGTTGATTTTGCTTACAATGACCACTGCTTGCACTGGTCGCCTCAGAAAGGGGGTGGGGCAAGGGGTGTGGTCTCTCTGCGATAGAGCTTAACTATGGTTGCTATTTACCTATCTCTCTGCCCAGAGAGAAGCTCGAATTCCTTGAGGCTTCATGGGCCTTTCAGCTCAGCCCGGTGCTTTGATTCTCCAAAATGAGTACGGCCTACAAGCACACAGAGATTAACACATCTCCTGCTTCGCTGACCTTCTTCACTAGCAGATGGCTTGTGTTTAGTTAGCCGCTGACCTCGTTTCTCGTCAAGGCCTGTCTGATCCAGCTGCCATGCAGTGCAATACGCTGACAGGCAGCGGTGCAGATGCAACTGACAGGTAAAATGTGCACATTTCATATGAACCATAAACACAAGAATCTGAGCCCTCCCACCAACACCAACACACACACACACACACACACATAGAATAACATACATGTGTGGATGAGTATGTGTGTATATTGGCAAGTGTCTCTTAAGGTAAAATAATTTTCATACAATATCAAACAAATCTGTGCATTTATTAAATATTATAAATATTCAAAACTGTATAAAATTTTAAATACCTCTGTAACTCTGCTCCTCCATTTGGTCTCTTACGACTATAACGCATTAACCACCGAAACAAAGATATTTGTGTACATATTATTTATCTTGGTATTGTTTTTTAACTGGTTTAAAAGATCCAATATTTTTCAGAAGGAGCAGCTACATTGCAATTTTTTGGACAGGACATTTTAACACCTAAAACACTAATACCTCCCCCAGAAAACACATCATGCTTGAAAATACATCTCTAGTGCTAATGCATCATTATTATTCTGTGTAAATGTGGCCTCACCGAGATCCATATGCATCAGGCATGTTACAAGTGAACCTTGACACAATTTCTCCTTTCATCCTGAACTGTCCCAGATACACACACATACACAACCATCCATGGCTACCCACTAGACGATGAAATGGCTAACCAGTCCATTCAACTGTGCCACTCATAACATCACGTGACTCTAAACTGCTGTGCAGCCACTGAAGGAAGAAAGAAACAACAGCAAAACAAAAAATTCCGGTCCACATGTCTTTCTAATCCAGTAATGAAGCGATAGTCTGATTACATACATCACTGTTATTACTATTATTATTTTAGTGAAAAAGAAGCTAATGAAGACCCACACGGCTACAAACACCTTTTCCCTTCTCTCTTTTGACGTACGTCTAGTGCAAAGACCAGGCTGCTCCCAAGCGTGCACACACCACCACATACAAAACTGCCTCTCAGTCTTGCAAATCAAGGAACAAGGTCCTTTTAAGAATAGTGTGAAAACACCCATCACGTGACCTCAGAGCGCATGCCCATCCAGGAGGCCTTTTAGATGAAATCAATGGGGGGTGGGCTTAACCCCTTAATTAAATACTGTGGTGGGAGCTGTAATCCTGTCAGCCGAAGTGCTGGTTAAAACACACTGAGTCGTCCTTGTGGATGTTAATTTACATCTCATCCCCAAAATGGGAAGGAAAAGACTCCACAGAGTGGCCATAAAGGCCAGCATGGGTTGGGCTCCACATACAAAAATATGTATTGTTTTATATGTTATACATTGCACTACTGTGCAAATATTTCCCCACTAGGATCTGTGAAATCCTGTGCCTTTAAAATGATGTCTAATGAAATCAAAATTGTGGTGAAATTCATGATGCACTGACAAAATTTACACCCCTTGCGGTTACAATGTGATCTTTGGTCCGGATGTGTTTTAGAAAAGCTAGGAAAGATGGACTGTGTTGATGAAGCAGTCCTTCAGACATCGGTGGCCAATGCAGAAGTCAATAGTCGATGCAGAACGCGCCAGGGCCCCGGGCGCTGCTGTGCCTCGGACTAACCTATTTCTGACAGACTGCATCATCCTCAGCTGGCGAGGGCAGGGAGGGGGAGGAAAGAGGCGGGATAACACAAATACTGTCATGGCACGAGGAGCGGCGGCCTTTCCAGTGGAAAGGGGAACTGTTTTCTAGAGCTGTGTTCTAGACGCGGCTGATGTATAAAACAGAAGAGGAAGAAGAGGGAGTTGTAACTACAAAGGCACAAAAAATACGCCCATTTTTCCAAAAATTAAATAAGAGAAACATCACAAAAACAGTCCTGACACCAGAGGGCAAAAGCACTTAGTCAAGCAGTGAAGAGAGCCACAAGTTTTTGCCAACCAGAGAACACAAACCGCAACAGCCAGTCAGGGAAAACAATGCACTCCCGGCCCTGAATACACTGAATGACCTCAATGTTTTCAGTAGAAGCCCAACTGTAATTGCTTTTGTCTTTACATTTAACAAAGTCTGTATTACTATTAGGCTCTGGAGTGTATCTGTATACATGGGGAGTGGAGGCCTAGTGGTTAGGACATTGGACCTAAAGGTCGCAGGTTCAAGTCCTGCCCCAGGCACTACTGAGGTACCCTTGAGCAAGGTACCGTCCCACTACACTGCTCCACGTCTTGGAAGTCGCTTTGGATAAAAGTGCCAGCCAAATGAGTAAATGTAAATGTATATCTCCACTAACTAGAAATTGTCCTTCAACCTTAGTGTGGCCTTGTTAAAATAATAAACTCCTTCAAGGTCATGAAGGCTGCTTCCTGTGAGACCAACTTCAGAGCATTTCTTAAACAGCACAACAGCCCATTTCTATCAGTTCACAATCTGAAACTCATTCCATAGTTTCAAAGCCCCAAAACAGCCCCCATCATCAAACAGATGCACGCTGCAGAAAACAAGGAGGTGTTTCTTCAACATCCAGCTGATAAGAGTGGAAAGTAGGCCAGCAGAACAGACGGAAAGAGGAAGATGGAAGTTAACTCTTAGCCTTTGCAGATAAGAGCAGAGGTAAAAAAATGGAGGTAATGGCAACAGTGGTGGTGCTGGGGGGATGGAGCCTTCTCCTAGCTGTCTGCATCTCCAGAACAGACTGGCGTCTTTGATCTGTCAGGATAAAGAAACAGGCAACCGATTCACGCCAAGCATCTAGCAACAATGCCTCCCCACAAAAGGACAAAGGAAGGCACGTGCCGTTGCGCTAAGAAGCAGAAAGTGAGAAAAAGGGAGAAGAAAGCCAGAAGAGCATTGTCTGTGCTGATGTGGATCTATCCCATTATTACCTAGTGTCGGTCTGGAAAAAGGCACTGTGGGGTGTGAATTGGGGCTGCTCAGGAGAACACAGCCCTGTTGGGGGATTAGCGTAATTAAACTGTTGTTCAACAGATATCTTCTTGGCTCCAAAGTCGGCCAACTGCTGGGGTAAAGTGGCAAAAGTCTGTGTGAATAGCGCTTGTCCAACTGCATTAAATCTGGTTAAGCTAGAAACGGTTAGATGAACATAAAGTAGGCTTTCATTTTTGGCCAAAATAAAGAAAAAATCAAATGTAAAGAATAAAAAAACATTGTTTACAATACTGTGTAAACAGTTCCTCCAGTCTCATTTATCAAATCCACTTAAACTACGGCAAATGTTAAGATTTCATGACGAACAGAACCGTTTCCACTCATAGTGAGAACAGAGACAGACACTGATGTTGACAAGAGAGCAGCTGAGCGGAGGTTGGCAGAGGTCCAGAAGCAGAAGCACAACCTGGAGTCCGTCAGCAGTTTCAGGTGGTGCTCACCATGGCGTGTAACTTGCAGAGCTTCTGGTTATGTGGAGCACTGGTCACCAAGGAGGGAAAGAGTGTGGGACAGAGCAGTTGTCACCAAAGGGCAGGGCATTCACCTCCACCATCTGTGCTGCATGCTCTAAACCGCTAGATAATCCAGACAGACTTCTTTCCTGCAAAAACCACTTGTGTCCGCTAACCCAAAGGCTCTCTGGCCCGGCCTGAGGAGACGGGGGGAAGGACAGGGAGCTTTCACATGGGAAGCATCATGAGCCTTTATATGACACAAGATAGCAGACATGACCACAGGGCGAAACACAGGTCATGTATCGTTCATGATTATTTTGGGAAATTCCTAAATGAAGAAACACATTGCTGGAAAGCGACAGAATTAAAATCATTTTAAAAACATTTGAAGCTTGTGCGCAGTACAAAATAATCAAAATAAACCATGTTCATGTTTTTGCAAGAAAATGCTACGCAAGAAAGGCTGCAGCATGGCGTTATCTGTTCAGTTGAACCACGGTTTTAAAACCTGCCAAACAAGATCCATTGCTTGCACAAGTTCTCATTCCTGAAAAAAATCTGAATCTCTTTTGGTTTTTTCTGAAATAGATGAGATAACAGTATCTACCGTTACCACTGTATTGTACTACTGTAAATTGTAATGAACACTAAATGCATCATCACTCTTCTTCAGGCAACCACCACTTGCCTAACAGTCTCCCAGCTTCAGGGCATAACTCTCAACCACACCCCTAAAAGTCAAATTTGTTAAGACAAATGACAAACTGAATCTCCCTCCAGCCGGTCTTCTGGTTAATGACCACTTGGGTCAATATGTTAAGAGTACTCCTTTAGGAGAACCATTATTGATTACGAGCCAGACGACAGAGTGCCAGGAGCTGAAGCTATAATGGATGTAATGCGATGTAAAAGTGCGATGCGATGTAAAAATCGAAGACAGACATCAAGACTCTTCTCAGTTTTGGCACCTATGTGGTGGGATGAACTTTCCCTAACATTCAGAACTGCAGAGACTCCCGCAGTCTTCAAACGATGACTAAAGACCCACCTCTTAGGACAAGAACTACATGTCCCAACATATAAGTCTTTTCTATGTAAAGAATTCGCATCAGCTCAGGTAGACTCTTGGTTGACTAGCAGCTCTTAATGTAAGTCTAGGTTTACTGGTGTAACAGGTTTTCTTTGTCACCTAGAAAGCACCATGTATGTTGCTCTTGCCAAATGCTGTAAATGTAAATATAAATGTAATGCTAACAAGTTCCTTCCAGTTCTTGTTAGGAGAATCTTTCTCTCTGAAAAAGTTGTCTGGGGCCATTGCACAATATCGCACAATAACAACAAAACAAACGAAAAACTGCTTCGTTAAAAAACTGTCACAAGCTTCACGTGTGCTTCACCAAAGATTTACCAGTGTTCTGAAAGGCTAACCAGTTAACACGCCTGCCAGTTAACAAAGACCTGCTTCACTTAACTCATAGACAATGTGCCTTCTGTCTAAGAGCCATGCTGAGAGGATGAGTGCCAACAGCTGCCCCAAAGCTGAGCGCCAAAATGGGCAGCCTAAAAGATCCTCAACGAGTGAGGAAGACTTCAGCTGTACTTTGTTGTAGAGAAAGACAAAAAGACCTGCGTCACTTAACATACGGGTTAAATAACGTGTGTTATGAATCGGGGCAGCGTGCGGGCGAACTGGAAGACATTGTATATTCTGTGAACCAGGCGGAAAGGACACACATCACCATGAATGAGTCTGTTTGAACTGACATTTCAACACCTCTCCATAAAACCTGACAACACTGGTGCTGCTTTCACAAGCAGGTTAAGACCACATGCCAACCTGAGAGGGACCAAATATATCTTAACTGAACACAGTGCAGCTTCCTGACAAAGGATTTTCAAATAGAAATAGTTGGCTCCATCCTTAGTGGGCAGTGGAGGCCTAGTGGTTAGGAAATTGCCTGAGGGACCTGAAGGTCGCAGGTTTGAGTCCCGGCCCGGGCACCACTGAGGTACCCTTTACCAAGGTACTGTCCCACTACACTGGTAGCTGCTCCATGTGTGATGGGTTAAATGCAGAGGTCACATTTTGTTGTGGTGCTTAAGTGTGTTCACAGTGACAAATGGTCACCTTCACTTTTTCATTCTTTTACAGCAGACGCACCGTTTGGTTCACGTCTTCAACGATTCAGTGCATCTCTAACAGACTCCTAGGTCTGGACCTCCATCTCCATTCCACTTCAAGTTAAAATGCTAAGATGAGAAGCAAGATCAACAGCCTTCAAGCCTTTCCCTTGACAATAACAGTGTGCAAGCGTCAGAATAATGATGGAGAGCTACATCATCCAAAAATAATGCACTTACTGTTATTGCTGACCAATAAACCCCGGAAGAACTTACAGACACAGGTGTGGACATAGCTTCTACTGACAAATGTGTGCCTTACAGGGTGGTCCAATTTGCTATACGTGTGTCCAGTGGTTAGTGACCACCAGCTTTGACACATGACAAAAACGGGCGTCAGCTGCCTACTGTGGTGCACTGTGTGCTGTGGTTTGTTCACAATGACAAATGATCAGTCGCTCGCTGGGGTTAGAGAAAAACGAGAATAAATTCAACATAAGCCAGATTTTTTCCCCCATTCATACAAAGCACAATTTCCACAGGATTCCACAGATTCACGGAAAGCCGTGCGAGCGGGCAGACGGGCGGAGACGGCCGCGTTTCACCATAATTCGCTCCATGTGTCGCGCATATTTCTCTGCCCTTTGTGCACGAGCGGAGACGCTGACTGCGGGCGTCTTCGCGGATCAAACCCCCCTGCACTTACATTTGGAGCATGACTTCGTTCAAGTAGGCGCCGTCCACTAACTCGATGTACTCGGAGAGCTTGCTCCTGTCGCCCGCGGCGGGCCGGACCACGGTCCTCACCTGCGAACAGGTCAAACACGCGTTAACAACCTGGAAAACCCGCACGCAGGCTTATAGCGGTTGGTGGACACACCGAGATCTTACCCAGGCCACCAGAGGCGTGAGCAAAAACTGCTCCAGCAGAGGCGTGAACACCTCGTTTTCCATCTTCTCGCGGCGTCTTCTCTGCGGTTCCTCCACGGAAAGAGCCACACGGCAGTGTTCTCTGGCCGAGCGCGGGTGGGTTTTCCACGGAAAGTCGTTTTAAACGCTGCTCCTGGGTTTCACAGACTCGGATGAGTGCTCGGTGTGAACAGTAATCATGCTCTCTCCCGGCTAAAACCCCGCACAAAGGTGCAGCAGTGTCAGTACCGAGCACAGAGGCGGTGTAGCTTCACTCGACTGCACGTTCTCCCGGTTCGCTGGCAACTTCGTCTCCAAGGGAAGAAAATACGCGTTGCAGCGCATTATCTGGCTTCTCCTCACACCCACCAGCTGGTCGGTTTCACATAAACCATATATCTCCAAAAGAGCTAAACCCCCAAAATTGGAAACCGAAAAAATCCTCCGAACATCGTCGCCTTTACCACCTCGATTGGACCAGCGGCGGTATGAGGCAGCGCCTCACAGGGGGAAAAATGATCAGAATGAGAGCCGTTAGCCGACCGAGGAATAGAAAAAAAACGGCAGAAAATTCTCCACATTAAACGAGAAGGTCGCTTGTACATTTCAAGTCATCCTTGGTTTGTGGCGGCACGTTTCCCTTCATTACGTGGAGAATACTTCGGCGATAATTTCCATATAATGGGTCCGTAAGAATGTGGATTTTCGGCAGCGGCGTGTCTTCTCCGTCCGCCCGCCTCCGTCTCAAGCACCGCGACCCGTCAACGACTCGTTCGTTTGAACCGACTCTTTGCACTAACTCGATCGAACTGAATCGCAAGTATCAAACGAATCTTATTTGCAGAGTTCTTTTAGTGCTGCGTACACACCGATGACCGGGAAAATCAGAACACATTTTTTTTTATCATACATACAATGTATCATTATTAATTCACAATTAGGAGGACAGTAAGGTTTTATGTTTTGACTGACTCACTCCCTTACACTGGAACCAACAGAAGGCCACTTTTTTTTTGGCAAGACTAATTAAATGAACAGAAGATTGTGAACATGACTAATCATAGTGGAATTAGACTCACTCGCTGAATAAGTGCGTGTTGGTGTAGTAAGAGTGTTGTTGATTTGACAGCAAGAAGCAAGAACAGAAGTTCGACTCGCCGAAATGGCCCAGTACTGAAGAATCGGTTCAGCTCATTTGAATCTTTATAATCACGGACTGCATTGCGAGATCCGCTCTCGCAGTGATTCAGACTTTGCGCCTATTGGTCCGCGCAGCATCTGTAACGTGAAACGACCGTTTTTTTAAAAATGTTTTTACGTTCGAACTGGAACGCGCTTGTAACGGCGGGCGGTAGCGCAGCTTCGGCGATATTCAGACACGACTAGAGCCCATATCTCTCATATCTGTGTCCGGTTTGGATGTAGAAGCAATTATTTAATTACCGACCGCAATGTGTGAATGGAGTCTCGTTATTTCGCGAGCTGCGCTGCGCGGTTTATCTTCTAGTGTAAAGGCCGTGAGGCTGAGCAACATTTGAATGTAGATTTTTTGTGACTTTGCTGTGAACAGCGTATCTGTAGAAATCTTCTCACGTGTAGAACACAACATAAACTGCAGGGAGCGTCTTGAAACTGCTTCTATAATTAATTTATAATTTAAAAAGACCCACACAAATCAAAATGACCCGGATGTAACCCCTCACCACGCAGTTGTTAGGGATTAGGGAGTTGTAGTGTTGGTATTGATTGGAACGAGACCAACTTTATGTTTTGGAGATGAGAGATCAGTGTGTTTTCTTTTTTTACCTAAGTTATAAATTGTGATTTATCATATTTGTCACATATGGGTTTCACCAGCTTTTAAAATGAGGGAGGTTTTGTAATATCTGAATTTTGTATAATTTGATGTAATTCAAACGCTCAGTTTTTATTACAAACAATCTATTTTGATATTTCTATGCCTGTAGCTACTGAGCTGACTATGCTGTAGTTAAATTTTTTTGTGGCTAGCGCGTTTCTCTTTGTCTGCACAGAGCTTAGCTCATGTCGACACGAGCGATGCTGTTTTTAAATGCGCCCAACAGCGTCCTCTGGTGGTAAGGACAATTACTTGACATGCGGTGGCCTGCTGGAATTACTTGCATTATTACATGCATATTACACCAATCATAATTCTGAAAATAGTGTAATGTGCGCAGAATTGCATTATAATATGCATTCAGCATGCTATCTACAGACATGTGAATGTATGTCCATGTGTTATCGGACTACACATTTGTCACTTCGACTGCTACACAGTGTAAGAAGACCCACCCACGTGAGCGGAAGCTCTCTCGTCTGTCCTGTGGAGCTGTTAATGAAACTTAAATGATCCAGACCCCTTCCCACTGAGCACCAAACCCAGGGAGATTAACATATACAGGGGATAAAGTGGGTTGTGACAGCCAGCCACCATACTGTTCCAACTTAGAGATCAAAACAGGCAGGCAGAAAAAATGTATAGTAATAGTATTAACATAAGAATGATGATGTCGTATATGAACTGATAATATTTAACACTTTGGCGGGTGCTGACCAACTGGCAGAAGTCAGAGGTTCATTAGCATCTTTAACCTCTCCCTGTCACACTTTCATCAGTCATCATGAAGTGCTTTGAGTGGTTAGTCAAAAATTTCATCTGCTCCTCCCTCCACCAAACAAATTCCCTGTGTGTGCAAACATACTCGTCCAACTAAGTTGGCTCTGATTTTGATTTAGGAATTACAGGGAAATGACAAACTGGGAAATTTGCATCACACTTTTATCGAAATTGCAAAATTCACCAGTATAAACCGCTGAGCTCAAAATCCATGTATCATGGCCTGCATCACTCCCAAGCTCCTGACACATGAGCACTGCAGTCGCTTAGACATGCAGTTAATGCAGCATCACCCACCACAATAACGGTATCTGCCATTACTGGAGAGGGAAACTGCTGACATGAACATGTTGCCATGCCAACCAGCACCATCACTTAGCAGCAGCCTTGGTGGTTTCAGTTGCCGCAGGCACTTAACCCACACATCCCCTTCACTAAGGGTGGGCCGTATAGAAAACCTAGCACTGTGATATCTGAAGACATTTTGGCGAGGCACAATAATACATTTTTCTGATGTTTGTGAACAAGCAAAATGTGGAAAAATCCTAAGTTAAAAAATCAAGTTGGTGTCATCATGGGCTGGCACCCAATAGGCTGCTGGAGGCGGAGCCTACTGTTACAAATAACTGAGGTTTTAAGGGGTTCAGAGATATGAAACCCTTGAAGGAATGGATCACATGCTTTACTGACTCAAAAAAATTGTGCATTTTGTATTCGCAAAGTCCAGTTCAGCTCGGCCTTTACATTTTAAATAAGATTAAACAGACTCTGGTTTTTGTTCAGCCAGTGTGTAAAGCATTTCACAGCCCTTCTTTGCGTAGATTTGTGTTGCTTGTTTCAGGTGAAGTCATCTAGTGTTTAGCCCTATGTCACACCCTAGCAGCTGCCCACAGAAAAGCTTATTCTGGGGCAATGACGTTTTTGATGTGGGCTGCTGTCACACTCTTCTTCACAATCTGACCAAACCGGAGGAAGTGTGAAACGTAATCACACAACATCTCTAAAGGCATTGGGTTTTAATTTTTGTACAGGCCAAAGTAGACCGTTACTAACAGCTGCAACGTAGGGCAATGTTGGCAATGCGGAGTGATACAACTACTAGCTGTAGGGGTGCAGCAGGGGTGACCGCTTCTTAACCAATCAGATTGTGCTGTCAGAACTAACTGCAGTATTGTAAGCAGGTGCTGTTCACTGACTGTATTTGGGCTCTTTATGTGTCTAAAGCAAAAATCACATGAGCTCTGTTTAACAGTGATTTAAGCCCAGTTAAGAGGCGCTGGGCACCATGTGCTCTATGAAATAGTGGAAATTATTCAGTATGACCCAAATGCATTAAAATCTTTCACCAACTAAGGTACTTTAACAGATGGCTACAGCTGCTGAGCAACCGAATGATGAAAAACTATAAAGAACTGCACTGATTTTTATGATCACTGAATTTATACAATGTGCATGGTCATGTGTGTGCACCCACTGTTTTACAGCAGCTTTGAAAGCAGCTGAGCTGTTTTTGTGAGAGCAGTGGCAGTACTTCAGTGTGGCAGTGGAGGCCTAGTGGTTAGGACGCTGCCTTTAAGACCTGAAGGTCGCAGCTTTGAGTCCTGGCCCAGGCACTACTGAGGTACCCTTGAGCAAGGTACCGTCCCACTACACTGCTCCCCGGGCGCTGTTAGTAGCTGCCCGCTGCTGCATGTTTGATGGGTTAAATGCAAGGTTGCATTTCGTTGTGGTGCTTGAGTGTGTTCACAATGACAAATAGTCACTTTCATTTAGAATAAGGGACGAATGGGGCATAACCTTTATGGAAAATGTGTATTTTGCTCAATAACTTTAAAATGAATTAAACAAGATAAATGATCATTTAACACAAGCAACATACACACCTCTGCTACCACGAAAACGGCAAATTTGTTTTCTCTACCTACCACAAACCTGAGATCTACCTGCCTTAAGATGTCCCTTCCAACACATCTTATCCAGGTCAGCAGGTAATTCGCTGTATCAGGAGTGCTAGAACTGGGCTGGCCTTCTGCAGAAAGGTAGATCTTCAGGAGCAGGGCTGGTGACCTGCCACTTGTGAGCACTGTAGTAAAGCTGAAACAGATTTCATTCACATTAGATTGAGGGGGAGATTTATCTGAGGTGGTGTGTTGAACAGACCCTGCTGTGTCCAGGCTCCACCATTACAAAATCAGGCCAAACGTTTATTCCAAACCCTAAAAACAGTTCAGAAACATGTCCTGAGCTCAGATGTACTGCAAAGCTACTTCACAAGAAGTGCACACGCAGTTAAGCAAGAGCAGAAAACCAGAACTTCTTTGTTAAGGGGTGTATCATGTAAAACCAACCTGAAGTACATTAACCTCTGAAAAATTTCCAAGATGCGCCAATTAGCCCCAGTACATACATTTAACTATAAAAACAACCAGTTCTGAATTCACTGTTCTTATGCTGAAAGCATTTAAACACACCTGTCCATTCATCTAGTGTAGCCATTCATGCTTGAGGTTATAAGAAATTTTCCAGTGTGGGCAGCTTTCTGAATGAAGCACAATACTGGGCAATCTTGTTTAATTGGGACAGAGCTCTTCTACAGGATCTCCGTCTTCAAGGCACAGTATGTGACAGCCTGGGATAAAGTGAGTTTAGAAAACGGTCGTGTAAACGTTATGATGGAAAACTGTAGAATATGGACCTTTCCAATGTATGTAGACAATTATGTAAAAAGCAGTTTTGGTTTTTGTTCAAAAAA
Organism: Arnoldichthys spilopterus; assembly: GCA_037974385.1. NCBI lineage: Eukaryota > Metazoa > Chordata > Actinopteri > Characiformes > Lepidarchidae > Arnoldichthys > Arnoldichthys spilopterus. The sequence goes on along the minus strand of JBBPDA010000081.1, from coordinate 5,048,941 downwards.
TCAAGGAGCATTTTGCCTAAACTGCACAGGAACAAAACCGTTGCTGGGCAATTACTGCTGTTACATTCAGCTCACAATTCATACATTTCACATTTATCAAAGGAGACAGACAAGTATATAAAACAACTAAAGAAAAGCGACGGTAGTTTGAGGTGCATTTTCAGGTGCAAAGTCATTTAAAAACCATATTAAATTAGACCACTTGTTTAATGCCAGGCTCAAATTTAATCTGAATTTTTTTTTTCTTCAATTATCAAATGTATACAAATGCTCTAGAGTGGAGAGAATGGTCGTAAATGGACTTGTACAAAAAGTCATGGAGAGAAACAAAAACAAAAGCCTTCAATACTCAAGTGTAAGTCACCTGGAAATGATGCAGGTCGGATTTGAACACTTTCAACTCAATGAACTTCAGAAAAGACCATTTCAAACTGGGGAGGCCCAGCTGTGCTCGAGATCCAGCTCCGCAGAATTTAGCTTCAACTTCATCAGCCGTACTTATCAGCAAACTATAGACCGTGGTCTTATGACATCCAGTTACTGAAGTACAGCTGGGGGGGGAAAAAATGTTCTCCAGGAGCAGTGAAGAAGGGCCCCCCAGATCTAAACAGCAATAAGAATGTCTACGTAAACCAGACTGTTAACCTTCAGTATTCAACACTTAAGGAACATAGTGTGCTGGTGACAAGAAGTAGGTGACGAAGCCGTTGCTGAAGAGGGCCTGCACTCCTCATAAAAAGACGAACACGTGGACAGGCAGAAAGACCTTCAGATGTGGAAATTCTTCTCATGACTAAGCAAATTCAGTCACATAACACACACCCTCAGACATGCTCCAATCAGCTGCAAAATGGCTTTTACTGCAGTTTAATACATGTTATTAAAATCAGCATCACAACTTCTGGTGTTCTTCAATGAATGAAAAGAATTTCAATTAAAAGGGCTAAATGGTGATCCCACCTTGCTGGGTGCCAAAAAAAAGGGGGGGGGGAGGAAAAAGAAAATTTACACTGGCAGGAATAGTTTTCCCCTTTGGATTAAAAAAAAAATTCACCAATGAAGGGGAAAACAATTAAAAAGAGGAGGGAAAAAAAACAGCTGTACACTACTCGTAATAAACTCATGAATACAAGATCGCAAACATCCAAACTTGAGCTTCAAGTCAAGGACAATGACGAGTTCTGCTCCTAAGGCCCATGTCCGTTATCCCTGTTTTGCGCTGTACTCCCCATTTAACCTTATTCCCCTCCACCCAACCTGGATTGAGAAAGAAAAAAAAAAAAGGAAAAGATGCATGGCTCGGTAGGCTCTGCCAATCAAGCTTCCAATACTAAGTGGCTAGTCCTGCTAGGCTGACTGGCTCTCATGTTAACCCCTTCCCCATTGGTGGAACAAAAAAAAAAAAAAGAAGAAGCAGTTTTGATGAAATTCAGCACCCCTGCTGGTAACCTGGTAGAGGATCACATAGGAGGAGGGGAGGAATGGGGAGCACTCAGGTGACCTTGGCAAAGGGTCCGCTCCTCTGCTGGCCTGAATTTGGTTGTTCTTGTGTAGGAGCAAAAAGGTAGGGCTAGGGAAAGAGGGGTGGGGGGATATTTGGGTCCCTAAACCCATAAGACTGGTGGCACCATGGGACATCAGAGTAGAGGACTGCAGCTGTGGTTTACGAGCCCAGTCGGGGTCGTTTCCGTGGAGACATTTCCTCCTCCTCATCTTCCTCTTCTTCGTCGTCTTCATCTTCATCGTCTGGGTAGTCCACAAGGCCAACTAGTCCGGCCTGTGTATGGAAATACAAACCAGATCAAGAAAAAACATTCTTCGTTTCAGTGGCCAATGGACTGCAGGCCAAGAACACTAAAAACAGGGTGATTTAGCCATTTTTATAGCAGAATAAATACATATTTTACAGAAAATAGTATACAAATATTCCAGTGCAGAACAATATTTCACATTGTACCAGTCATTATTCTGTTTGAAATATTACCATATGCAGATGTCAGATGTTACCATTTAATTTCGGCTGTTTATGCCCTGTTGCTCAGTCAAAAACGCACAATAAAAATGTCATTGTATTCTATACCACATGCCTTTAAAGGAAACTAACAGTAAGATTAGTCCAGATATTCATATAGTTCATTCATCACAAGCTTTTCTAGTAAAAGTCTGATGTACAAAATTAACAGGTCAAACCAACCTTCACCACTGGGGTAGAGGGCAGTGCTGCTGCCGCTGCTGCTGATGCTGCTGCTTTGCCCGAGGAGCCGTTGGGACTGGCAGGAGAGGCAGATGAGGCTGGTTTGCTGCTGGCACCGTTGGTTCCATTGGCAGGCCCTGCAGAATGAGAGAAGGTAAACTTAAAGCTGCCAGATGGTGTCCGCTTTGGAAGGTTCTCTTTGTCCTCACTTTCTTTAACTGCAACGAGATAAAGAGATGGGTGTGAGGAAGGGTGGAAGTGACTTCCCAAAGAGGAACATTTTCACTTTTTGGGGAGGAAGAAAAAAAGAAAGAAAAAGGGATACCTTTTTTTGCCCCCATATACTTTCCATAAGTCTCTGGAAAGTCTTCTTCGACTCTCTTTTCGACTGCTGCTTCCGTCTCTTCTTCATCCTCATCTTCATTGAACCACATTTCTTCATCATCTTCAAGAGACCGAGCGTCACGACGGAACCTGCAGACGGAACATCAATTTATTTCTCCCATTAAAAAGGTATAGATCTGCAAAAAAATTAAATTTGCACATTTCCCCTTATCCTAAATATAGCGATGAGCCAAGATATGCTTTCTGCCCAAAGTTATCTTCTCTACTTCCCTACACGGCTAATGTAGCTTGAACGCAATGGAAGCTAACACACATCATTTAACGGATCCACTTATATGATTTCTGACTTGTATGACATACGATCATCCATCTACCTATGAGTAAATTATATACATTCACATTAAAATTAAGAGAAATCAGATGGTGTAATAGTGAGGTCTCTCGACTGACCTGCTGAGCCCCCGGCTCTGTCGGTCCTTCTCTTGCTCGTAGCGGCCCTTAAGGCCTTTGAACGTTTGAACATACTCAATGGATTCAAGTGCTTTGTAGAAGTTGTCAACTATGTGAGCAATGAGTGATTTTATGTCCTCCTGAAATCAAGAACGCAGAGTATTTTAGTATTTTAAGATCTTGAACATGAAGTCCTCTCAGATAATGGCAGCTCATTTTGACCTTCAAGTTCTTACCACTTTGATGAATTCAAACAGTTCTATGATGGCGGAGTTGAGAAGATTATATCGCGTCCCGTTGTCCAACAAAGCATTAATGACTGGCTCAAACAGGTTCCCTTTGATGATGTAGCGGTTATAATACTCATCCTTCAGTCCTATTATTCTTCTCATGAATCGCAAGGCACCTGTAGACGTCGAGAACGGTTAGGGCGATTAGTGCGATACTAATGACTTTAAACAGTGAACGTTTTCTGCCGAGGTCTAGTTTGTTCACCGTTCCCAAAGACAGTTCACAACATTCTTAGGGATTTTACAAAACCTGTGGTTTATCAAGACTTACATAGTGCCAGGAACGTGTGCTTGGAGTTCATGAGCACCAGCACTCTACGCAGTAGGTCTTTATTCATTATGTAGTTCTTTATGTGGTAAGTATGGTGCTCTACACAAAACGTCAGCAGTTCCAGTATCAAAGCCAGCAGCTGAGCCGTCTGGAAATTGTCTGTAGGCAGCGGGAACATGAGAACAGATTTTAAGCAAACCTTTTGCATTGTTAGTAAGATTGGCTTTGGGCTTCATGTACTTAAAGCAAAACCTTGCTTACCTGGACAAACTGGATTGATCTTTGTAGATCCCTCTGGTAAATCTATGAAGGGGGGGGGGGGGAGAGAGAGAGAGAGAGAGAGAGAAAACTTCTTCTTATGGGTGAACTTTAGGTCTTACACAATTACAAGCACACAATTCATTGTGGCAAACTAAATAGAACTGTAATCCATATCATGAACTTTACCCTTTCTCTCCTCAGCTGTGTTGGCCAGCAGTGGGGCGGTGAGAACATGCATGCAGTACTTGTAGAAAAAACTTAGGAATTCCGTCTTTTCTGTTTTCTGGGAAGTTCAAACATAGGAAGTGACTCTGTCATTGTGAACACACTCAAGCACCACAAAGATATGTGACCTCTGCATTTAACCCATCACACGTGCATATGTGGAGCAGCGGGCAGCTACCAACAGCGTCCAGGGAGCAGTGTAGTGGGACGGTACCTTGCTCAAGGGTACCTCAGTAGTGCCCGGGCCGGGACTCGAACCTGTGACCTTCAGGTCACAAAGGCAGTGTCCTAACCACTAGGCCACCACTGCCCACAAACATGAAATAAAAATTAACCTTACAACTTTTATTTTAGGAAAAAAATAGTTTTTATTTTAGTTGGGTTTTCCATTATTGGCATTAATAACGAAGAGCACCTAATACACAATCAGTCCTAATCAAACAACCAAAGAAAAGCTAGTACTCATCATAGTTGCTATGGTGTCAGAAAAAAAACAGGCGCTTATCTACACAATACAGGAGTCAATTCCAAAGGGCAGGTATCTACTAATGACTACAAGGACACACTTTACAGCGAACAGGTGAAGCAGAAACATGTTTATTTCACTGTGAAAAGCAGAAACAGCAAAGAGACCTTGTAAAGTACAACAGTTACTCACATTAGTGGGTGCCAGCATGTTCTCGGGGTCGATGAGGGTACGTAGCAGCCCCATGAGCTGTACCGCTCCGCCCAGCTCAGGGTCTGAATCACAGATCATTTGCTTTATCACCAGGTTTATCAGAAGAACATCCTGAAAGAACACACACATACACATGTAAATGCTTTCTCAGGGGTCAACAAGGAGCCCATAAACTGTACCAAACTGTAACTACATTTAGAATAACTTTGACTTAGAGGTGGGGGACATGGCAAAATATTTTGAGAATTTTCCTTGATATGTGATGTCACGATATATATTAATAGAACAAAGGAAAAAGAAAAATAAGAGGACAAACACTTTTTAATTTAGTGTTTTTCGCACCGCAGTACAAAATGCTCACTTAGGCAAGATGCTCAGTAAAGTATAGTGTTCATCACGATAACAACAAATATCATCATATTGCCCAGCTCTACTTTGACTGTGCTAAAGTGACTACAGTAAGAAAATACAGTGCAGTCACATGCACTTAATGTGCCTTTCAGACCATCTTTCCCCACAATGAGCCAAAACAGAAGGGTCATTAACAGCACTAAAATACAGAATGAGCTGATGGTCAAGAACCACCCAAAGGTCTGTAAAAAGACCCAGAAACTTCACGGACACTGAAATTTAGTCTAAAACTATCTATCAATCAGTGTAATATACACTCGTAATAGTAACCTTACATATATTTGGGTGACTCCACTTTTGGCTCATCCAAACAATGAATAACAGCTAGATATTTCACCATTCTTAATGCGAAACTACAGATCTGTGGTGCCAGTTAAACAGTAAACCAGGTTCTTCATGACTTTTGCAACATAATGCTCTACAGTGCTGGTACTTACATCATCATCTGCCTGTTGTGGTTCCTGCATTACAAACTCTCGGACCATGGAAGGACTAAACTCCACCAGATATGAGAAGATATCTGTAGCTGCAGCTCTCACCTGAAGGTCATCCATACCCTGAAAGAAAAACAGACCATTTGCACATAAAAACCAAAAGCTCAGACATGTCTGTCAGGGGTGCAGACTATGTGAAAAAAAATTCTAACATGTCCTCAAATATATCTAAATGTTCTAAACCTGCTTCTACAAGGAGGATTGTTGAAAAGGAAAGACATTTCTAAATTGGTGGCCATTTTTAAGCACAAAATTGTCTTCGCATCACTAGTTCAACAAAAATGATTGGTTATTACTGTTAACTGTAAATGTGTTCATTATGATCATTAACTTACAGCAAATTCAACTGGGATTTAATTTGCATTACTACCCAGTTATCTGGTCTAGTGCTGCTAAGAAACATCAAGTAGCTCAAAACAGCAGCCAGATTAGCTTCAAATTGTTCCTTCAATATAATGTGTATTGGAGATGCACAAAAATGTTATCTTGGCTAACTGTGGAAGCATAGTGCAAATATCATCTTATGCGATTTAGAAAGAGACACCTCGATTCTTTTGTGATAGATTGCTATTGGCAGGTTTTTGCCATAGCTACACAACTCGCCAAGTGTCTACTGGGCTCTTATTTTACCCCAGCTCGATGCACACATTTTATGTTAAGAACTGTATCTGGCCTCTTTAAGGTGGAATAAGCTGTCTGTAGATATCAGAAAGACTGAGAATAGTGTCTCATATAAGAGGTCATTAAGACTTCTTTTATAAAACCAGATTCATGGGTAATTGTATGGGTCTGTGGTGTCTACGGTGTATAACTTTTATTGTGATTATGTGAAACCTTTGTCCTTGAGTATTTGCTTATTGTCGCCAAGAGATATTTTTTGTAAAACGTAGTTTTTTGTTTTTTTTTTACTTAAGTGTATTTTTATGGTGGACCCCAGGGAGACTAGCGACCACTTTGTGGGAGCTAATGGGGATCCGAATAAAGAATAAAGAATACCGCAACTCACCATAATGATTTCCAACGCAGGCAGAATTCCAAGATTTGCTAACGTTTTGAAAAAAGCATCCCTATTTTGAGGTTGTAGCGTTTGTGAAAAAGCACAAAACTCCTTGAAGAAGTTGACCTGTGGAAAATGAACATCACAGATACAGTGTACTGTGATCTGATGGCATGATTTATTAAGATGACGATAAACATGGTCATACTGCCCATGCCTAGTTGTGATCTTACCAATTCTCTCCTTTTCCCATCCTCTGTTGCTTCATCTGTGAGCTGAGCAAAGACTTCAGTCAGGAACTTCTCATCCTCCTGATGATCAGGAGGAAAAAGTTTAAGGAAGGGTAAAAACAAATCTGTTATAAACACTGCAGTTTTCACACTGAATTAACATGTGATGATTATAATCAGTATTGTTATATACTTGGTAAGGGTTTCAGATAAATGGGGTCAGATACAAGCTGTGTACACTACTGAATAAATCAAACACTGTGTGTGTGTGAAAAATGGAGAACAATAAGAACCACACACACACACACACACACACAAAAGAAAAGATTATTACATAACTTCAACTGTACAGTAACCTTGGCAGGCACATGTACAATTCTGATGCATAAGATCAAGCAAAACTGCCACTGAAATTACTCTTAACCGCAAAAAGAAACTATTTATGCTAGATATTTCTCAATATAAAAAAATCTAACGATACAATATTTTACCACTTAACAACACACAAAACACAGTGTGTCAAAGGCCACATCCTATTCTTTGACCAGTCAATGCCTGCCCTCTGCGAACGTACTTCTATCAGTCACTCTTTCACTATTCCTTTTCTGTTCTGCTGTGCATGTACATAGGGAAGAGTAAAAAGATAATACTCTAATAGAACATCTTCTCCAATGACGCAACTCTTGACCTGCACTTCTTTGGTAAATTAGATTTTCTGTATAAATGTGTCTAAAACAAGGCAGACATCATCATCCACCGTTACGACTGAGGAGACTCACCTGAAGCATGCTAACTATTTCCACTTTGTTGAAAAAGATAAACGACGTGAGTGTGGACAGGAAGTTTTCTTCAAAGACGGAGGGTGTGGGTAGAATGATATCTTGAATGTACTGCACTCGATATGTCTGGTGAATCTTCTGTCTAAGTTCTGAGTCCGTGATGGGGATGACCTCTTTGAATTTGGCAGTCTTGGTAAGGAACTCCCGATGCCTCTTGGGCTGAACCAGGGCCGGGTCGTACTCCAGACAGCCCACAACGTCCATGATGCAGTCGTCAGAGAACATAACCTCGAACAACGTGGCCTTGTTTAAGAAGAGTACCCCGCGCACAATCTCATAAAGATGGTGCAAGCCCTCCCGGTTGTCCAGGTCTTCACATGTCCTGAAGAGCTGCAGGAGCTTCTTGATGTAGCCTTCACTCATGAGTGCCAGCGCCAGCTTTTCCCGCCGGATGGGTGAAGAGAGCACAGAGGTCACCAGGTCGGCTATCTCCTCCAGGCGAGCCAGCTCGCAGGCAGGCAGCTCCACCAAGTGGCTGGTCTCCGGCATCTCCTCGAAGCGTTCTTCCTCGGACTCATCGATGAGGTCCTGAGTGATCTCCAGGGATGGATCTTTCCCTTGGACCTGAGGAATAATAGCAACATGATGCTTCATACAAAAGCATGTGACCATGGGATACAAATTTTACTTAAAAACAATGCAATAACAATTACAAGTGGTTAGTTCATCAAATACACAAGCTTGCACCACACAATTATTTGCACAGTAGTGGAAAGCAGACAATCAAGGCTTCAAAATGATTTGAGAAAAGAAAACACAACAATATAAATTAATGGAATTTTGAATGAACAGAAATACTAGACCCAAAAACTTGTTCCTCAACAAAAAAAAACACCTTGTTAAAATCTCTATGACTAGTTTATAATGTTAACTCCTAATTTAATGTACCTCAGCTTATTATTTGTACCTTGTATTACATACTAATGATTTTAGATCAACTTCAACACATCTCAAATGATTTTAATAAATGTATTGTTTTATGAACATATTTGAAGAACAGACTGTAACATCACATGGCATAAGGGATGCACCAATCTGACTTCGTCAGTCCTGATAAGATACATGGGCTTTGGGTATGGGACAATTCTGGGTACCGATACAAATGTTTAATTAGTAAGCTGTATGGTCTAACTGTGTGTCTAACTGTGTGTCTGGGACAGGTAAGGCAACAATAAGCTTGACTTAAACATTGCTTACTTTATAAAACAAAATATAACAAATACATAATATTAAATGAGTGATTTATTATTAAAACAATAATCGTGCACCAGCAACTTGGTAAAAAAAAATCTTGCATGAAAAGGAATTACACGCATGTACACGAACACAGAATAAAAGAACTGAACCGAAAACATTGGCCCCATGGATCAGCACATTGGTACCGATACCTGATACAGCGGTTTGTACCAGTATCAGACCGATCAGTTTTGGATTGGTAGATATGCACATAGCATCAGTTCATGAATGACGAAAAGACGAAATTTAATTATTAATATTTAACTTTACAAATTATACAACAAATTATATTTTATAAACAAAGTTTGGTGGTGCTGCAATAATAATGATTAAGAGATGGCAGACAATAAAATGAAGAAATACATTTAGCTGTTTACCTGACAAATCTTCTCCCAGATTTCATCACAACCCGCCTTTTCCTGGAAACTCAACGCAAGATCATAGTTTTCTGCCTCAGACCACACAATAAGGGTATCCTGAGAAAAGAGAGGTGTGAAATTACAAAAACTCAAACTGTACGACTGACAAAGAGCAAAACAAACATTCTCAGAATACAACTCTGCGCCACTACCACTCAAAAAAGTATGTTGTCACTCACTTGTTGTTTTTGATATGCAGTATTTGGGCTGATCTTTGATTCCAGCAGAAGTGAGCCTAAAATTTTTTCAAAAGAAAGATAATCATGACTACAAAGGCATAACTTCACAACCCCTCAGAAAAAAGGGGGATAGGAACTGATACATTTTTCCATTTTTAATGGATTCTTCCACCCAAATCTACCAACAACAAAAAAACATTGCATCTTGGTAGTCAGCATGAAATGTCACATAGTAACCAGAGGGGAAGACTCTGTAACCCTTTCACAAAAAATTACAAGCACAGCTGTGTGTTGTCATGACAACGCTCCATGGATACACCAGTGGGGTCTGTGAGACCCCCAGTGAGTCAATAATGTCCAATTTACAGGTTTAAAAAAAATCTACTTTTCTTATTATATACCTATCTGGAATTTATGTGCTCGGTAGTCTTGCATAACGTACTAGTTATGTGTGAGTGAGACGACAATATTTGTAAACGCACAAAGAAAACTGGAAGAAGATCTACAAGGAGCATCTCTATTACCTTGTAGATCTATGAACAGGGTTTCCTAATGCCCAGTCCAAAAGTACATGTGGCCTGCACGTTGCAGTGTTTACCTGTTTTAATAGAGCCCTAGTCAAAAACAGCATGTGATCCCCCACAAAGAGTGAGTGGTCACTGGTTAGATGATTAACACCAAAGAAAAGACTCAAACGTGGCACAGAGGGATACAGTACAAGGTGAAAAGATCTGACCTAACCATGCACACATCAGAATCTGTTTATGGTGAAAGACATTTAGCCATATCTTATTCACCAAAATTGTGGATCCCCTAGCTCTCCTTATGGGTCTTTGGATGTCGATAGCAAGAGCCCTTGATTGCCTTTAATCCGCACCTACCATTTCATCGGAGTGAATAAGAAACTAAATGATTTGTTTTTGCTTAGTTCACTACTCGTGTGAGCCGCATGTGAGAAGCGGCACTCCTGATTTGGTTTAAACATTTTACCGACACTCACTATAAGTAAAGCTAGCCCCCAACAACGTTATTTTAACTCGTTATTCTAAATATTGGCTCCTTCCTGGACTTGCCTTAATTAGATGTCTTGGATAGAGGAAATAGCACTGGTACAGGCAGGACTTTGGTACCAAAACACCATAAAACTGATAAAAAAAAGAGTTTTCCACAATCGTCAGCTAATTAGCGTAGCTCAGCTACATGTTACTGAAGTTCCCCAAGCTAACTTAACTAGCTTTGTTAGCCTGTTAATGTCGCTAGCAATAACAAGCCTTAAAAACCGAGAAGTTCACCTAAGACAACACATGACAGTGTATAAATGCAACTTACAGTGACAAGACATTTTTATTCAGACAAATACACAACAGAAATGTAAACCTAACGCGAGCGAAACTGAACTGCTAGCTTTTTGGCTAACACTTGAATTAGCTTAGCATAGCATAGCATAGCCTAGCCTTACCGTCGGATTCAGCCCGGACCAGCAGCGATATTCCCTTTAATCTTTCCACGTAGGTGGACGAAACGTGTCCAGTGCCTCTGTCGTCCCACTGGCGGTCTTCGTTGAGCGTGTACACTTTAACACGCCGTCTGGTGTCCGACATGGTCGGTTACGATGACGCCGATTCGAAAACGCTGCTGTTGTTTTTTTTTCGTGTATTTTTCCTCAACCCCGGACTTCAAACTCCGTTACTGGCCGCATGTTCCCCCCGCACAACTACAAAAACGGACTTCTTCTGTGTATGATATGAGTGAGATTTGCCCACTTCACGTCTACAAACACCGTATATTTAAAAAAAATACGTCCCGATGAGTTTGATCTCCAACGGCCGTTTTCTCTCATCCACCGACCGCCATCTTGTAATCCGATCTGCTGTTAGTGATGGTGATTCTAGAACTCAATGAATCGCTCGGCTCGACAGACTCATTTGAATCGATTCACAAGCTCGAATAAGTCAAAACTTTTTGTCCTACCTCACGTAGACACGGAGAGAAGCAGCGCTGCTAAAAATGTATTTTTTTTCATGTTACTGAGGTAAAATCTCTCGTTCATTTGATTTGTTTGCTTTAAACATATTTTTAAGTAATTAACAATAACAATAATTATAATCATCACCATCATCATCATAATAATAATACTATTA